>OY757274.1:9489449-9720096 GCA_963584085.1 Pyrausta aurata
GAGGACAAGATACGGGGGCTATTGAGTGATGAGAGTGTGTATAAGCGGGTAACTTATAACCCCACGGCCAGAGTAACGCGTAGAATACGTACTCTTATACAGGAGAATCAAGACCTATTTACAGAAGATGAATACGAAAGACTACACAGTCCCAAGGCACAACAACCACCAAAGCTGTATGGATTGCCAAAGATACATAAAGTTAGCGTACCATTGCGACCAATCGTAAGTCAGATAGGTTCGCCTACTTATGACCTAGCAAAGTATGTGGCATCCGTTTTGCAGCCATTAGTGGGGAAGACATCATCTTTTGTAAAAGACTCACGACATTTTGTCCAAATAATAAACAACCTCAGATTGGAACCTGATGACATCATGGTGAGTTTTGATGTGGAGTCTCTGTTCACCAATGTTCCAATTCAAGAATGTTTGGACATAGTGAAGGAGAAGCTGAGTGACAATGAAATGGCTTTTAACTATATTGATTTGCTGAAGAACTGTCTGGATGGCAACTATTTTCTTTTCCAAGGTCAATATTACCTTCAGATTGATGGTGTCGCGATGGGAAGCCCTGTAGCCCCTGTACTGGCTAATCTCTGGATGGAACATTTTGAGGAAAAGGCGTTATGTCTCGGTCCTAACACAATTAAATTTTGGAAGAGGTATGTGGATGACATTTTTAGTATAGTTAAAGGTGGCAAACCGGAGGTAGATCAATATTTAGAACACCTTAACTCCATTCATCCTAAGATGAGATTTACTTGTGAGTTGGAGAAAGACAGATCATTGTCATTTCTGGATGTGAGAGTTACGTCGAGACCAGATGGTTCACTGTCACACTGTGTCTATAGAAAGTCCACACACACAGATAGATATCTACACGCTGCTTCACACCATCACCCTAAACACTTGAATTCTGTTATGATTTCGCTCAAAAACCGAGCCTATGCCCTTTGTGACCCTGAGCATTTAAATCAAGAGCTAGATCATGTTCAGGAGGTACTCAAAAATAACGGATATAAAGTGTCACCACATCAACTGAAGCCGTCGACAAAGAAGTGCAGGAATCCAGGCGTTAATAGGCATCCCGCATATTTACCTTATGTGAAAGGGGTAACAGACAAGGTCGGTTCCCTTTTGAGAAAGTACTCCATACCCACTGTCTATATTCCTGGATCAAAGGTAATTAATGTTTTGCGCACACCCAAAGATGTCTTACCTCTACAGACACCGGGAGTCTATAGAAGCAGTTGCAGCTGTGGTAGTTCTTATATAGGCCAAACAAAGCGGACCATTGCTGAAAGGGTCAAAGAACACATTGCAGCTGTGAAGAATCGCCAAATAAACAAGTCAGGGATTACGAAACATCTTCTAGAAGCAGGCACCAATCACTGGATAGTATTCCACAAAACGCAAGTCCTCTCCACAGATCGCCATTTTTATTCGAGAGTTGTGCGAGAAGCGATTGAAATCCAAAATCAATAGAGAAGATGGTTTCAAATTTTCTGCGGCGTGGAATCCAGTAATTAAAATGACACAGCCTCGTTATAGTTCGCAGTCGAGTGATCGCCAGAATACGGACGTGTCAAGCGGTTTCCAGAATAGGGATACTGTCAGTGTAGTGTGTGGTGGCGGTACGCAAATAATAAATATTTTGCGGGTAGAACAAGATAATTCTACCCCGCAAACGGAGTGAAGAAATAGCAGATCATCAGTTCGCCTGTGACCACGATTGGTGAAACCCGATCGAAACGTCAGGCAAAAACATAAGGTAATTATGTTTATCGCGATCGCGTTAATCCCCGTGTGTCTGTGTATTAACAAACATACATCCATGAGGAGGAGTGAGGACTGACTTTCGCATTTACGATATTAGTAGGATTGTATGAGGGCGCGGAAAAATTCCATATTCTAACTAAAGGAATTCTTAAGGGTCGTAAAGAGTACACACTGGTCTATATTTGAGCGGAGATTTTTCGGGAGTTGTATCCTTTTCGAGTTTGATTCTGAAAATATTATATGAAACTAGCGGTCCCAGCGAACTTCGTTTCGCCTCCAGCCCCGTCCCGTCCCGGCCCCGTTTTATGGGAATTTTCTTTGCTATAAACCTCACGGAGCCCGAGACCTTTCCAACAAATGCAAAACCGTGGAAATCGGTCCTTGCGTTCTAGAGTTATAGCGTCAGGGAGGAAAACCTTTTTTAATTTGTAATATCTTTTGAATGGAAAGTCCAAATTTAAATAATTTAAAAACTATTTTATAGGTAGTTAAATGGTCTTGACCATAAAATAATTTATTTGGATAGGGATTAATATAAACACATAAATAGCATGGTTTGAGTTTGGTTAGCATTTTCATTAATGTTTAAAATGAAAAAAGTTGTTGTAGTGACATAACTACAATAGTTGGACATATGCTACCACAGAATTTTTTGTAGACATTATGATGTTCTTCAATATTGTTGTACATTATTTTGTTCTATCGCTAATAGTTTCGGCAGCGCATTCGACGAAATACATTTTAAGACTCATTTTTCTACACCTTCGGTTACATCGTTCAAATTTTACCAAAGATCGCAAATTTTTTTCAAAATGAAATGTAGCCTATGTCAAATTGGAAGAATGTAGCATTCTTTTGGTGAAAGAATTTTTTAAATCGGCCTAGTACTTTTTGAGCCTATGCATTACAAACATACAACAATAGGTACAAATCTTTCCTCTTTATAATATTATTGTAGATTATTAAAGTAAGTACTAGCCGATTCCCAGCAGTTTCACCCGCGTAGATGGCATTTTTCAAAGAATATCACTATGAATTACTGTCTATGTGCTTTCTATGTATCTACATTATTATAAAGTTGCATCAAAATCCGTTCAGTTGTTTTTGTGTGAAGGAGTATCGAACATACGTAATTAATATGTGTTATTCCAATGTATGAGCTTTATTATTGTAAAGTTTCATCAAAAATCGTTTAGTAGTTTTCGCGTGAAGGAGTAATAAACATACATCCACACAGCATATTCTCACAATTTTTCGCATTTATATTATTAGTAGGAGGTTTTTAAATATTAAAACTTCTGTAGCTAGGCTATCCAAATTTATCTACCTAGGTGATTAGCAATTCCAATAGCACAACAATAATGAACTAAAATGGTTACGTGTTTAAATAATCATCATTCCAAATATTTTGTTGTATAATTTTTGTCGTTTTATTTTATTTCTAGTTCACTTAAATAATCCATACATCCATCCTCAAAAACTTTCGTATATATAAAATTTATAGGATATTTTTTAAGTCATCTAAACTTATCTACATAAATAAAAACATAGGTTTATCAAACGTGTTTAAATAATTAGCGTTCCCAATATTTTTTTGTAACATTTTGTCGTTTCATTTTATTTATAATTCATTTAAAAAGAAGGCAAATGAATAAACCTAATGACTTTTAATAGATTTTCCAAATATTAAACATCCAAATAAGTAAATACTGCATTGAGTGCTGAAAAAAGGACCCAAAATTTCATTGTTACTGCCTATCGTGTGGACTGATAGAGCCTTAAATGCACTAGGCACAAAATTAATTAGCAATTCAGCGACCTTGTAAACACAACCTTAGGTTAAACAAGTGGTTAGCGTGAGGCGCTGTTTACCGCGGGGCTTAAAAATTTAAGAAACACTTCGCAGGTAAGGGCCGACGTTTAGTAGTTACAGGAATTTAAGGCTTTGCGAGATTTTGTGGGGAAAAAAATGTTTAAGATAATGACATGATATTATAAGTAACATTTTCTTTTTATTGTACAGTGAAATCACTTCAGGGTTATAATAATAATATTAAAATAATAATAATTTTATAATAATAAAATTAGAGTGTAAAGATTATATGGAAAAACCGGTTAAGTGCGTGTCGGACCCGCGCACTGAGGGTTCCGTGCCACCCTTAACTGAATTCAGGGTCCACTTACTTTCACTTAACGAAAACATCACAATATATTGCGACAGCAAAAATAACTTTGTTTTTCATAGTGATTGTATGAAAGACAAAGTTATATATGCGGTTGAAAAAAATGAGCAATATCTCAAAAACTACTGGTTCGATCTCCTTCAAACCAATTTTCGTTGCAAGTTTTTGTTGAGATCTACATCATATATTTTTTTCAAAATTTTCACGTTCTTAGTTCAAAAGTTAGAGGGGGGGGGGACGCCCATTTTACCACTTTGGAAGCGTCTATATCTCAAACCTTACACTTTTAGAAAAAATGGTTTTAGAAACCTCAACATAATTTTGAAAGACCTATCTATAGACACCCCACACGCATAGGTTTGAGTAAAAAAAAAATTTTAGGTTTTAGTTTCATGTATGGGAGCCCCCCCTTAAATATTATTTTTCTTACTTTTTGTATCTGAATCGGAAAGCGGTGAACAAAATACACCTACCTACCAAGTTTCAGCTATGTGATGCTTATAGTTTCAGAATAAAGTGGCTGTGACATACGGACGGACAGACAGACAGACAGACAGACAGACAGACAGACAGACAGACAGACTTGACGAAACTATTAGGGTTCCGTTTTTTGCCATTCGGCTACGGAACCCTAAAAATTTGGTGTCAGCTTACGTACAGCACAAAAGTCTACGCACATTAATTAAGCACTGACTCCGAATGAATTTGTTTCTTCCAAATCTAAGTCAAATGCGTTATTTTAACCTTTATGTGAGTTTTTTTTATGCAATGGGTATTTTTTTTGTACAAAATCAAACATCTCCTTTAGGTACACAAATAAAGCATTTATCGTTTTGATGTGAGTGTTATTCGAGAGATATTCGCCGATTGTTCTTGGGTAAAAGGCAACCAAACTTAACGTAAATATACCTACTACAACAGTGAATGGCACCTCACAAAGTACAAAAAGAATGACACGTTTCCCAAACCACTCAATAAAACCAACTATTTTATAGAAAAAAGCCTCCTTTTTTTCTTTTAAGCCGTAAACTACACCCGGTTCCATGACAATTCGGTTAAACGCCTCATGAATTCGTAAACGGAACACGCTAAGCGGAGTATCGATTGTGTGCAGGTGCCTTTATAAATAGGCTTTTAAAGGCTTTGTCAGTGGACATTACAGTAATGTGAGAGTATTTGATTTATTTTTTACTCCTGATGTTTCTTACTTTTAAGACTAGTGAAATGGCCGAGAAAAATACAAAACTATAAGCTACGAGGAGATAAATTTTTTGAACATCTTAAATAAGGGGAGTAAAATTAAAATATACATACATTAATAATATGAACACTTTGATGTACTTATTTTAGGTAAAAATTTCAATTTGAGAGAGTGTAAGAGAGTTCAATAAATAAATATAGTTAAAATTACATTTAGGGAAATACACTGCCCTAGACATTTTTTTAGAGAAGGTATATAAAAAGAAAGCCTGTATCATAAAAAGTCTTATACCTATTAAAAGAAGACTTATTTTCTAATTGTTACACTGAAACTAACCCTACCCTATGCTTTAGCCCTATCACTAAGTATGATCGGTAAGCCTACAATAAAGTTTATTGATAAAAATCATGACATTGGTGCTTTTACAGGCAATACAATTGAACCATACTAGGCCTAACGCTATATTTTCTGACGGCACGGTCATAAAGCGTACGATAAGAAATAGAATGACAATGCTGATAAAACTGTCAACAATACTAGAAAATAAACCATATTATTTTATAGGGTTCCGCACCTCCAGAGGAAACATTTTATAGGTCACAAAACCCGTTGAACATCAAAGACCTTTGATTTCATTTTAAACTTGGTCAACGTGATACAGAGATATTATAATCTTTTATATGAGGTCAAATCGTTTTAAGTGATAATATTTTAACAATGTATTTGTATACATCATATAAACAAGTCACCATATTTTTTTTTTAAATCGACATTTTCATTTTTATTATTTCCCTTAACAAAGACAATATCATTTTTAAAACAGCACCCTGGCAATTTAAAAAGTTTACTACGTCATCAGCTTTGCCTCTCTCAATTCAATGCCCAAACCTTATTTTTCTCTTATCTTAGTTTAAATAAATAAAATAATATCTGAAAAAAAATATTACCTTAGTCTCAAATTTTCTCAAAAACTAGCAGATGAAAACCCAAAGTGTTTTCTACAACAAATGTTTAATTTATTGTGCTGAATCGGCGTTTTAAATAATTAATTATCACTTTAAACTAAAGGTGAGCTTATATAGCAAATTCTAATATTGAACAAATGAATGGAAAATAAAAAGGTAAGTTGATTTAAAAGAACTGTCCCGGTTTAATCACTGACCTACCGCAGCTAATTGCCCGGTCGGCTATAATTGCACCACACTGCATGCATTATGTTTATCGTAGTGATGTTCCAACGAAATTAGATTATTTATTTTTCTTTATACGATGATATGATGATAATATCGATATGATTCCTAAAATGTGTGTAGTATATCTAGCAAAATTTCAAGTTTTGATACATATGCAAATCTTTATTCTCATAATATTCTCATTAAGATATACAGAATGTGCCTGTAATAGGATAAAAAATGTTAAATATAGGCACTTTAAGTAACAATTAATCGGTTTCAATTTATTATAATAAAAAATTAAAAACCATGGTTTTTATGGTTTTTAAAACCATGGTAGTCATGACTACCAGGGCGATTTAGAACGTTCGATAAGCATTTCGGCTTCGGTTTCGGCTAGATTTTCTATATTTCTTTAAATTTATGTCGTAGTTTGAAAGGATGCTGATGTGTCAGTTCGGTAAAAAATATAATAAAATAACAAAATACAATAGTTGAATCGGATAAATCCTCGTTATTACGATTTTGTTGATAAGTGAAAGTTATCGAATCGTAACCCAATCCGTAACCGAATGGTTCTGAATCGGGGGGTCAATATAACTACATAATATTATGTGTAGAAGCATTTATTAATTTTTTTGCTTCTTTAACAGGGCACATTTCTATCTTCGAGATTTAAGAAGATATTTAACCCCTTTATTCATAAAAACGCAAACAGTCTAATAAACCTGTTTTAACTATTACACTGTTTTGTCTCATTCTATCTTGGTGCTGTCATAATTTAACAGAAAAAAACAAAACAGTGTAATAGCTAAAATAGGTTTATTTGACTGAATTATTATGAATAAAGTCTTTCGCTAAGATTGTGTTCACTAAAATAACGGACGGATTATTTTGTTTTTATCAAGAACGAACCTATAACCAATGAATATTAAGGATGCCAAGGCGAATCGATACAAAAATTAGCTTCGCCCATCACTATTCCTACACTTTCATGACTGGACGCAGTTTGCGTATTCCTAGAACCGTTTGGCTCATTTCCCTAGCTGTGCAATTTTGAATGCAGCTCGTTTTGTACGATAAAAACATAATGGGAGAAGAAACAGCAGCGTTGGCTCGAATAATTTGTCAAAAAGTTCTTGAAATTTAAATAAATAGGTATAATAAATAAATATGCGCCAGACAACACAATATAACATTGATGTTAGCATTTGTACTCATACACTGCTTCTCGCCTCTATGAGACTTAAAAATCCGTATTAATTTATTTTTCTCAATATTTTTAGAAACTTAAACAACGTTTTAGGTACAAAATGCTTTTTAAATACAGTTCGGGTTGTTTGTAAAAAGTGATCCTGCTTTATAATTTTTAACTGTACATTTTGCATTATTTTCTAAACCTGCAGTTAGTGGTGAGCTTGCTATCTTCCGTGTCAAAAAGTCATGTGAACGTAGCTAAACTACTTTATTCTATCGCATACTTTGAACGAGAATTACTTGTATATTATAATAAAATATATTCTGTATCTCACATGTAAATAAACTATCATATGGGAGAAGGTCAAATGCTTCGAAATCTTGAACATGACAAAGCAAAATCTGTTTTTTTTTTCGATTGAGTCCAAATATCTGCTTAGTCAAGAATAAAAAAAATATAGTACAGTAGAACGGTGAAACACGATATCGATTTACCACACGGAAAAACTTTGATTGACTTGAGAATCGGGGCCCTGAACATTAACTTTAGTGGACGCTACCTAAGCGTCTTCTCTATCGGAAACATGAAACGTTACTTTTATTATTTTCTTGACCAAGTCGGTAGAGCCGTCAACTAATTACTAAAGGGCATTCCCGAAACTATTTCCATTAACCGCTCTGAAGTTTGACCCATCGTCGCGGTTTGGAAATCTCAAGAATCTTTTCACCTCGACACTTATCTTGATAAACTAGCTTTTGCCCGCGACTTCGTCCGCGTGGAATAGTGACTTCTTTCTCCCGTTTTTTACACATTTACCACTATATCTTTGCTCCTATTGGTCGTAGCGTGATGTTATATAGCCTATAGCCTTCCTCGATAACTGGACTATCCAACACAAAAAGAATTATTCGATTCGAACCAGTAGTTTCGGAGATTAGCGCGTTCAAACAAACAAACAAACAAACAAACAAACTCTTCAGCTTTATAATATTAGTATAGATGATAGCATCGTGACTATAGTAACGCTGTGATATCGATATCGGTTAAATGTTGACCAGTTACCATGAGTTTACGACGGTTTTACTCTCTAGTGACTACGTAAAAAAAATCTATGTAAAATTGCACAGCGCCCCTAGCGGTCACTTGCAGAACTAAAATTTTCCTCACCGATGTAAACTCATGGTAACGGTACATGAATAAAAATCGCAGTTACTACGTTTTTTTTTAAATTTAGTGTCTTTTTAGAAAAACAAAGAAATTTGATTTAATGTCAGACTCTTAAATCAAACACACGCACATACACTAGCAGGAGTGCATCACGACAAACGACAAAAATTATCTTTTAGCCTCCATATCAAATAGGTATTAGTAATCCAGGTACACTACCTGTTTCAGACTATCGATAATACTATCGACCAAAAAATACCCAAAGGCCTGAAGGATCAACATCACAAATCATTTCTAATCACAGAGTCATTCAAACGAAACGAAAAAGATCAATCAATTTGAAGTTTGATGGAGTTCGACTTACTTTAACACATTCTCAGAAATGATTCTCTGATATCACCATGGCGACCTCTACATTTCAAATTAGGTCACAATGGACTAGAAAAAACAGGATAAATTATTTATCTGAGTTTATACCAATGTTAGACAATATCTATACTAATCTATACTAATATCTATACTAATATTATAAAGCTGAAGAGTTTGTTTGTTTGTTTGTTTGTTTGTTTGTTTGTTTGTTTGAACGCGCTAATCTCCGAAACTACTGGTTCGAATTGAATAATTCTTTTTGTGTTGGATAGTCCAGTTATCGAGGAAGGCTATAGGCTATATAAGGTCAAATCGTTTTATGTGATAATATTTTAACAGTGTCTTTACATACATCATAGAAACAGAATGCTTCTATTATTTCTTGTAAAATCGAGATTTCATTTTTATTATTTTCTTTATCAAGGACAATATATTTTTTTCAAAACAGCACCCTGTCAATTTAAAAAGTTATTTACTTCATCGGCTTCACCTCTCTCAGTTCAATGCCCAAACCTTCTTTTTCTCTAAGCTTAACCTTAATTAATAAAAAAATAAAATCTGAAAAAAATAATTACCTTAGTCTCATATTTTCTCAAAAACTAGCGGATAAAACCCCAAAGTGTTTTCTACAAAAAACGATTAATTTATTGTGCTGAATCAGGCCTTTAAATATTATCACTTAAAATGAGGTGACCTTATATAACATCACGCTACAACCTATAGGAGCAAAGATATAGTGGTAAACGTGTAAAAAACGGGAGAAAGAAGTCACGATTCCACACGGACGAAGTTGCGGGCAAAAGCTAGTCATAAATATGTCGAACAAGAGTAATTTATTTTGCTTCTGTACGACATACGACAAAAAAATCATTTAAAAATCAAAATATTGTATGCGTTAGTTCTGTCAACATTAAGAATAAGATGTGTGATTAGCACGAACATTTGTACCTAAGTCATGGATGTTGTTATATGTATATTTAAGTATTTATGGGAGACGCCCCCCGTCATAATCGTTGTCTGGTACTTCGTAACACAAGGAAGAAAATTCCTTACTACGAAACCAGACAATTGGTGTGTTGTCCGGCGCATATTTATTTATATTTATTTATTTTTAGTGTGTTATTTGAAGTTGGATCAATTCTTACAATTACTTATTAATTATGCAGTGATAGGGATATTCTACGTTTTAACATAGCGTGAGATATCGTTCAATAATAGCCCACATTTTCTTTTATGAAAAGCAAAATAACGTGCACTTTCTTGTGGCAAATTTAAAATACAAGTGGCAAGCTATTGCTTGTAATATTAAATATTCAGCTAAAGTAACAGGCATATATTTGATCGTAAGAAAATGATAGTACTCGTAACAAACTGGAAAACATTTTACAGGCCCATAGTATCTTTTAAATAGAGCTGTTTTATTTAGTTCATGGCTGTGAATTTGATATGAAAATAATATTTTATACTTTTCTATCTGCCGTTTTTTGAAATACCTTGCAATGATAATAGGCTCTGCATAAGGTTTAAAGATTCTTTATTTCTCAATAAAAACATAATGTCACTTACTTGAGAACATAAACAGTCAAAAATAATTAATAATGTTTACATCGTTCGCGCACGTCTTTTAAAAGCTAAGTATATGTATAAAGTTAAAAAGGTAGTGTATACAAGAGTTTTCTACAATAGGCTTATTCTTTAATCTGTTGCTCATGCTGTGCAAGTTTCTTTTTAAAAATATTATCGGAGTCAAGCCTTTCAAATGTGCGGGTAGATTGTTAAGCAGCTGTGCTCCCTCAAAACTTAACATTCGCTTACTGTAATTCGTTCGAACTTTGGGTACAACCAAGTAACTAGCTCGACGGCGTGTGCGCTTCTTTGTAACCTGTTGTGACTGTGTTATCTCTGCATACAACGATTTACAAGATAATATCAAAATAAGCAAAAAAATGGGTGTCAGTAAAGAGAGTCGGATTTACGTAAAATATAATATTTTATTCTTTTTAAAACGACAAATTATGACAGATTTACAAGCCGCGTATATCCTACTGTAAAATAAAATAATGTTAAATAAAAACCGGCCTAGTGCGATTCGAAATCGCGCACAAAGGGTTCTGTACGCTCTGTACCATTAACTAGGTAAACAATTGAAATCGAGCGGAAAAAGGCAAATCATCGCGTTTGATGTTTGGTTCCCCCTTAATCAGTCAGGTATCAAACGAATGCCGAGAGTCGCATAACAATGGAATTTTTATTGTGTCTCGTTTACACATCCTTGACGAGTTAAATATTTATTTTGTTTAGAACATCAGAATTACATTACCTATAGCCTAGATAGCGGCTCTTGAGATATAGCCGGGTGACAGACAGACGTACGGACGGACAGACAGCGAAGTTTTAGTATAGGGTCCCATTTTTACCCTTTGGTTACGGAACCCTAAAAAGATACACACCATTAATTTTAATTTAACCCGATCCCAAAGTACCAGGGGCACACGATCCCTCAGAAGTTAATCCTCCCATCGGGGGTATACGAGTACATTCCGAATTACGTCGAAGACCGTGATATATTGCTAACTGGATCCTTCCGTCCATCTGATAGCTGCACCTAACTTATGAGCGCCTGGTCACGCAGTGCAAGATTACACAGTAAGTAAGCTTTTTCAAGATATTCCGTTAATAGATTTTTATATATCACCCGGAAGGAACGGTCCTTGAATAATGTCGTCAAACTTTTTTCAATGGATGTAAAATATTATAAACAAAATCGAATTCTAAGAAATATTTAAAAAAATCGTCTCACACCTCGTCTGTCACAGAGTCACGGTTGCTCTTTACAAGTGCAATTTTATATTATTTAAAAAAAATATCATCATTCTGCTCGGAAAGTTGAATTTTTAAGTGTAGATAGCCGGGAGGAAAATTGTTTTTCCCTGACGGGTGGACAGTAACGTAGATTTCGTTGCTGTGATCAGGCATGTAGTCAATAGCAGATTGTTATACAAGGGGAGAAAGCGACCCATTTCACTCGAGATATTTCTGGCGCTCGAACGAAGTGAGAGCGCCAATAATTCGAGAGTGAAATGGTTGCTTTTACCTGAGTTAAACATACTATTTTTCATTTCGACTGTGAGGAAAAACATTAAATTTACAATAGTGTGTATCAACTGTATGTCTGTGTATTAAGAAACCTATTATAAACTTTATTGACAGAATATTTTAGGAAGACCTTTGTCTATGGCAGCATATAGGTACTTACTGCCACGCAACCGCTTCCCATAAACAACCACATAATCTAATTAACAATATTTACTCAGACACTCAAAGCTTCAAACACGGTACACTGTGTCATCCTGATACCACTTAATGTATACAGTGTGTCCATAATTATAACGGATGGACTGTGGTGTTTTAATGGGGAAAATGCAAAGATAAGATAATCTTATTTATCTTTTCTTACTTTGTGTACATGTAGCTTTGTACAACAAATAAATAAATCTGAAAACATTTAAAAGAAACGGAGCCATACTTATTTATCTTGAACTTGAGCGTAATATTGAGCTTCACAGTTGAGTTAAACTTTATGTACACATCTCGGCAGCTAAGTATTTTTAACTGTTGTCAAAGTTCTTGTTGTGTTTAAATACAATGTTCATCATCATTTCTAGCCATTTATTCCCAGTTTATCTGGAGTCAGGTCTCCTAGTATATCTTCGCCAAAAAGCGCGTATCTGGGTTGTCAGGGTAGGTAGGTTATCTTGCTTCAGATCTCTCAGCATTCTGCCTACCATTTAACTGTCTGCCTTGTCTGCTAGATTATTTATAAGCAATGCTACTCAGGTAATTGTTAAATGATTGAAATAAAAACTTCGTGACGAAAAATAAATCAAGAAATCGCTTAATTTATTGAGAACAGCCTGTATTATTCGAATTCGTTTGAAGTATTCGTCTCGAGCGCGCGTTGGAATAAAATAAGTGTCGTCCTATATTGGATTGAGATTTAGATACTGAACCCGAGGTTGCTTTGAATACTTTTATTTAGATTTGAATCCCAAAACGGAGAAATTGATTCTATAAGAACGCGTATAGATTTTTTTAAGGCAACATTGAACAAAATTTATCTTTTTGTACTTTATTGCTCTGTGAATTGTAGGATTGGCGGACTGACTGCCTTAGTTAGAGCCTGCCATTCTCTACCAGGTTCTTTATAGTCTTTTATCATTTCAAAAGAATACACATTTTTTACTTGGTTTTATGGACTTCAAAATGTTCACCAAAAAATTATGTACCTTTAAGTCATTTATATTTTTAAAAAGATTTAAAACATAATGACTGCAAGCTTAGCTTATTAGAATTGTGTTATAACTCGTTGGAATAAAACAAATAAATCTCAAATTGCTTCAACAACAAAATTAATAGCATCCAAAATTTTAATTTGTTTGTGTACTAAACCATATAATTGTCAGAAATCCCAGCCTTAGGGGATTGTGTAATTGGTTTTGAGCCCTGCGAATTATTTGCTGATCGGTGTTACCACTGTTTTCATTTTACCCGTATTGTTGGGGTGTCCATGATTTAACTTTAAAAATTATAATTTACTGAATTTATCGCTTTGATATTTAAAATCGTGTTATGTACATATTGTTAGACTACAGTTTAGTCTGTTATTTAGTTATTTTAGTTATAAGACCGTAATCTGTCTGTGTACTTCACAAATAAAATTAAACAAATTAACTTCTATAACTTTCGTGGCAATGGTTTGAGAGTAGTAGTCTGGTAGTAAATGCTATTGACATTAAGTCAGTTATTTTTTGTGCATGGAAAAAATAATTATTAACTTATTTTATCCCGTCTCACAAAAAATTGTTGTGGTCACATTAATTGAGCCCGGCTTGTAAATGGTTTAATCCGTATCTGAAATTTGAATCGGTTGTGCACGAACGATCGGGCTGTGACAGTGATGACTATGAATGAGGCTGTATCGATTTCGATACGGCTATTTATGTGATACGTGAGTAAGTATTACAATCATATTTATATCAGAGTTCAACGAACATACCGTGAAACCGGTGGAGGATTCAAATTCAAACGTCCTTCTTCTTTCTCGCTCTCTCGTCTGTCATATCTTACGTTCCGTTCCACGTCCATATCATACACAATCTAAATTATGAGTATCGCATGTCATTTCGATTAGGAACTGATAGCGGTAATACTTGGGTCAATTTCAACAAAGTCGATTTTTTTATCACTTCGGTGAACTTTTTTATTTTTAACATTTTTCGAATTCAAACTATGGTTTATGATACTTCTTGATGTTGTTTAGATCAATACGTAACGCCATCAAAATATCTTGATAAACTAAAAAGATACATTACTTCAAAGTTTTGATGCAACCGAAATGAAAAAACGATTCATCGAAATGAAATAACTCGCCCACCGAAATGACAACACTTATCCACCCGCCGAAAACCTTTAACAAAATTACTTTTATACACTAAAACACGTGGTTCGTCGTGACTGCATCCGTGCGTTTTGATTTCACTCCATTCCCGTAGGTCGTAGCGTGATGTTTTACAGTATCCCGTATGTAGAAGTTAACCTTCTTTCAGGACTCATATATTATTATAACGGAAAAACAGCAATTCTCCCCGCGAAATTTAAGCGCCGTGCGCTGCACACAATACGGGCAATAAGCTAGACTACTGTGACTACAATTTTTCACTTTTTTATTTACTATTTATTATTAAATGTAACCTGATTTACAAATAAAATAGGCCTTCGGCTATATAAACTCGCATCGCAAAATAAACAAGTAAAAAAAGTATTTGTATTAACAGTAGTCGAAAACCCATCACTAGATGACAATTTGGTAGATTTTCTAATGTACACAACTTGAAAAGGACATAACTTACATTTTTTTATATATTTTCTAATGACTGTCATTGTCTAGCCTATCACCTATTTTAGGCTGGACCTCTATTTAAAGGACACCAAGTACAGCCAATAACTTTTTCAGATAAATGAGCTATCTAACCCTTTTTTTTTAAATCGGAGCAGTAGTTCCTGAGATAAGCGCATTTAAAAAGTTTTCGAACTAAGCGCTTCTCGTCAACTTTCATAATGCGCACAGCAAAAGAGTGGAATTCTCTATCGCATATGTGTTTCCATCGGTCTACAACCCTGTTATTTTCAGAAAAAGAGTGAACAGGCTTCTTCTGGGTGAGCTCGCTTCATCGTCGTCCCTGTCTGTGCTTCGTTTGGTATAGTCTAGAGACAAAAGTAAACCCATATCATATTAAAAAACACTTTTTAGCTTAACAACACTACTAGCGGTCCTCTTCGACATTTTCTGTGCGTTTTGCCTTTACTCCGTTCCCGTAGGTTCCAGCGTGATGTTGGCATGCCTTAAAGCAGTTGCAAAACCTGAATCTGGTGCTTGGCTGCATGCTTTGCCGTCTCCATAGTTGGGTACGCTTCTCGACAACAATTTCTTAAGAATTACAGTAGCTTTAAGACTGGGCAGCAAAGTTTGTGAACCTCATCGCTGTATTTGTGGTGTGTTGGTAGATGAAAACGGCCACCATGGACTAAGTTGCCAAAGATGTGCGGGGTGGTTCCCGAAGCACCATTCTATTATAGTTTATTTTTGTTTTTATAGTGTTTTGTCACCATACAAACTTAATTGCCCGGATTGCGTAAGACACGGGGTTCAATTCCTTGTCTGTCACAGGTTCACAGTTGCTTTTTACAAGTGCAATTTATACCATTCTATTAATGAATTTGTGCGTCGGGCCACGGTTTCCGTAAATATTCCTGGCGTCCTAGAGCCACCAGGCTTGTCCCGCATGGATGGTAAGAGACCAGATGACCTAACGTTGGTTCCATGGCGAAGAGGGCGTAGCCTCTTATGGGACGCAACATGCGTTAGACACATTTACTGAACATGTTGAAGTTACAGTATGCCTGTTACTTCAGCAGGTTCAGCGGCGGAAAATGCTGCCAAGTTAAAACATACTAAGTATGCTGAGCTAAAGTCTGAGTATGATTTTGTTCCAATCGCTGTGGAGACGGCTGGGCCCTGGGGAGATGAGGCACGCTAGCTTTTCAAAGAGTTGGGACAACGACTGAGGGATAAGGGTAATGATCCCCACTCTGGCTGGTTCAACAGGTTTCCATTGCTATGCAACGAGTGTTAATGAATAATTTGTATCTTAATTTTAGTTTATTATGTATGTTGTATGTGTTCATTGTAATTTTCATTTAACATCTTAACGCGTTCATGAAGAAAAGGGCAGTAAGTTTTGTTTTTATATGATATAACAAAAAAATACAGTTTTCGCAATTATTCCTGTATCTGTACTATAGAGGTAAATGACATTGCTTTGTACCAAATTTCAAGATTCTAAGTTCACGGGAAGTACCCTGTAGGTAGGTTTTGATTCCTTTTCGAGTGTTGAAAATTTGCGGAAATTTGCTGATATTTACGGCAATAACGGCTGTATCTTTTGATTGCGTTGGCTTAGAAGTTTGATTTTTTTACAGCTATAAGGGACCGCAGAGCTTTTGATTAAATTTTAGCTTGATACCTCCACGTGTTCCTGAGAAAAAGGGTAGGGACAGACAAACGGACGAACAACGAAGTGATCCTATAAGGGTTCCGTTTTTTACCTTTCAAGGTACGGAATCCTAAAAAGGAAGGCAAAACAAAAATATTCTTTCAAATTGAACCAGAAGTTCCTGAGATTACCGCGTTCAAATAAAAAACAAACAAACAAACTCTTCAGCTGTATAATATAGTATAGATTTCACCGGAATGATATAATGAAGCCATCGAAATGAGAAAAACAATCACCGATATGAACAATTTACGCACCGGAATTAATAAAATTCACCGAAATGATATTTTTTATCATTTCGGTGAATTTTGTTTCATTTCGGTGGTCAATCTAGGTCACGGAATCAACCGAAATGAAAACACCGATATTAAAATCAACGACATAATTTAACATAACAATAAAAGTTTTAAAGTCACAACGTTATTAATACCGCACTAATAAACGTAGTTTGGGAAGGATACCAATAAATATTTCATACATTTTATGGAGAATTGGATGACAATATATTCCAACCTGCGGAAATGAAAAATAAAATGTCCCATGTCACCGAAACCAACTACTTACTTTTTTGGCGGGAATACGGAGCAAGCGGCGCACGTCTATTTACTTTAAGCATTGAGGCGGCACTGGTATGTAGCGTTTTAGCGCGGGGGCAAGGAGCTAGAGTTGTCCCACGCAAAAATATTCTCGACAAACTAAAATTCACCGATATGAAAAGTCTTATTTGACCACATGCATTTTTACTTATAAGTCATTTAATTAAATAGATTAAATTATAAAATTATTATGTGATAGTACTATAACTATTCACGATTTAAATGAAATAAGCAATAATAATAAATAACCAAAAGTTTTTACTATATAAGGGAAATTAAACAGAAAAATGGATTTGACCGCGCAACCGAAATGAAAAATATGGTGCTTTATCATTTTTTATTCCGTATTTAACGTAGTCCTAATCAAAAAATATTTATGGTCTCGTATACGGGATAACGCCTTCTATAAATAAAAAAATAAATAAGCCTCATTGTATCACTCTGCACTGCCGATTTCACTCATGCCGCGTAAAATTTGCTGTTGGGAAATTCACCCACTTGCATCCTAACTGTCAAAAGAATCACTCCACTCAATATATCACACTATATCCATCACCAGGATAATGTATCGTGGATCATTCCAAATACGGGCTGAGTGGCAACAGGATTTATTGCTTCAATTTAGTCGCAAGGGGCAGGTAAGGGCGTGTCCTCGGTTACAGCGGGTCGCCCTTAATGACATACAATATGTACATTTTTACCTAAGGAGGATAATTATGGATTTTGTTATCGTAGTTGCCTAACCTCATCTTAAAGTGTCTTAAGCTATTACGTTAGGTTTGCTCTGTAACTGTGAACATTGAACCGGCTTAGTAATATTATAATATCTGTGGTAATGAGTTGAGGCTAGCCTAGGTAAGGAAAAACGAATACTTACATAAAGGACTTATACAGGGTGTGACTGTAATAGGAGCAAAACATTTAAATGTAGGCCCTTTAAGTGACAAGTAATCCATATTAAACGGTTTTAATTTATTATAATGACAGATAAAATTATTGATATTTTCCAACAAAATAAATCGAACCAGCAATGTATTGCAAAAATGTGTCCAGTCATAGAACTTGACATTTTGTCATTTACTACAACGATTTAGCGATTTTGATATACATTGACTAGGATTATATCTTTGGATTACTATATCTCCGAGTTAAAGCATTTATGAGCACTATGACCAGGTCAGGGTAACTACGTATACTCTGTGGAATCATTGATTTTTTTTTTCCTTCTACAGGTAACTCGCTGTATAATGTAGTAAGAGGAATGGGAGATCCACGTTTATGACCAAAGTTCAGTTCAACTTGACTTATGTATACCATAAGTTTAATGCTCCGTAGTTTATGTTGTTAAATCACATGCAAATTAATGTTTTACTAAGCAATTATGTTTAGCTAAGAATATCTTTTGTAAATGTTTGAGAAAACGTTTTTCCTTATTCCTGCGGTTTATATTATTATGGAAACTGGAGTATCATTTTTCTTAGGTGTTGTTTTTGGCATATTTATAAGAAAAATGAAATAATTTTTATACTTAGCTTGTTAAATTCTCAAAAGCAAAGTTAGACGACACGTTTGGTGCAGTGGTTAGCGCAGCTGGCTTCTGAAACAGCGGTCGCCGGTTCGATTTCCGCAAATGTTTGTACCTACGTCCTGGATATTATAATTATGTATTTGAGTATTGAGAAACGACCCCGGCATATTCATTGCTGGTACTTCGTGACAAAGTTCGTATCACAAGGAATTTCGAAACCAGACAATTGGTGTGTTGTCTAGTGCATATTTAAATTAAACATATTTAAATATTTAACATGACACAGGTTCATTCTTCTTCTTCTTCTTCTACAGCACGTGTTTGCCCACTGCAGGGCATATGCCTCTCCAAACTTCCTCCACGCCGCTCTGTCTTGTACTTTTCGAAACCAGGTTGTGCCGGCTTGGTTCTTTATGTCGTCAGACCATCTGGCTGGAGGTCGCCCAACACTCCTCTTCCCGACTCTGGTTCATACTTATAATATTATTAATGGAAATCAAAATATTTTTACATGTCACTAATTATTTATTTATTTAAAGTCGTTACTAAATCTTCAGCGGTTTCTTGTGACAAGAGTGTGCTTGATACAATTTTCATTTCACTTCATTCATTCACAAAGGATCTTGATCAAAACTCTTAACTGTGCCCACTTGCGTCAGCATGCGTCTTTACAAAATGTTCGGATAAAATATCTAAATATTGGAACGTATACACACAAAAATATTTATTTTAAATAAATAGGGGTTTACGAGCAATTCAATGGAAGATTAGGCATTTTGAGGTTATGTTTTGTGATAACAGAGTTAGTGCACCTATTAAAAGTCACCTAACCATTTAAGTATTTCTTTTAAACCCTTATTCGTTAGATAATTTTAAAAATACCAGTGCAATTATAATTTAACACAAGATTTTTTTAATATAAACTTCAAAGTCGCAATCTGGGCCCAGATTTGGTCAATATCCTTCCATTGCTCAAAGCTCAAAGACAATGCCGTCAAGTTCCATTTCCTAAATAATTATATACTATCGAACCTCAGCCTTCGAGTATTACGATTCAATGCAAGTTGCCCAAAACTTTGTATAGCTAAACTTAAATAGCCAACCAGCATCATGGAGTAAACAGGTAGCCAACTTCACCGTTGCGCACGGATAGAGATAATATAGTTACCCACTTTGTTACCACAAAGCAGTGGAGATAAGAAAGTAATTATTAGTCTATTAGTTAATGTTGGTATGAAAAAAAATCGAATAGCATGGTGGATATACGACGTTGTAAAGGTTGTAGGACCACAATGGACGATGGTGAGTAATATGTAACAAGACATTTCATTTCATTTTGAAAATCTTTTGGGGTAATTATTATGTTTAGCTGTGGAAATGCAGCTAATTTTGGTGATGTTGTGTACGGGACGACAGCACGTCAAGGTAAACACTGCGGTATCTTATACAGTTGTAATAAGG
This sequence comes from Pyrausta aurata, assembly GCA_963584085.1. Taxonomy (NCBI): domain Eukaryota; kingdom Metazoa; phylum Arthropoda; class Insecta; order Lepidoptera; family Crambidae; genus Pyrausta; species Pyrausta aurata. The sequence continues at coordinate 9,509,717 of OY757274.1, forward strand.
GTTTGCAACAAAAGTTGGTAACCTGATGTGCTGGTGACTGTACTTGTTTGGTCAGTTTACTTCGGATTTCAAATCAAAATGTTTACTTTGTGCTTTGTGCATAACAATATGGAAGCAGCACTAGCATAAGAAAAGTCATATTTTATTGTCAAAAATTTAGGTACCGTTAGTTTAGAGTAGTATAAAGGAAGAAAGCTTGCACTTGAAGTTAAATTCTTTGAAATTGAAGATTTTTTTTCTACTGATGTAACCGATAAGAACTACAAAGAGTCAATGACCTTGAGCTTTTACTGGCAAATAATACTTTTAGCTTTTTTGTACAGCATTATTTGTGCAATAAAATCTTCAGTTATAATAAATAAATTACCAAACCACAAAATAACACTAAATAATAATGTAGCACTAATACTTGGGACAACCAAAGGTACTGTTCCATCTCTGTACTGTGTCTCTTTCACTCTAGAAGTTCCAACAGTTACGTCACTCTGACGTCATACTTAGAGAGTGCTTGATAATCGAGTCGTGATGACTTAAGAAAGAAAGAAAGAAAGAAAGGAAGAAAGAAACATTTATTTGACACACAACAATACAGACATAATAAAAATAATAATTTAAAAAACATGATTGTGTATCAAAAAGGCTCCCGCTCAGCACTAGTCGTGATAACCATGTGTAATGTTTATCACGACGCTGATTAAGTTTTTGTTCTCACTACTATTCACGTTTTTCTATTATGAAGATTGATTGAGTCTATAGCGATGATAAAAAACGATGCCCGCTTTTAAGATGAAATATGAAAACGAAAACCTACCTATTCAAAAACGAAACCTGTGCGCGCGAGCGTCCATACAAAAAGTGATATCATTTTCCACATTTATGTCTGATTTTGTCATATATTTTTTTACATGTTGGAACACGTTAAGGCCCGCAAACATATTTCGACCGAAGGCGTTCGAAATAAAGGCAATTACGCGCTTCGTTCCGCCTGCTCACGATTCTTAAGGCAAGGAGGCAAAGGCGTTTCCGCTTTGGATGGTTAACTACATATTTTTTTTAATACTTTATTGCATAAAAAGAATTGGAACAAAAAGTGGACTTAACGCCATATGGTATTCTCTACCAATCATACCTTCGGGATAAGCAGAAATGATTGTGGGTGGTGCGACAAAGACCATATTCCCTTGGGCTAGCAACAAGCAGGGTTGAACTCTATGTTATTATTTCTGTGTGCATGTTCCTCAAAGTCTAAGAGCATCACGCTAGAGCCTTCCACTTTGTTGGCTATGTAAATTATGTTTGACTTTCGACAGCCGGGATTAGATTGCATCTTTGTGTCGGTCGAGCGTAAAATTAACTGCATCGCACACCTGGGCCCTGTTTAATAAACATTACAAATTGTAAATTGTAATTGTAAATTACAGGCTACAATTCTACAAGTTTCTGTTCAATAAAGAATACAAGTTACAAATTTACCATGGTGGAAAATCTACAAAATTGTAGAATTGTAGCTACAATTTTACAAGTTTCTGTTCAATAAACATTTTCTCTCTACAGGTGACAATTTACATATTTGTAGGGAAAACTGCTTTATTGAACGCATAATTGTAGTTACAAGTTTACATATTTTGTAAATTGTATTACAATTCCGACAGGTAGACTCGCCGTGTGTCAGAAATTTACAATTCTGTGCCTCGACATAATAAGTAAAGAAAATCGAAATAAATATATAAAAATGGTCCTAACAACGAGTAGTGGAAGTAGTGACAGTAGTGAAGATGAGTATATAAGTGAACGGCAGCGGAGAGTTTTTCGTAAACGGATAAACTTTAGTTTTAATGTGACAGATTTTACTTTCAACGAAAAATTTCGGGTCAGCAAAACTACCGTCGAATATTTGGTAACAAAAATTGGACATCATCTTAAATTCGATTCAAATAGAAACGTAGCCCTTACACCCACTCAGCAAATTTTGTGTACATTGCACTGGATGGGATGTGGCTCACAGTACCATGTTTTAGCAGATGCACATGGTGTAAGTAAAGGAACGATACACAACTGCATAAAAAATGTGTCTAGGTTTGTGGTCAGTAACTTATTTGGAGAAGAAGTCCGCTGGCCAACTAATTGTCTCGACATTCCTAGATTGTTTATGAAATACAATATACCTAGAATAGCAGGCATTGTAGACGGTTCGTTAATCAAAATGGATGCTCCTCGCCAAAATGAATCCGCATATGTTGACAGAAACGGAAATCATTCCATGAATATTATGGTAGTATGTGGACCAAATTTGGAAATATTTTACGCAAGTGCAAGATGGCCAGGCTCTGTTCACGATGCTAGGGTACTTAGGTGCTCTTCGCTAGCACGAGAATGGGGAAATGGATGGAGACCATTTAGTAATGCCATAATATTAGGAGACAGTGGCTATGGCCTGACAAAGTGGCTAATGACACCTAAAATTCCGATACAAATACCCAGAACAATAGCACTGGAAAGATATTTACGTGCCTTTAAATCAACACGAAGAATGGTCGAAAATGCATTGGGCATAATAAAAGAAAAATTTCCATGTCTGAACCATTTAAGAGTACAACCCATTATTGCAAGCAAAATTATATTATCCTGTATAGTTTTGCATAATATTGAAAAACGTTTAGGATCACAGTATTATACTCCATACTCAGAACAAAATAATCAACGTGATGACGAAGTTGCTAACAGTGACGGAGAGGAAGTATTTGAACAGGAAGGTGTTGGAGTATTGCAATCATTAATAGAATTGTTTGAATGAAAAAAATGCATGATTAAAGAATTATTGTTTATTTGAAAGTAAAGTTTAAAACTATTGTATACTTTTTATTGCTAATTTCAAAATGTCTTCTCTGTCTTCAGTTTGCTCATGGTTGGATGATTGGATAACAATTGGAGTAGAAGAATCAATAATATCATTTATTACATAAAATTGTGACGTAAAATTAGATGGTTGCTGTATGTTCAATTCTCTTTCTAGTTTTAATATTTCCAAATCTAGCTTGTACCGTTCACGCTTTGCAATTTCAAGTTTCTCATTAGCTAATTTCAAATCTATTTCCATTTTTTGGGTTTTAAGATCAAAATATCCTTGCGAAATATTTGATTCATTGATTGATATTCTGCGAGGTATTTTTCTTTGTCTACAAGGGATTTGAGTAGGAGTTTCTTCAGGCAGGTCTGAAGGCGTATTTATTGTAGCTTCACCCGACTCTAATTCATAAACTTCTGCTTGGTTTGAACCAGACGATTCCGGGACGCTAAGACCTTCTATTGCAGGAGAATCTTTCCCGATTATTTTGAGTACTAGTTCATCAACATCATCATATCTACATTTCTTCCCTCCTCCTGATCCCGTCTGCTGACGATTGTCCCTTTTTTCCTAAAAATATTAAAATACTTTGAGTGTTTGATATCATATACATAAAAATCACCCAGGCTCAACACAAATACTTTAAGAATAAACTCATTTGTGTTGGATGGGGTTCGAACCCACGACCTTGAGCACAAAAGGCAGATCACTATCAACTGTGCTATCGAGCCAGTAAAAAAATAAAATGTAATAGACAGAAAGGCAGGCCCTCGGATGATTTGGCTATAACACCTTTTTGATATAGTTACCCAGTATAACATTAACTATTCCAATAACTTAAAAATCTACTTACGATGGTCCTTTTTCTAAAGTTTTGCCACGTTGTATCACGTAGGTATTTCCAGTCTTTGTTATAGATGCTTAATGATTTTAACTGTTCAGCAATGTCTTTCCACTTTTTTATTTTTATATCGTGAGTAAGTGTTTCACTAAACCTACCGAATAAAATATCCTTATTCTCATATATTAGAGACAGAATCAATATTTTGTTACTATGCTCCATGACTTTCGTAACGTATCAAACAAATAAGAAAGTACTTTATAAAGCATCATGCTACTTAATATTTATGAATCCACCCTCGTTAATTAAAAAAATAATTGACAGCAAAATCTTACATTTTATGTAATTGTAACTTACAACTACAAATTTGTAACTACAATTTTGTCATCGAATTCTACAGGCGTTTTCTACATATGTAAATGTTTATTAAACAGCATTTATAATTACAATATTTGTAAGGTTTTTACTTGTAGATTTTCTACATATTTGTAAGGTTTATTAAACAGCACTTGTAATAAAACTTAACAAATATGTAAGTTATTTACAAAATTGTCGAATTGTAATGTTTATTAAACAGGGCCCTGGAGTTCGGATCTGGGTACAAATAAGGCCAATGGGGGCTCTCTAGTTGCTTCCTTTAACAAAATTCAAGTATTCGGTGCAGCAAAATAAACAGAATATCTTCTAGATGTGTATACTTACCTACTATTACTCAGATACAACAACTTTTTATACGGGATCAAAAAATATGTGTATAGTATTACTCTTTTCGGCCCGGTTGCGTGTTGAACAGTTAACTCTACTAGTGGTTGAATGTCTTTACCAGCGGTTATTTACAATGGTGCATATTTTGAAGAAAAAATACCTTGACCAAGGTCATTAAAATAAACATTCTGATTTCTGATATTTGGTTGAGGTATTTTTTCTTCAAAACACACACAACCGTAAATATTCAACCACTGGTAACGTAAATTACCATTACTACGGCTCAAAAAACTGGCCCTTAGCGTACGAATCTTGGTTCTTTAAGAGCACTCTTACCTTCCATATTCCGGTTCTTCAGTCAAAGTTCAATTTTAATTATTATATTTTTGTTGAGATTTTAAACTTTCGCGTTGCATTACAATGAGAATTGTCCGTGGTCACGAGCCAACTGGTGGATCGCGGCATCGCCTGTTGCAACGCAGCCGAAACGTCGAGCAGTGAGTAGCATTTACTCATATTAATATTTCGTGTTTAGACCCGTCATGTCTAATTCTCATATTTTTGTTTTATCAAGCAAAATACTATATCACCGTGGCGAAGGTCTAGTTATTCATATTTACTCACTGACCTACTTATACGAGTTGTGTGAAACATCACATGTTATAATCGCCCTCATAACGATAAAACTCGACGGTAGTGGTAACTGAAATCTTAAGCACTTACTTAAGTGGCGGTCTTAAAGGTCTTAAAGCTGGCTTGTAACTTGATACAAAAGAAGTGAGGATTACCTAAAAAAAAAAAAGAGGATAAGTATTTTAATTAATGATTCAAAGTTGATCATTAGCAATCAGCTCCAATCGTCACAGAAGTTAGAAGCCTTGTATACAATTACTGTTAAATTTATTTTTACTCAACAGTTTCATGCTTATAAAATAAGTGATTCTAAAGAACATATTTTTTATTAATGATTCTACAGAGTATACGTAGTTACATTGAGCTGGTCATAGTGCTTAAAAATGCTTTAACTAAGATATATATAAATCCAAAGATATTTTCCCTGATCAATGTTTATCAAAATCGCTAACTTGTTGTTGTAAATGACAACGTTAAATTCTTTTTGGACACATTTGTTTGCAATACATTGCTGGTTCGATTTATTTTGTTAGAAAATAACAATATCTTTTTTATTGCTGTTACTTATAGGACCTATAATTTTAGTTTTTGCTCCGATTACAGGCCATACCCTGAAATATGATGACGATTAAGTAATGGTACACCATTGCATAGTCTTTATAATTCAAGCATCAATCAATCAATATCAATAATCATTTATTTTCTCAACACATACAAAGAAAATTGAATGGACATGGGGGCAAGCATGTATTGGGCTATGTCAGTGAAGTAATCGTATATGACCCCAGCCGTCCATGTTAAAATGAAGTTAGGTAAGTAATTCATTGATTTTCAAAACATGCACATTAATTTGAAATCACTTTTATTTAATTCACCGATGAAAATCTACCCTGAAAACATCCATTCAGAATCTCAGACACAACAAGCCCTAGCAAAAGGGAAAGCTGTTGAGTAAAAAGTGCTTTCCGATATCGAGAAAAATGGAATCGGGAGTTCAAAAGCTCTGGGAGCTTTTTATTGATATTGTGAAGAGGTATTCCGCTAAAGTTTATGTATGGAAGAACTGAACCAATACCTGCAGGGAAAGGGTTTATAAATTGGTTTAAAAATAACTCATAAGGTAATTGCATTCGAACAGTAAACAGTTTTGTGTTTAAGCTTCGTGCTCAGCCAGCTGACCCTCTTTGAAGAGTGCATTTGATTTCATGAAATAGACACTGAGTTATTTACAGTCTACATTTATTAAACGTTTTCTCATAACCTATTTAGGATGTTATTTTAAAATATGTTCAACTTTAATGGTCATTAGCATTACGATATTTAACTCGTTAAGTATGTGTGAACGAGACACAATAGAAATTCCATTGTTATGCGACTCCCGGCAGTCGTTTGATACCTGACTGATTACAGTCCGTTTTTTTTTATTGAAGGTATTCTCGATAGTATTTTTAAACGAAATAATTCATTTTAAAATAAGATCAACTCACAACCTGTGCTGTGCTGGAAGTCTGAAGCAACATGTTTTACATTTCGCGTAGACTATTTCAATATTCTGATTTTCTGCTCCATCGAATATCCTTCTAACTTACCTACACAGCTAAATCTTTATTAATAAATCTAAAACAATATTTGTAATTTTTTAAGCTTGATTCAAACATTCTACTCATCAATCAGCATTTTTCGGGCGCCACCTGGTGGACTTACAGGGAACTATGTATGTATTTTCTCTGTATAGACCAATGGTTGACTGGTAGAGAATGATTTTAGCATTAAGTCCGCCATATGTACCTTTTGTTTGTGCATGAAGTGTAATAAATAAATAAAACTATGTCGAGACTTCCGCGCCTGCATAGGTAATTCATCACTGAAAAATAAGCTTCTTTTAAATCAAAAAGTTAATAAATTAAATTCACTGATATTATTTAGAAAGTGTTAAAATAATAGTTCACAATATTCGATAAACAATTGAAAAGGTACCTTAGTTAACAGTGCCTAAATATCAGAAGCTCATAAATAATTGGTAAATGGTAGCAATACCGCATCTAACTATTCTAATGTTTGATATTTCACCGGTCATGTCGGATGTGCCGTCTCACCGAATAATGAGAGTGAAGGCATGGATAGTGCCCTGTGTACTGCTTACACACTTAGCTCTATAAACAATGTCCCACACCGATGGCCAATCTCAATTGAGATTGACCGCCGTGGTCGGATACGATTACGTTATTTTCAAATTGAGTTCTCATGATGAGTTCAGAACCTAAGTAGACTACTACCTCAGGGGTCATTCCATGCATAACATGAGGGTCGTAATGATTTCATGAAATGAAACACAGACAGCTCACCGATCTGTGTTTTACAGTTTCTCCATACACCATCATATAACTTACAGGTTTCTTATGACATAAAGTAAAACCTTTTTTTAAGTTTCAACAGCGATACTTTCCTAAAATTCATACTGCTAATAAAATAAGGGTGTTGCAAATAATTTCAGCAATAATTCAAGTTGAAAACTAATAAGGAAACACATAAACAAACATTTTGCTGTCGGCCAAAAGGCAATGCGAACGAAACACTTGGAACACACGAGCGATATTAAAAAACTTTTTTATGAGCAATATCAATGTACGACGTATATTGATGTATTACAGATTCCTTCCATTAATTATGTGGCTTCATTTCTCAGGGAATATAAAACGAGGAGATACGCAAAAAACTAAGGTAACGGACATAGCCCTACGAATCAGTAAGCTTAAGTGGCAGTGAGCAGGGCAGTTAGTGCGAAGGACTGATGGCCGTTGAAGCAGAAAAGTTCTAAATTGGAGACCCTTCGACCAAAAGCGCAGCGTAAGACGTCCACCGACAAGATGGACAGACGACCTTGTGAAGATCGCAGGATCAAACTGGATGCAGACCGCTCACAACGGGTCGCTGTGGAAAACCGTGGGGGATGAACATGGGCCATGTTCAGCAGTGGTCATCCTTTGGCTGTTAATGATGAGATGATGAATGATTTCTCAGGGAAAGTATTTTTTCTCAATCAGTTACCCAAATAAGTATTTTTAAACGATAGAACTCATCTTTTTATCCAAGACTATGAGAAAAATGTATAGCTTTCCTCGAAGTATAAAAATAAAACTAACGACACATGAGATATTAAAAAACTTTATGAAAGACTAACATTACGAGGGTCCCATATACGTTATCGCGAAGGCAATCTTCCCTTTAATAAAAACTGAAGCGTTCACAGTTATCTTTAAAATTATGGACGGTCAATTTCCATAAAGATCTGGCATTTGATATCTTACTTCTAATAAATGCGAAAATTTGTGAGGACGGGTGTATGTTTGTTACTCCTTCACGCAAAGAGTACTTGATGGATTTGGATGAAACTTGACAATAATTATAGCTCATAGGCTATAATTTATAAGGTTTTTTTAGTTCCGACATATACGGGACTAAAGCGGGAACCGCTAATATTAGTGTAAGCGATACATTGCAACGTGATTCGCGCACAATTAAAAATATATTGCCCATGAAAAGTTTCAGCCCAAAGTCGTGGATTACTGAAAACCCTTTCCTTAAATTCATTACTAATGCAATGGTATACCACCACGCATGACACTCACCCAAATATAAAAAAAAAATATTTGGCCTGATTTTATAGCTGTTTATGAATAAAACCGGTTAAGTGCGTGTCGGACCCGCGCACTGAGGGTTCCGTGCCACCCTTAACTGAATTCAGGGTCCACTTACTTTCACTTAACGAAAACATCACAATATATTGCGACAGCAAAAATAACTTTGTTTTTCATAGTGTTTGTATGAAAGACAAAGTTATATTTGCGGTTGATAAAAATGTGCAATATCTCAAAAACTACTGGTTCGATCTCCTTCAAACCAATTTTCGTTGCAAGTTTTTGTTGAGATCTACATCATATATTTTTTTCAAAATTTTCACTTTCTTAGTTTAAAAGTTAGAGGGGGGGGGGGACGCCCATTTTACCACTTTGGAGGCGTCTGTATCTCAAACCTTACACTTTTAGAAAAAATGGTTTTAGAAACCTCAACATCATTTTAAAAGACCTATCCATAGACACCCCACACGCATAGGTTTGAGTAAAAAAAAATTTTTAGGTTTTAGTTTCATGTATGGGAGCCCCCCTTTAAATATTATTTTTCTTATTTTTTGTATCTGAATCGGAAAGCGGTGAACAAAATACACCTACCTACCAAGTTTCAGCTATGTGATGCTTATAGTTTCAGAATAAAGTGGCTGTGACATACGGACGGACAGACAGACAGACAGACAGACAGACAGACAGACAGACTTGACGAAACTATAAGGGTTCCGTTTTTTGCCATTCGGCTACGGAACCCTAAAAAGCACCTAGTTGTTGGTGATATAATTGCATAATAATCTTAAATGGTGGAACCTTTTATGATAAAACAAGTACTAAAAGGTGTAGCTCAGCATACATTGTAGACGTTTTAAGAACTCCTTTTTTAACATTCGTTTTTAATATAAAGATAATGTAGCCATTAAGTAATGTACTTAAGACTGAAAAGTCTGATGAATTTATTTGATGTACGCAAACAAAAATTAGACGTGCAAAATCAAATTACCTACCTAACTTCGGAGACGGAATTTTAATATTTGCTATCTTTTGATCTAATGTTTTGAGATGGCCGTTTCTCGAGCTGAGCTAAATGCTTCTCGGATAATTCTGTACCATTACCTATCCACTTAACGTATCAACAAAATATTTTTTTCATAACCGTTTCAGAACCAGAACGAAACTTTAAATAAATAACAATATTATTGAAAGTATAGTAATTACATTGAACTACTATTATCAGTGTATGGAACTGGCATTACGAACAAAATTTATGCCACATGAATTGACGCCACTTGCCTTCAACGCATACGAACGGTTTCAAATTCGACATTCAAACAAGAAATACGTCACAATCTTGTAATCAGGTTGCGACAGATGATGACATAGCTTACAACAATTCACTGAGTAGTTACAAGTTTGCAGTAAAGTCAAATTGATCCTTATTTCTTTATTTAGCTATATAGCTGGAAAAGCTGAACTGTAATTAACATAACACCCACAAAAATGTACCCTTTTCCAAAGGCAAATAAAATATTCATTCATTCATTCATTCATTCATTTGGTACACAGAACAGAGTTACAACCATTACAAAATATAAGTATCTATTCATAAGGTTATTTGTTGCATCTCCAAGAGCGAGTGCACACAGCATGCAAACTTGGATGAATAAACCACTGGATATGAAACGCAAGAGCGAATGTATGAAAACATCATCAACCAATTTTTGCGGGGCGGGGAGAGTTTGTCTTGTCAGTAATTGACATTTAGTGCGTGGAAGTGTCGATATTATTCTATCGATATGTGTTGAACGAATGAATTAACGAATCTTATGCAAAATATTTTCATTTTATTTTTATTACCAGAACAATAATTATGGGAATATTTAAATAAGCACAAGCCATTAAACGAATAATTGAAACATAGAATATATTTATAAACGGTCTGGCAAGTAACACGAACTAGAACTTCCTAAGACATTGTGAAACAGGCCGTAAGTCCTCCAATTGTATAATAAAATCCTCTAATGGTATAATCTAGCAGCTTACACTTCAAACTAAACTTCACAATTTCACGGGATTTTATGCAACTTTCACTTGTATAAAAGGTAAAAATTGTATTATTAATGGTATTCATTTTGCCTCTCTTCGGACGGCTTCGACCCACTTTGTTTTTCTTATTGGATCTACAGGAAATCTGAAATATTATTAATAGTATGTATTGTAATAAAATATGAAGTTTAAAATATTAAAGAAAACTGTTGTATTTTTAGGATTACTTTAATCTACTTTAGAGTTAATCATTTTACAGATGTATTATTTTATTTTATTTTAAAAATTTATTAGTACGTTTATCGATATGATTATCGACAATTGTCAAGCACAATTAAAACTAAATTGACAAGGGAACGAATGGTGATCGTACGATAATCCTACCAAATGAAGTATGCGTCATCTTGTTGATTTTGCAGTAACTGACCACAACTTTTTTAATTATCAATGTAACTTTTCTCTAGGAAAACACATTTTACTATTTTAAGAAAAATTAACAGCTTTATTGGGATAAAAAGTTACTTACGAATGAAAAGAAATATTTTTTGTCGTGCCGCTATAATTTTTACACAAAAATACGGCACATTTACCCATTTTTTTCTGCAATGTTTCTCACCGAGTTCTGTCACCGTACTGACAAGACGTCACATGAAATTGAGGCTAAAATGCCCAATTCGTTGCCGAGGGGGAACAAGCGAAATTTCCTGTCATTGCGCGTCCAGTGGTTTATTCGTCCAAGCATGCAAATCAAGTTAACAATCGCTTAAATAAGATACATTTGAATTAAATTGGTAACTATAAAATTATGGTAATTAATTATAAATTAGTAATATGAATAAAATTTAAAATTTAAATAATTGTGTTAATTCTAAATCGTATTACGATTTTGTGCGTAACATATTCTCCTCCAGTATTACTAAGGACGTAGGTAATTAAAGTATTTAATCTCAAAACTCACGACTGACCGATTGCTACATAAATTCAGTGTTTTCACGGGCTCGGAATACTCAGGATCTTCCAAGAACGAGTCCAGACGTGACCGAGAGGTTAATGGATTTCCTCCCTAATCTAAAAGCAACCTTATCTCAAAAGCTCTAAAGCATATTTCAGTTGAAACGGGATAAAATACACTTAGGTACGGAATATCAGTTACTTAGCGTTTTTTTTTTCTTCTTTTCATTAGGATTTTATTTTTATTTTATGACAGTGACATACGATGACGAGATAAAGTTAATGGAGGATCAAGTAGGGAGTCTTTTACCCTAAAAACTTTTGAGGCATTCGTAGTGTTTTGTTTCGTCATAAAGCTGAATCATTTAAATTTTTAAATCACAGCGTGTGATGGACATTATGCTCACTGTTTCTCTACGAGATCGAATCAGATATGATAAGAATACATAAACGAACTAAGAACGTAATCCTGAGAATCTGTAAGTAAAGTAGCAATTGAAGACACAACAATTCTAGATTGGAGACCTTTCGATCAATGGCGTAGCGTTAGACGTCCACCAACAAGATGGACAGACGACTTTAAAGATCGCGAAATCAAACTGGATGCAGACCGTTTGCGACCGTTGTCGTGGAGAACCATGTGGAGTCTATGTTCAGCAGTGGACGTCCTTTGGCTATTAATGATGATGATGAAATAAATGTCTTAAACCTTTGTCATGGTCACTAGGTACCTATTATAAATTACAACAAAAAAAGATTTGTATGGACTCCGTGACATATGATAGTGAACGAAGTGAATTACAATGTAATCTAAACTTAATATTTTGAAGCTGAGGAGTTTCTTTGTTTGAACGTGCTAATCTCATTAACAGCTGGACCGATTAAAATTATATTTATGTGTTGGATACTTGTCGTATTTATCGGGGAACGCTTGAGGCTATATGAACATCACGCTGCGACGGGAGGAGAGGAGCAAACTGAAATCGGGCGGACGCAGTCACAGGGAACCGCTATTTAGTAACATAAAGCCTTGTATTGAAAAACATAATGAGCCGAACCAAGATAAACTGGGAACAGAGCAAGATAGTGAACAAAGAAACGGACAACCAAGAACCGAACAACTACTAAACTGAGCTACTAAATATAATCAGAAAGATAACTTTTTTAAAATAAATATGCGCCAGACAACTCGCCAATTGACTGGTTTCATGGTGAGGAATATCCTTCCTTGTATTACGAAGTACCAGACAACGATTATGACGGGGGCGTCTCCCATAAATACTTTAATACATATAAATCCATGACTTAGGGACAAACATTTGTGCTCATCACACAAACATCTGCCCCTTGCGGGATTCGAACCTACGACGGCCGGCGTAATAGTCAGGAGTGCTAACCAAATACACCAAATGCGTCGCGTCGCGTATTTACATGGAAAATATTTCTCCATTACAAAAGTAACATTTAATGTCAGCCATCAAAACAGGTGGTCCATTTAATAAGTAATCGTGATAGCTATTGTTGAATTATTGACCGTTCTATCGGAAATGTTGGTTTCTGAGTTATTTCTGGATAGTTCTATTAATATTTGACAACACATTTGGTGTAGTTGTTATTGCCCCTGACTACTATGCCAGCGGTTGCGGGTTCGTTCGCAAAGGGCAAACGTTTCTGTGATGATTATGAACATTTGTATTTAAGTCATTGATGTTTATATCTGAGTATTTGGCGGGAGACACCCCCGTCATTATCGTTGTCTGGTATTTGCAGTACAAAATAAATAAATTAAAATCTATATACATATAATAAGACTGTAAAAGATCGATTTCTGTACATTGAAGATTTTTATGAAAAATTGTTACAGGGGGTCTTAATTACCGTAATAGAAGCCAAAACAACAATTTTTAAAATTTTTGTCTGTCTGTCTGTCTGTCTGTCTGTCTGTCTGTTTGTCCGGGCTAATCTCAGAATCTACTGGACCGATTTTGATGGGGCTTTTTTTATTTGACTCAGCATCACTTGGAGAGTAAACTAGGATAAAAATAATCACGCCAATAGACTTAGGGGGTAGGCAGAAAATATATATATATATAAAAGAAAGTCGTGTTTGTTACAACACTTATAACTTGAGAACGGCTGAACCGATTTGGCTGAAAGTTGGTGGGGTGGTAGCTTAGAATCAGGAAAAGCATATAGGATACTTTTTGTCCCGCTAGACGGGGCCGGGGCTGGGGTAGCACGGGACCGGGACGAAACGGTGGGGAGGTAGCTTAGTACCAGGAGAAGGACATAAGATACTGCATATAGGATACTTTTTGTCCCGCTAGACGGGGCCGGGGCTGGGGTAGCACGGGACCGGGACGAAACGGTGGGGAGGTAGCTTAGTACCAGGAGAAGGACATAGGATACTTTTTATCCCGTTCGATGGGGCCGGGGCTAAGGCGGGACGGGGCCGAGGCGAAACAATTTAAAATACATGTGGGTGGAAATTAATCTGTAAAGTGTTTTAATTCAATGTGTAGTGTTTCCTCCATATTGGTTTGTATAAATTATTTATGGTACTTGCCAAAGTATAACAAAACAGTGCCATGAAAAAATTTATATTTAGATCCATTTTTTCCACACAACAAAGTAAAATGTTAGTAAAGTAGTAGTTTTTTTTGTGGCAAAGTAGTAGTTAAAAGTAAAGTAACCATATTATCCTATCAAACAAAGGAATTCCTAATCGAAATACAAATTGTGAACGTCCAAATAATCGGTATGGTCATAATAATTGATCACCTTTGATGTACCTACTACTTGCTTCTTATTGTTGTAATATGGCCAATTTTAATGATAAGTGAGTACTAAAATGTACTATATAAATACTTTATATCTTGCGTACTTATAAGTACTTATACTTAAGTATCTTATTTGTAAAATCATAAGCCTATAAATTAAAAATTCTATCCAAAGTCACTATTCCACGCGGACGAAGTCGCGGGCACAGCTAGTAAAATAAATAAAATACATTAATTTCATGATGCGCACAGCAAAAGAGTGGAACTCTCTACCCGCATCTGTGTTTCCATCGGTCTGTAACCCTGTTATTTAAAAAAAAAGAGTGAACAGGCTTCTTCTGGGTGAGCTTGTTTTATCTTCGTCCCTGTCTATGCCTTTGGTAGGTATAGTCTAGAGACAAGAGAAAACCCATATAAAAAAAAACAATTCCTTACTTCAAAACCAAGAAAAGTAGTGTATTGTAAGGCGGATATTTAATTATTTTATTTATAATCAAGTGTTTTTATTCAAACTGAAAAGCCAAACTCCACCACGTGGGCTCAGTCCGGTTGAGTATAGTTTTATATTCACAAAATAATTTTAGATGCAGGTTAAAACTAGATAGGTTTTAAGACATGTATTTAAGACGGAGTTTCGAAACGATAATGCGTATCTATCCATTCTATTCCCTCGATGGGATTCAATATATTCGAAAGCAATAGGTACAATGTTACCTCAATTCCACAGAACTCTTTCTTTTCTTAAAACGAACGGGAAAACCCATTCATTTCCGTGGACCATAAATCGAAGTCCACCATTGATTGATTTTCCATTCGGAGGACGCGTTGAGAAATACTTCAATTTAACGATTCAATTACTTTGCTTAATTGAGTTAGATAGTTAAATTACTCTGATGCTTCTATTGTTCAGGGGTTGGACAGCAAACATTGAATGTTCTGAGTACGGTGCTTACTGTGAAATAAGTAAACATAGTGCTGTGTAAAGCTTACTACTGTCTGGTACTAACAAGATGTTTCAAAACTTACCGTTAGGAATATAGGGAGTTACTCAGAATCAGTAACTTAAGAACTTTCTTCAAGAAACATAGGTCGAAATATACAAAAAATCCACTCTTCATGGAAATCAGACGGGCCACGTATTTTTACTATGGGAAGTAAAGTCTTAATTTTCTATGCACTGCCCCTTCGTATAAAACCCATAATTTCTTTACCCAAAGGTTGTCTGGAAGAGATCGCTTATAGCGATAAGACCACCTAATTGAACATATCGTTTAAGCGAATTAGAATCTTATCTTATCTTATTTTTTTCTTTTTCCAATCTAATGTTTCTTGGAAAAAGTTGATTAGTTACTGGTTCCGAATAGCCCCCTTCATTTCTAATGGGTAGTTAAAAAAAAACACCTCGTAGTAAGCCAAATCGACTTATCTCTTTACCTAAACAAAAAGTTTCTTGTTAGAAAAACGAAGGTAAGAACAAGCCAGATTTTTCTATAGCAACTATAAATCCTTCAAAGCAAGACACACTACGACGGTTCCCGGGCTATTTGTATTAAGCGACATTTTGTAAACTTTACACCAGAGCTGTTTAAAGTTTTGATTTTTGAAAAAAAAAACATAACTTCCGCAATTTGTTAAATTTTGAAAAAAAAAGATATTTATTGATTACGTTACATACTCTGCATAATCTGATTAGGTTTTTTTTCTGATATTCCTATTATTAACAAAGATACATGTCGTTTAATACAAAGTGATCCTTTTTTTTATTTTTTTTATTCCAGGCCAAAAGATTTAACCGCCTAGGATAAGTATTTGTTGTTCCTGGCTATATGACTTATCCGCCTAGGTTTATTAATTCTTGCTCCAGGCTAAATGACTTAACCGCCTAGTACTGAAAATAATAGCTCCAGGCTAAATGCATGAAATTGAAGAGTTGTTCATTTCATACCTGACCTAATGATTTAAATGTCATATACCATACATTTTCGTGGTGTATAGCCTATTTTGTTTATGCGCCGATTTCATTTTTACTTATTTGTTCCTAATCGTGCCTGAGTAATAAAGTTTTCTGAAATACGCAGATAATATTTATAAGGTAAAGCTCATTGTATGAAGCGACTTTACTATGTATTTGTAGGGTTAAGCTAATTGTATTATGTGACAATCTTATGTATTCATAAAGTAAAGCTAAATTTATGAAGCGACATTTCAAAATATTTATAAGGCGAGGCTAATTACATTGTCTGTAAATTGTTGATCCAGGAAAGAGGGTTTAAATAACTCTCTGGTATTTCATGGTGAGCTTAAGTACACAGTTCCTAAATTTGTCAAAATTTTGTGTCGGTACATACATCGCAGTGCAAAATAGGCCTCGAAAATGCGATTGTATTAAGCGACAAAAAAGTGCCCAGATCGTCACCAAACCCAGCTCAAACGACGCGGAAAAATTCGCTGATTCCAAATATGTATATAAGTCAATTTCGCCCAAAATGTCGCTTCATACAAATAGCCCGGGAACCGTATCCGGTGTGTATATTGAAAACATGCATAGTTTTTGCTACGGTGAAGCTTCTCAATATATGGCAATGTTCCTAATTCTTATATATTTAAATTATCAGGCGAAATATGTAACTCTTTATGAATTTATTTCTTTATCTTTATAAATTTCTGTATTATGTTCAGAAACAAAAACTGGCATCTATCAAAGGTGGTTAAAACACGCCCCAGAGACCAAAGAAAGCACTAGAAAGGGCCGGATGTAAAAAGAGTTCAGCCGATGATGCTTGCAAAGCTTCCGCCTGTAAGCCACTTTACTAGTAGGGTTGCCAGGCACAAGTATTTTAAATTATTAAGTGGACAATAAAAATAAGCAATTTCCTAATAGCTTAATTATTATTTTGAATTATCTAATAAGGAGTTATTAGTATTTTAAGTAACATTTACTTGGTTTTCTATTTTCGTTTAATCTATTTGCGTATCAACTAAAATGGAACTAAGCTGAAATAAGGAGATGCTTTACGTATAAAAGTATTAAATAGTGCATTACCTACGGATATTTTATTGATCTAATACTAATTTCTAAAAAAGTTACATATTAATAAGAAATTACCACAGTCGTACTATTTATATGTTTTTTTTAGTGTGCGTAATGGAGTTTCCGCTATAACTCGTGGAGTTATCGGATTATTTACTCCGCGAGCATAGACAAGGAATGGTTTAGTTTAGTGGTTGTTTATTGGTGGTTGTGGCGGTTCGTTAAATGATTTTAGATTGTTTACTATATGTTTAAATAAATTGTGAAAGGTGTTTATGGTTGTTTCTTTAGACAGAATCTGAGACATAATGGACAGCTCTATGTTTAATGTATTGCAGGCTGTGATGTGGTCTGAGCGTTTTGCAGAGAATCGAGGACAATCTTCTAGAAGATTAGTTAAACGTAGGGGTAATATAATAACGACAGAGTAGGCGTAATCTATAACAAAATTTTAAATACATAACAGTCGACAGCCCTATCTATATCGGGGCCGGTCCCACCACTAAGTGGATTTTGAACTCGGCAAACAATGCCGCCTAAGTTTTAGCGATGGCCGAAGTTTTTTGTATCGTAAGGACCTATTCTGTAACTATAAACTACATTCATAGGTGACATACATAACATTGAGGCCGCTAACGCTTTATCACTTTGACGACAAATCACATGTACACACTTGTTTTGACCTTTATTACATTGCAGGAGGGCTGTAATTCCTTTGTAGGATATATAATGTATGTGGACAAGTAAGACTAAAGTAACTACGAGATAGGACGTAAATCGGAATGGGTTCACGTTAATAGGAACCTACAAAAAACACATGATCCTTATTACCAGCTCAAGCCAACTTACTGGCTAGAAAGAGAAACAAAAAGACGTAAATTCGATTAATATCCTTCATAGTATCATTGAATTTTGGAAGAAAATTTGTTTTCACCATCGTTACTACTTAACCAACAGCTGTGTCCAACTCGTAGAAAAGCTCGTATCGTCAAAACGCATTTTGATGTATTTATTTGGTTTTATACGACGCGTTTGCGTGTATTGGTTAGCGCTCGTGACTACTACGCCAGCCGACGCTGCTGGTTCGAATCCCGCAAGGGGCAAATGTTTGTTTGATGAGCACGAACATTTGTACCTGACTTATATGTATTTAAGTATTTATGGGAGACACTCCCGTCATAATCGTTGTCTGGTACTTCGTAACACAAGGAAGAAAATTCCTTACCACGAAACCAGACAATTGGTGTGTTGTCTAGCGCATATTTATATATTTATTATCATGAATTTTTTAATAAGTTTTAATTGTGACCAAATACCGAGTAGAGCCCTGTCTAGACATTGTTGCGTCTATGGAAGATATTAAAGTAAATATTGTCTTGAGTAAACTTCTAAATGGAAAATGGAGATTTATGGTTTTTGAACGAGATGCTATAAAATGGTGAAACAAACTTTTCAGTACAATTGGATCGAAAAACAAGTTTACAAAGAAAAGTGATTGGTTGAGTTTTGTAAGAAAGAACATGGAATATTAGCAAGAATAACTTTTTAAGCGGGTACTTTTTAATCAGTTAGTTTTATAAATTGCACTTGTAAAAAGCAACTGTGAACCTGTGACAGACGAGGAATTGAACCCCGTGTCTTACGCTATCCGGGCGTATGCCTATACCACTCGGCCACCGTCACATTAACAAGCCTGTTGAATTTTGCAAGCGCTTTTTAACGCGTAGGCTGCGTGAGTTAGTTTTAATCTGAAAACATTCAGACAACTATAAATAATCTTTTCTAATGAAATTAACATTATAAAATTATTTTCAATGATAATGGTGATTTAGGTATTACATATCAATTAATGGACAGTATACAGGATGTGGTGTGAATATATAGGCCCTTTAAAGGACTAGTAATCAATTTTAAATGGTTGGAATTTATTATAACGAAAAAAATAAATTTAATGTTATTTTCTTACAAAACAAATCAATTATTTAAGATGAATAAATAACCAAAAAATATGAAGTTCTACACCAATAAAATATCGAACCAGCAATCTATTGCAAACAAAGTGTCCAGTCATAGAGCTTAACATTGTCATTTACTACAACGAATTAGCGATTTTGATATAAGTACATTAATTAGGAATTGTAACTTTGGGTTACTATATCTCAGGGTTGAATCATTTTAGAGCACTATGACCAGTAGGCCTAACATGCATGACACACTATTTCTTTCGATCGACATGACAAAATTAGTCGATCTATGCTATTTTATCATGTTCCCTATCATGTAAACCACATTGGACAAATTTATCCACAACGATAACGAGATATGTCAATTTCTAACCATTCACTCAATTTTATGACAGATTAGGCTTAAAAATGATCAACTTGACACAATGACAGATTGACTCGATATTGCCCACAGATTAGTAAGAGTATATCTAATATTGCCCACAGATAATGAATTCAAATTAATAAATATGTTAGGGATGAAAAATGTTCCACGGGGACTTTCTTTTCAATATTTTTACACTTTATTGTTTTATGAGAGCCTAGGATAAAATTTGGCACGACTCAGTCATATATTTTTTGCTTTAAATATGTTGTTTTTTATTTGTCGTCGTCGCTAATGGTGGACGATAATGGTACACGGCGAAATGTCCAAAATTCGATAAAAATATGTGTGGCATGTTAGGGTTCAATGATAATTTTGACATATTTCGAATTTTGACAGTACGACATGACTTTCATGGCAGCCATGTTAGCAACTGCGGGTATGTCGATTTTTGACAAACAAACGCGCTAAAATGCCTCGATAAATTTTTATCACGGCGTGCATCTTAAGCCTGCAGGTCGAAGTAACTAAGTATACTCTGTAGAATCATTGATCAAAATGTTTGCTTCCATTACAGGTCACATGCTGTATATCAATAGACGGACAATACCATAGAATTATTATCCCTTCGGATTAGAACGACAAAAGCGAGATGTCAGTAGGATAAAGCTGTGCGATAAAAAGAGATGCAAGATATGATGCAGCAGAACCATTTTTGACGGCTGTCAAACAGTTAGGAGCCTCAAAGAGCCTCGCTGAAAATTTCATGTGATTTTTTATAATTTCAAATGAAATTGTGTATATTTAAGAGAAATTGTGCTTCTGAAACATAGGGACTTGATCGGTGATTGATTATTGTTCATTACAGCAAAATAACCCGTACAACATCTCATTTAAGAGGTAAATTAGTCCAAATCGAAACCTCTCAAATTACGATTTATATTTGCCAATCCGGTTTAAACTTAAAGTACGAAGTTTGCTTATTCTTTTCTATAAACGTTAACGTTATGTAAAAAGTAAAGACAAAATAACATTTAATGAATATTTTGTGCAAATAAATAATTTTTCGTTTTACACTAAGGCTGCATGTTCGATATTTTGTGTCAACTGTTTATCATGCGGTAAACTAATATATTTAACCTAGGAAGATAGGTATAAATCACCTGGACGAAAGGTTATCTCATTTCAAGTTACTAATGTAACTTACTAAAATTGGTTATTGTCATCCAAAATCGGTTTCGTTTGACAGCTTTTACTTGTTCTTCTATTCCGATAGGAATATAAATTGTATGGACAATACACAATATTATTCCATATTGAGATATCAGCGTTGTCATGGTGATTTACTTAACAGTTTGAAAATGTTAAAAAATTCAATACACCTCTCCACTGTATGAATAATTAATAGCATTGCTTATTTTATTCCCGTTTCTGAAAGCAATATTTTACATTGAAGAGGCACTGCGAGCCATTTATAATGGAATCTTCTCGAAAATAAATAAAGGAAGTTCTGCGAAACGAGAACAAATAGATGTAATATTTAAGATCTGTTGCTAACTTATTTTAAGTAAAATTATAGTTAACTGAATGTCTACAGCGAAAAATTACAATTAAATATCTCGACCTGCATATTATGTATTAAGGGAGAAAATTTCCGCCCGCACCCCTCTCGCGACCCGCTATCGCCTCGCCCCTGTGCCCCACAGGCGTAGTCTCAATGAAGCGGTTTACCTATACATAACTTAAGTTTCTAACGAAAATAATTAAATTTCTGAAATAAATTAATATGAATATTTCTATAATAATGATATTGCAACGCAAAAAGCAAAAATATTTTAACCAGGCATGTTTTTACTAGGTACTAAAAAACATTAAAGTTATTATTCTATCAAAACTAATTTCATAATCAAGTCAAAATACTAAATTAAATCTGAAGAGAACACAAGCTTCATTAACGAAGATTTCTACTAAAGAGGAATGAATTATGGCGATTCAGAAACGCGAGTGGCGCATTTACTAAACACACAGAGATCATGAATTTAGTAGCGTTTCTGAGATCGGGTATGTTTTAAGCGAGCTGAAATGGTAGTTTTTTTATATGTTTTTAACGTTAGTGATAATGTAACGTAATTGGTTTAAAATATGACTAATTGGCTAGTCAGTTTTCTGTTAAATTGAACTACTGGGAAGGATCCATGCCTCAAACTACTTGCATTGAGAAATTTATAGTAATCCTAAATGTATGTTCAAATAAGAGCGTTACAAAAACCGTCTGACTTAATTCTCATTATTCGTCCCCGTCGTAGCAAAATTAAATAACCAACAAAACCAAAGTTCCGAGATATTTGAGTTTTTGTGATTTTTTTAAACAAAAATGGCGATAACATTCCAAGCCGAAGGAAATTTACGTCGAGATTTTGATATGTTAGGAAGCTGCTTTAACTTCATAATTTACATAATCTATCATAATGCTACTTTCTATTATTTTAAATTTAAAAATAAAAAAGTAATTATTTAGTTTTGCCACAAACGTATTTTATAACAAAATTGCAATTATCAAGTTTTTGTATGTCACTTTTGCAAGTTTTGGCACCCAACCAAGTAATACTTTTTTTTATATTACCTACATCATCCCACTGCTGGGCAAAGGTCTGCCGCAATTCTTTCATTTTTGTCTCTGTCAGCGGCCAACGACACCCAATTTCTCGCAAAGCTGGACAGATGGTCACTCCACCTCTTTCTAGGTCTACCCATTCGCCGGTAGTCGTCTGTTGCTATCCATCGCGTGACGATTTGGGCCCATCTATTCGGGTGCATTCTACACACATGCCCCGCCTACTCTCATTTAAGCTTTGCTGTATTTTCGCCTACATCTGCTATTCCAGTTCTGGAGCGTATTATGGTATTCCGGATCTTATCGATCCTTTTAATATGGTGAAAGGAACGCCAGAGGACATTTCTTCCAGAGAGGCCACCTCAAAGGAAATGGACCTGGTTGAATCCGGATGGCATGACGAGAAATGAGATAGACTTCATCATGACTACCAAGAAACGGTTATTTAATGATGTCTCCGTGATCAACTGAATAAAGACCGGTAGGTAGTGTTTACCGGATGGTTCAAGGCACATGGAATTTAAATGTCAAATTGGAAAGATCTCGCTTGATGAGGTCCACGCTCCGACCTACTCGTGCCCATATCCAAAATCCCGAGAGCTTGCAACTCGAGTTGTCAAACCGCTTTGAGTGCCTAAAGAATTGCGTTTCAGTGGACGAAATAAACAACGAGTTTATGAAAAACTATTCAAACGGTGGGGTCTAAGATTTTTAGTCCTGGCCGTAAAAATCGTCCTCTAAGACTCTCGATCCACACTCTCGACCTTATAGCAGAACGTCGATCTATAGCATTGAAGACCTCCGTTAATGCTGAAAACTACAGTAGGTTAAAAGACGAATATGGAAGTCCCTACGACACGAAATTTCTTCCTCTTATCGGTTCTTTAACACTGTTCGTGTTAAAGTACCGATAGAGTGAAAACAAGGCTCCCAAGCAAGAGACATGTCTATTGGGCAAAGCCTGTTGACGAAGCTTAAGACGGAGGGCGGCAGTGAAGCATCGACAAAAGCAGATGTTTTGAGGGAGATCGAGAAGTTCTATGGGCAGTTGTACACCTCAGTTGCCGAACCTGTTAACTAAGGCCGGACACCCAAAAGCTATTCTGACCCGACACTACACCGAAGACATCCCGGACATCAGCCTCTACGAGATAAGGATGGCCCTGAAACAGCTTAAAAACAACAAGGCACCTGGTTAAGACGGAATCACAGCAGAGCCATCAAAAGGGGGGGAACACCGGTACTCAAAGTCCTTCAGAGACTGTTTAATTCCGTGCTGCTTGAGGGCTGCCTGAGTCATGGAACAGGAGCTTGGTGGTGTTATTTTTCAAAAAAGGAGACAAAAGGTATGACTGGTAGAGAACGCCATATGGCGTTAAGTCCACCTTTTGTACAAACTCTGGTTGTGCAATACAGTATAAATAAATAAATAAACAAAACCTTATTGAGGAACTATAGGCCCACCTCAGCCCTAAGCCATGTCAACAAGCTGATTCAAGAGTTATCACAAATCGTCTCGCACGTAGGTTTAATAAGTTCTAGCCTCCCTAACAAGCCGGATTAGGCCTGATGGTCGTTGGGGCAGAAGAGTTCTACATTGGAGACCCTTAGACGACCTTGTAAAGATTGCAGTCGTTGTGGGAAATCGTGGGGGAGGCCTAAGTTCAGCTGTGGACTGGTCCTTTGACTGATTATGATAAAAATATATAATACAATGTTTTAATGAAAAATTAAACAAGAGCACTTATTCAATTTTGCCACAACAAATTTTTGTAATAATGTTTCCGAGTCAGTTGTGGCAGAATTCAACAAAGTCACTTATTGATTTTGTTTGTAGGTATGTCAAAACCCTCAATTGTAGTTATTTAATTTTTTTGTCATTTATTCAGTTTTTCCACGAAACTTTTTTAACAAACCTTGTTGTAATATGTGGTCAATAGAGTTACTAAAATTATGATATCTTCGCGAATATCATACATATTGCAACGAAAAATAGACCGAAATGTAGCTTACACTTTATATTATTTGAAAATAACAAAAAGTGAATTTCAGAAAAAGTGTCAGTTATTTAATTTTGACACGATGGGGACGATATTTTCATTCTAAAGCTATAGCCAAAAATGCTATGTGCTGAAAAGACAAAAATACGATTTACTTTAATCACTTCAAATGCTTGAAAAAGTATACAAACGAAGAGTGGGTGTCATCTATGGTAAAGAGACTACTTTTGCTTAAGGATTTGACGATTAAACATAAAATATTTGTAAAAATGATTCATTCGTACTTTGAAATTTGGTTTGGAATCAAATAAACGGACGATAAAAACCCTCGACAGGCTTTCTCTGTACAGACCGTACAATAGGTATTTATAATTTAGTAAATACGCGTCCAAAGTCCCAAGTCTAATTTATCAGGATTTCGCTGCTGTTGCCGCCGTAAGCCGTTCCGTCAGTTAGTCGCTTACAATCGGGTTATATCTTAGAACATGCAAGGAGAAAAGGTTTTTTTTAAAATAGAAAAACTACTCATTGGGTTGCTACCCTTTCTTTCCTTCCTTCCTTACATTTTATGTTTTTCTTGTTTTGTGTTTCATCTATACCCACAAGGCACCCTCTGAAAATCAGTGTCGTGGCATCCATCCCTGGCATCCTAAGCACCTTCAGCATTATTTAACATTATCATCGAGTATAAGTCGAAAAGGCACCCTCTCAGCATTAATCGTTGCTGCCACGAATAATGCTGAGAGGGTGCCTTTTCGACTCATACTCGATGATAATGTTAAATAAGTGTGTGTCTGTTTATTGTATAATAATAATAATAAATAATAAATATCCTTGGACATTTCACACAGCGTCATCTGGTCCCAAACTAAGCAAAGCTTGTACTATGGTAACCAGACAACGGTTATAAACATACTTAAATACTTTTTTTTTTGTAAATAAATACATACATATTATACATAGAAAACACCCAGACCACTACAAACAGACATGTTCATGCACACAAATGTTTGTAATGTGCGGGGATCGAACCCGCGACCTCTGGCGCAGTAGCCAATTTCTTAACCACTGCGCCAAATCGGTCGTCGTATATATGTTTATGAGTCAGTGTATTTATACGTGTTAGTGAGTCGGATAAATGTATTTTCTTTCTTTCTTTACCCTCCCCAGTCATGGCGGACCCGTCTCACTGAACTACGAGAGTGAGGGAGCAGAGAGTGCCCTTGTGTATTGCGCACACACACTTGACAACTATAAACAATGTCACGCACCGATGGCCAATCTCAATTGAGATCGACCGCCGGGGTCGAATAGTTAGTTACAACTACTGGGATGGCCAAATACGCAAAATTTTGATTGAAATTGGATATATACGACCAAACACGTCCTTACAAATCATTATTTAACTGTAATTTTCAAGTGACGTAAAAGAAAATTGGTCATTACGACCTAATTATATAACGGTTTGGGCGTTAGAAAATTACCATAATGTGCTTGTCGATATAATGAGAGTTCATGTTTTGTGTGGACAAGTAAAATGGGGCTTATCCGATTTTGATGAATTATGACATTTTAATTTGTTAACATGAGTGTGTTAATAAACATAAAGAGGTAAGAACTGTCAAAAAATCCGGGCAATTTATATAAAGTTAGTTTGATACGAACATTATTTAAAGATATTTGGTTCTGAAGTTTACACGATTAAAACTCTTTGATTTGTAATTCTACGCCGGTAACCGTGATCACAGTATCCGTGGTCACAGGCAGAACAGAGAAGAGAGAAAGAGTCTCCAAGTCTCAAATTTATAGGTTACTTTAGTAAGATATTTTAAATATATTGCACAAGATAAAATCAAGAATTTAAATGCTTAGTCGAAGATATGAACCTCTATAACAATGTTTTATCAAATAATACACAATAAGTGCAATGTATCTCACTGATTTTCAGAGGGTGCCTTGTGGGTCATTTCGTTATGATATCTCAAAATATCCAACATGAACAGTCATTTATATCTTTTGATTGCGTTAACATGCTTTGGGGGCAATAACTTTCACAGTTGAAAAAGCCGTGTACTTGACTTGATATAGGTTAAGCTTGATATACGTTCGTCAGAAAAAAGGGTCTAGCTTGACGGACAGACGGGATAGACGAACAACATAGTACCCCTAATAAAAAAGGTTCGTTTTTTTCTTTGGAGATTTGAAACCCTAAAAACGGTGCATATGCCTTGCTTGTTTAAAGGAGGTACAACCAAAAATCATTATTTTTTTTATTAAAATAGACATTTCACCATGGTCGTACCTGGGGACGTATTTTTCAGACTTAGTCAAGATTTTTGAATACCGTCATCTCTTTCCCTCGCAAGGCCATACTAGCACTGATTAGTAAGAGTATGTCTGTATCAATGCAATCAACGTAACCATGTCTGACTAGTAACAGCCTATTCACTGGTTTCTTGAAAGCGTCCAAATTAAAGTTGTTAGGGAACACCCTGCCGGCAGCAGAATTCCACTCTATGTCATAACGCCAAAGAAATGTAGACGATAATCATTTATATTCATTTACATTTAGATAGAGGAATAACTCTCTCCGTCTCATTCACACACTTACGCGAAGCAGTCATGCTCGCTTGCTCACGCGCCTCACACATACTCAACTAGAATACTATGTTTGGTTTGGTTGGGAGACCTTTTGATTTTGATTTTGGTTTTGATTTTCGATTTCTTATTTTAATATATTATATCGACGTGACCATGGTTTGGGGTCAATTTTCTAGATTAAGGATCACATGCAAGCATATTCTTGTAGTTTATGGTATCCTCTTTGCTGCGTCATTCATTTCTTAACACCGTTAGGTATATGCACGAATAACGTCATGTTTGTGTTCACACATAATATTATTATATCGACTTTATGTTCTGCTTACCGTTAATGATTTGTCTATCTCCTAATAAATACAATATAAATTTTGTCGTGGTCAACTATTATTGGCTTTATAAGTAAACTGTTCATGTAATATCAACATTATAATGTAAGCTGTTGTTGCCCCTATACAAATAAAATTAAAAAATTAAAAAAAAAATTATAGTCCCCCTAGCCGATTTCGACTACGGTGGCCAGTCACAAGGACTAACCGACTGCGCGGGACATATTAAAGTGCACAAGTGTGTGCGCAAACACAGGTGCACTCTCTATTCCTTTCACTCTCATAGCCCGATGGGACAGCAATCTGTCACGACCGGAGAGAGATCAGGCGCAGGACCAACGGCTTTACGTGCTTTCCGAGGCACGGGGGTTAAACACCGCCAACTTCCAAACTCCGGGCTTCCCTGTGAATTTCTGAACAGAAAAACTCAGGTACATATTTTTGGCCCGACCCGGGAATCGAATCCAGGACCTCTGGCGCACCTGATCACGATAATCATTAGTATTTACACGAACGATTTTCGTAGTATTCTTTTTATGAACTATAGAAATAATGGTTCGAATATATGCTCTTTCATTATTACACATACGCTGCAACAATAAGAGCGGAGCATCAATGTAAAGTGTTACTAGAAAGGGTGGAAGACGTCACGGGAAAACGCTAGTATATTACTCTTACATGTAGGCACTCATACAAACTCGGATCACAAGCAGAGCTCATTACGTAGTAAGTTGAGAAATTCCATATTCGGAGCACGAATATTTTGTCAATTCATACAAGCTGATCAGATTTCCGACGCGTAAGGAAAATGTCAATTGCTTGAGAAATATTTATGTGTGAATTCTGTGCGATGTATTTGGAGGATTAATGGAACGGATTAAACGCAAGTTAAGAGTTTATTACAGGTTTTCTAATAAACCTAAGTATCATGTTTACAAATGAAATAACTTGTCAGAAATTTGTTTTCGTGGCAAAATAAATCACAAGGAATTTTAAACAGTAATCTTACGAAAAACAGTAAATTACATTAGAGGTAGAAGAATATTTAGGTTAGTAATGAAAAATGAACTAGAACTAAAACAAACACTGAACATTCAGCGTAAATAGTAAAAACAAATAAACTCTAGAATTAAATCGCATAAAACAAAAGAACGATAATTTCCGCGAAACTGCACCTCGAATGAATTCCAACGAGGAAGACAAATCACGGAGTTTCACAACTTTGGAGATTTTAAAAGAAATTGTTTCCAGCTATCCGTTTGGGAGAAACCAACTCCAATTTTAATTGTTTGTAGGTTTACCCATTTTTTGAAAACACTTTAAAGTTAATAGGCTTACTGCTGTCATTTATGTAGGAAATTATCAGCAGTCGCCCTGCTAAAGTCGCCTTAGTGTGAAAGCATTTATTTATTAAGCACTAGCGGTCCCAGCGAACTTCGTTTCGCCCCCAGCCCAGCCCCGTCCCGCCCGGCCCCGTTTAATGCTATAAGCCTCACGAAACCCGAGACATTTCCAACGAGTGCAAAATCGAATAGAAATCGGTTCGTGCGTTCTGGAGTTATAGCGTTAGGGAGGAAACCCGACTTATTTTTATATAGCAAATTTAAGTATTCTAAAATGGTGATTTTATTTGAAAATCATTTCTTCTTCTTCTTCTTCTTCAGCCACTGTCTACCAATCGCTTGGTGTAGGCCTCCTTTAACCCTCTCCATTTGTCCCTGTTTTGGGCAGTTAGGATCCAGTTGCCGCCCGCTATCTCTTTTAGGTCGTCCTTCCATCTCATTTGCGGTCTCCCTCTTGGTCTTTTGTGTCCGTATGGTCTCCATGTTAGGACTTCCTTGCACCAGGAACTTTCCTTTCTTGCAACATGCCCAGCCCACTCCCACTTCAGTCTTGCTACTCTCTCGACCACGTCAGTCACCTGGCTCTGTTGTCTCAGCCATTTGTTAGTTTTTCTGTCACTTAGAGTTACTCCAATCATTTTTCTTTCTAGAGCTCTTTGCGTAATTCTGAGTTTTTCTAGAATCTCTTTGGTTGTAACCCAAGTTTCCGATCCATAGGTGAGTACTGGTAGAATGCATTGGTCGAAAATCTGAGCTTTCTGCTGTCGCGACAGATTCATGCGAAACACAAAACTGAGTTTGGAGTAGGCTGCCCATCCAAGTCGCACTCGTCGGCCTATCTCATTGGTTTGGTTCTGTTTTCCAATTTTTATTTCCTGTCCCAGGTAAACGTACTTGCTGACTCGCTCGATTTCTGTGCTTCCTATAGTTATCTTTGTCAGGTCTTCACATTCTGAGGTCATCACTTTGGTCTTGTCGAGATTCATCTCCAGACCTATAGTCAGGGATGCCTCCATCAGTTCCTGGATCATAATTTGTAGGTCGCCTGACGATGTCGCAAACAGAACTATATCGTCTGCATATCTTAAATTGGTTAGTCGTGCACCTGATATGGACAGGCCTTTGTCGGACCAATCTAACCTTTTAAATACGTCTTCAAGGACCAGTGTAAAAAGCTTCGGCGATAGGCAATCACCCTGCCTTACTCCTTTTCTGATGTTAATGGAGTTTGTAGCCTGGGGTATGGTTACTTTCATTGTGGCGTTTTTGTAGATCTCGGAAATAAGGAGGTTGTATCTGTGGTCTACTCTGGCATTCCTCAATGAGTTATGTACTGCCCATGTTTCCACACTATCGAAAGCCTTTTTATAGTCAATGAAAGCTAACCACAGTGGTATCTGGTATTCCGTGGCCTTTTCAATTATTACCCGCAAAGTTAGAATGTGATCAATTGTGCTAAAACCTCTCTTGAAGCCTGCTTGTTCTCTTGGTTGATAGAAATCTAGCTTGTTGGTAATTCTAGTTGTTAGAATTCTAGAGAAAAGCTTATAGGTTTGTGAAAGCAGACTTATTGGCCTATAGTTGCCAAGATCAGTTTTGCATCCTTTTTTGAAAAGAATTATGACCAGAGCGCTATCCCACTCATTTGGAATTTGACCCGTTTGCAGGCATTTGTTAAAGAGAGTAGCTAAGCATTCTATTCATATTAAAGCATCGCCACCTTCCTTTAGTTGTTCGGGTAATATTCCATCTTCGCCTTTAGCTTTACCGTTTTTCATCACAGAAAGTGCCAGCTTTACTTCGTCTTTTGTGATTTCAGGAATATCTTCCGACCCTATATTTAACATTTTCGTTTTGTTAGTATTGGCTGGGGCGCTTGACGTTGAAGTGTATAAAGCTGAATAATAGTGCTCTATAACTTTTAGCAGCTTTGCTCTATCTGTAATCAAGGTTTCTTCACTGTTTTTTAGTTTTGTGATTTGCTGGGTGCCAGGTTTAATTTCTTTGCAGACAACTTTCGGTCCTCTATGTTTTCGGATGATCTCTTCCACTGTCCTCTCTTTGAATTGTTTTATATCGATCTCTACCTTTTCTCTAGTTTTTCTGCATAGTTCCCTAAATTTCCTTGTTCCTCTTTCGCCAGCTTTGATCATGTTCCGTCTTTCTTGTAGTAGTGCTTTTGCGTCATCTGATAATTTTCCTTTTCGCAAATTGCTCTTTTTAGCGACTGCTAATGCGGCTCCCATCATTGCCTGGTTTAGAGTTAGGTTAAGAGTATCAATGTCAGTGTTATCTTGATTTAGAGTTGTTAGTTTCTCTGCAAGTAAAGTGCGATATGTTTCTGCACCAATTTGAAGCTTAATTGGATCTACATTCTTGCTGCTGCCTTTTTTAATGCTTATGTAACGTTGCAGTTTGGTGTTTATGCAAATTTTTGCTCTTATAAGCCTGTGATCGCTTCCAGTGTAGAAGTCATTTAGTACACTGACATCCCGAACTATTTACTTGTGGGAACAGAAGATGTAGTCAATCTCATTCTTATATCTTCCTCCTGGTGCAAGCCACGTCCATTTCCTTTGCCATCTTATGTCGTAGAATGAGTTCATGTGGTAGAGGTCGTTTAATTGCAGGAAATTCACAAGTATATCACCTTTCTCGTTCCTCTCACCGTAACCAAACTTTCCCATAAATGTTTCTGACTGTTCTTGTTGTCTTCCTATTTTTTTCTTTATTGTTGTCTTCCCAGGGCCTAAGGGGTGTTATGCGCAATACAAGTAACCCACAAGAGGAATACTCTAGCCTCTGACACCCAACTCCACTCTCACCTTCCCGCGGTGGGCCCTGTTCCAACCCCAGTGGGAAGCGGGGTCGACGAACAAACGAGAGATAGGAGGAACTAGTAGGGCAAACTTCTTGGCCTGCTGGTCTAGTGACTCACAGTGGAGGTGAGGCACTCAGGGTTGGTAGCGGAAGAACCATCATAAGAAAATCATTTATTGTGCAGAAAAAGGTTACATGTTAGTTCAAATCAAACAATATTGAGTAAATAAGGAATTTTAAATCTGAAAACATCATTCCGAACCGCACGCGGACGAGAAGAGACGAGATTAGACAGTTAGTAAAAAAGTGTTAGAATAGCGGCCAACGTGGGGCCATTATACATTCTTAAATTACGCAATATTGTTTTAACCTTTATTTTGCACAAAAATGATTTGGCAAGTAATAAGTGTTAAAAGTATTTATTTTACTCGTAATTGGGTAGCTACCATCGTTGTTACATTTCTTGGATCCAAACAAGATAAGACCTACTAGGCTTTTACAGCTCATATTTTGACCTTTGAAATTATACCTACTGTAGAAACTCAATTTGTTATAAATATAAACCTACGACAAACGCTTAGAACGTTGTTTTGAGATTACATTAAAAAGGTATTTACATTAAATTGTATTTTTTGAGTCCTACATACCTCGCTGCAGAAATAACGAAAACGACAGCTCAAATGAAATAACAGGGTAATGGAAAACTTTTCAATAAAAATTACTAGGTTGCCATTCCAAAACATAAGCACAACTAGTGATTAAAAAGCCATCAGGCTATACGCGCGTTGTTAAAAACTGGTACCTCGAATATTTTCAGCTGAAAAATCTGCGAACAACGCGTTGGATCAGCGGAATTGTGACGGATTTTACGTGACAAATTCCTTTTGTGTGTTCCAACCCTTTCGTCCCCTCATTTTTCAATGGTCCTACCATCGGCAACGTTGGACGTGAGAGGATTTGGAACCTGCTTGGTAATATTTTATTTATGTTTGGCAATGATTTATCGACAAACGCTTTTAAGTGGGAATTAAGAGGAAGAAAACCCCCGATTCTTAAACTGCAGTATGGAAGGAAATTTGATAATAATGATAAACGATTTATCCATTCCTTTAACTACATGAGAGTTGTACTGTACATTATAGGGACTTGAATTGGAGCAAGACTGTCATCTACAATTATAAGATATTAAAAAAGTTTTTATTCTTATCACCGAATGTATTGAGTATTGTACAAAGCTCTCTATTGGACACCCTTCGACCAAAAGCGCAGCGTAGGACGTCCACCGAAATGGACAGACAACCATGTAAAGCGTACAGAATCATACTGGATGCAGACCGCTTGCAACTGGTTGCTGTTTTAAACCGTAGGAGAGGCCTATATTCAGCAGTGGACATCCTTTGGCTGATAATGATGATGATGATGTTAAGTCTGTCTCTTTCGTTCCACAGAATGAGAAGACTGTAATTTAAACATCAAAATATATATGACAATGAAACCCAGAAAGCTTTCTTAAGCTGAATGGAATCGGAATCTATCATAAATTCATTTTAACATTAGCTTAAATGATATACGTTGATTTAGGGTCACAATTACGGTTCTGCCTACAAATTGGTTAATTATCAGCCTGGCAACTTACATAACCGCCTACGTACTTCGTCTCTCTTGGTAACCTGATAGGTTTACGTGTCTTCTGAAGCATGGGATCACGTTACTTAACTTTGATTGTAGGTGCTCGAATTTATGTGGCGAAAGGACGTGTCACTATCAAATCCTATACGAAATACCGCAGATATAGTTAGTTTAAGTAAGAAGGGGCAACCGAGCCTGAGCATTTATAATAATGTAAATACATTAGGTTAATAAACATGTACGTTTATTCACTCAACATACGTTTTGTTGCATGCGTTAGTTTGATAGAAATTGAATAAGTGATAGGTTTTGTAATAAAATTTACTTAAAATGACCAGGTACCGGTTCTTTTAATAACCTTTCTTACGATCATCCATAAAATCAAAAAACGTATGATGGCTTGTTATTTTTTTATTTATCTATATATTCTTTAATGCATAAAAAAATAAAGTACAAATGGCAGACTCAATGCTTCAAATGGTTTAGAATGTTTTTAAAAACTCGGTGTTGAATGTTTAAAAGATGAATTAATAAGAAAATAAAAACTGCGCAAGGCCGGGACTCGAACCAGCATCTTTCTGGCTAACCGGGTCAACTGCTCTAAGCACGGTAGCTCAATTGGAAGAGCAGTTGGCACGGTAAGCCAGAAAGATGCTGGTTCGACTACCGCCCGTGCGCAATTTTTGAATTCTTATTTCATCTTTAAATGCTTTAAAGCATTGTCTTCCAGTCAACCATTGGGTTTACTATCATAATTAACAGGTTATCATACGTTTTATTAAGTATGATGTACCCAAATGTGAGTATACCTTAACTTTATGAGGTAAGTGAACAAATAAGTAAACAGCCTATGAAATACGAGTAACCTTCTTACAAAGGTATCAAAATCTTGTTCCAATGTTAATTTTAATGATAGGTAATAGTAGTCAATCTATTACACATATAAAAATAAGTCGGGTTTTCCTCCCTGACGCTATAACTCCACGCAACGCACGTACCGATTTCCACGGTTTTGCATTCGTTGGAAAGGTCTCGGGCTCCGTGAGACTTATAGAACAGAATATATAATAGTACTACATACTTATAGCAAAGAAAATTCCCATAAAATGGGGCCGGGGTGGGACGGGGCTGGAGGCGAAACGAAGTTCGCGTGGACGCTTGTTTATAATGATCTTCTCATTCATTATCTTAATGAGATCTCGTCTCGTAACGGAGATTCGCCAATCGATTTTGATATTTGATAGGCGTAACAAGGGAAATTGGTTTATATTCTCGTAATATGATAGATTAATTATTTGATAAGCAACAAATGATATCTTTACTAATATTTTAAAGCTGTAGATTCGTTTGTGATCTTCATAATTGACATAGTTTAAACGTTTTTATTAAAATACATACGATAGTGGGAACGAGTGTGGTATCTTCATATTCGTACAAAAAAAATCGTTCCTGAAAGTTGTTTTTATATGTTATGTAATTCAATTGATGTATGTATATGTACGACATATTTGTAAGTTTTATCTTGTTATTGTTGTAACTGATAATTATCAGCTTAAAATGGAATAAGATGCACTTTTCCGCGTAGAAGAAGGTCGATAAACATTTTTCACACATAGCCTACAAACGTCACCAGTATAGTTCGATTGATAAAAACACTACAAATAGAAAACCCTTCACGATTTAATGAAGCGTGACACTCGTCCTTTCAGAGGACAAACTTATCATCCTTATATCTCCTATAATCCAGCCTTACACTTCTATTTCCCTGCATTATATTTATCAAAAACTTAAATTTAAACCTAAACACGATGTAATAAAACACGTTTTACTCACCTGTGCATGTCCTGGTGTGTGTGGAGACGCACTCGACCACTCACCACCACGTTTAAGGGAAAACTGACGCCTGTTGGTTGGGTAGTATCTATAGAGAGCTGATATAACCATACGTAGATTTAATTAAAAACCGGATACATCGTAATTGGTGCTTTTAGATTTGGGGTGTGAGTGAAAAAGTTACGATTGTAAAAGTTTTTGAGAGCTTACAGGTTGCTACGGCGCGTTACTGTTTAGATTATTACATATAGGTTAGTAAATCACTGTATGGAAAACACAATTTTGTTTCCTTTTGAAAGCAAACCTAATGCTTCTATTTTACTTATTACTAAAATGTAACGATTTCTTCTCAAAATTAAGTGACTCAATATTTTTTTTCTGTGTTTGATGATGGATGTTATTAGAACCTATAACAATTTTAAGTAAATATTGCATGTAGATTATTACAACACGCATCGTTTAAGGCTCATTACGCAGCCCAAGGTTTGAAATCTAGCTCGTGGTTAAAATGTGAAAAAGTGTTTTACTTCTTATTCCATATCAAAGAAACTGACAGCAAACATAATGATCAACTACTCAACACATAGTTATATGTACAGCACCCTGCACGGGACTGTGCTATAATAAAATTGAAAAACTCAAATCGGGTTCGCAATAATGACTTTTGTACCAATACAGAGCGTGGCAGACTATTAAATCTATAGGTATTACGTCCTCAATATAATTCTGTCTGATAGGCCTCAATTGTGAGGCACAATTTTCCCCGCCTCCCCTCACCCTTCAGCAACAGTTGATCGGGGGGTTGCCAGTTTTGATAAAATTACCCTGATTTTAGATGTTTTTTTTCACAATACTTTAATTGAATAACTTCGTACGTAATACTTATAATTTAAGTAGTGTGTGTACAATATAGGGTATCAATATAATACGAAAACGAAGTTTTGTAAAAAAAATGCATTTTCTTACAAAACATAAAACAGCACCGAAAGTTAACTCTATAGCAAAAAACAATTCCTATGAGCCTGTTTTACAAACGACAGATATACACTAACCAACAAATAATTCAAATATTAAACGTCATTTCGTATGTATATAGAAGTGGACAGATAACGCTAATGGGAACTTATTTAGAAATTGTGAAAGTGGATTTTATTGATTAATTCCGTAAACAAATTAAACATTTTCAATGTCACGTTCTAGATTGATGGCATTGCGTGATAAACACACGTGAAATGTGTTAACTATAAACGTCATTACCTAATTATTGAATGAAAATTCAGCTGGCACACCTACCACTTAGTTTGATAGCTTTTAAAATGTATAAAAAGCAGGATACATAGCACAAAAGTGCGTTTCTATGGCTACGAGAAGGAGGGGAAGGGGAAGACCTCAAACGACCTGGCTGTCGAATGTCCAGAGGGACATGAAGTGCCTCGGACTTACGGAAGAGGATACCAGCCAGTGAACTAAATGGCGCCGCATGATTATAAAAGCCAACCTCGTGTGACTGGAAAAGGTGAGGACGAAGAAGAAGATATAGCACACAAAAGTTAAGACCAATGGGGCAAGATTGGAGACCCATCGACAACCACCGGCAAGTGCTGACTATACTGTCTCGTCGCTGTAGCGGTTAGTTCGCTTGTACTACCCAAGAAATTCCGGGTTTGAATCCCGGGCTCAGGGTGTGTGTTGCTGAGTTTTTCTGTCTTGAAATTACTCGGAAACAGCTCGGAGTCAGGAAGTTGGTTGTGACAATATGCTTTGGAAAACACGTTAAGCCGTTGGGCTTGCGCCTGATCTCTCATCGGTCATGTCTGATCTGCAGTCTCAAGGAAAAGATAGTGTTGTGCACGAATCTGAGCACTATAATATCTCCTCCGTACCTTTTCTATCTCTGTTGAGAGGGGCGCCATTACCGAAAATCTTATTAAAGAATATTATTTATATTACCTACACAATCAAATTGAAAACTTCAAACGAAATTCATGGAAAATCCCTAACGCTGGCCACACCAGATTTTCCACGAGAAAGCTCCTATTACCCGTCCGATTGAAGTTGTCACAGTTTCAGTCAATATTTTCATTCCGACAAAGACCATTTTCGTTTGTCGCTTGTCTTATGAGTGATGCTGGGTCGCTTTGAACGATTTGATGATACGTTTTCAGCTCTATTCTTATTTCAATAAGGGTGATTACACAAACTTTTTGACAATTCATTTTGATCCTTACGGCGTTGAGTTAAGAAAGCGTGGGAGGGTGGAATATGATTGTGGAGTTAGTTGACTTTAAGATGACGTCATCATTTGATTACAGGAATTTGGTTTTCAGGATAATAATGTTAGATGACTGTGATAAGTTCAAAGGTTTCGTAGCTAAATTAGGTAATATTGAAGATAAATAGAAATGAAAAGTGAAATCCTTTTATTATTTATACGCGCCGATACTTATGCCGTGTGAGTGAATCACTATTTATTTAATATGTGTATGTGAGTGAATCAGAATTTCTTTATGTGTAATTCACCATAAAATACAACCTACTGTCCTACTACTTCTTGTGTATTTTGTAATGATTATTAATTTCTCAAAAATTTTAAAAAGTTTCAGAAAAATTAAAACTTAAGAGCGATTTATAATAGGCTCATTTAAGAAGAGTCAAACACTCGGAACATAAATATGTCAGTCTTATTTCACAGTCATTTTAATAGCAAAGAGATTTAGTTAACTGTCACAAAAAGGTCGTAAATCTAATATACTTAACACATACAGGTACACTAACCCTTCCCTATCAATGCTCGCAGCAGTTCAATTAGGCCATAAGTACCCCATAAAAGTTTATTTATGGCTACGCAGGCACTCTTGTACACCTATACCTACCATAAAATTACCTCTAATTCCTTACGTACAACGTGGGAGGGACTCAATTATGTTGCGAGCTTTGCTACAAATGTCCACTTTGTAATAGATTGTGGAAGATAGATTAAGAGATAGTCATAATGTATTTTAATGTCTAACGTAAGATTACTTGTCATAGTATGTATGTCAGTGTAATTTTTTCAAGACAGAAAAACCCATAAATTAATTTGCAAGACCCAGTGCAAACACAGGGACCACCAGGATTCAAACACCAAAAAGGCAGTTTGTGATACATACAGTGATGAACCAATTACACAACTACTTTCGAGAGTATTTTTTTCAGGATAATGACGGTGCTAGGGAATAGCACATTCAGTTAAAGGTATAAACAATTACACCGTCTTGTAAGTTTGTTTTAAATTCAAAATTTATTTTCATTTATTTATTTGGTAAACATAACAGAGTAACAACCATTACAAATTATAAGTATCTATTCCAATGGTCATTTTGTTGCAGCTCCAAGGGCGAGTGCACACAGCATGCAAATCGAGTTAACAATCTTAAGCGTAAAATAAAAAATAAAAGCAATTAAATAATAATTAACATTATAAATTAAATTAAAAATCTACATGAAATTCATTCTTGTAACTATAAAATTATTGTTTGGCTTTGTAAAAGTTGTGTCTTCTACTGCTTAAAACTTCTGGTTCATAGAATATAATCGATTAATTTACATTTAAATAGCGTACATTAACCTTTTTCCGATGTTCATCATATAAAATGCATGATTCGCTATCCCTTAGTCTATGCCCTCATAAAAATTGTCATTTGATATTACGTTTAATGCCCCGCTAATTGTCTGATGGCAAAGAATACATATACCTGATGGTGAGTGTTATAGCCGGTGTGTGGCTTCCATAATTGATATGAATGAATTTTATAAGGTCGCACTGTAATGTCTGTGACGCTTTAATTAAAATTAATAAACGATTAGATAAATCAATCGATGGACATTCAATTTGAGACCCTTCGTCTCTTCAGACGTAGTGTAGGACGTCCAGTGACTAGAAGACAGACGACCTTTTGTAAATAATAAATATATATTTCACACTGGATGCAGACTGCTTACAATCGGTCACCGTGGAAAGCCGTGGGGTAAACCTTTGTTCAGCAGTGGACGTTCTTTGGCTGATAATGGTGATAAAATTAAAATTAAATTATTACAATACTAGTATTTCGTAACACAAGGAATAAAATTCCCCACGTCCAAATCCGACAATTGGTGTGTTTTCTGGCGCATATTTATTGATAAGTTCAATCATCATTCAACAGTTCATGAACAACCCCCTTAAAGTTTGACACGGTAACTCAGCTTACAAGGACATAAGTATATTTTTCAGATTTTGCCAAATAAAAGAAACATGTAAACTTGAATCGTCCAATACCTTTGGCATTTATTGAATAGCGAACAGGGAAATTATTACGCTCAAAATATTTAAGTCCTAAAATTCTTCTTCACACGGCTGAAATGGAATGAATCGTAAGAAAAAGAGCAAATCATATTTCAAGGCATAAAGAAAATGGGATATGGGAAATAACATAGGTACTAAGAAATGCTTTTGGTTTGATTAAGAATAAATGAAATAAAGAATGCCAGACGCGCCACATCGATGAATTGGATTATGTATGTCATAACTTAGTCGCTGCTATTTGGTACTTGCTAAAGACATTATGTTATAGCAATGATTTAGTTGCAGATGTTAGCTAAATCTTACAAAAGTCTATAAATATCTCGAGTTGAGGGAGATTTTACATCTATTTGCAGATGAGCGAAACTTTCAGTGTTTCAGTGAACTGTCTACTACGATTTTTTTGTGACATTTGCAAGTAAAAACATGGCACGCCTGTACAAACCACTTTCTTTTTCTTTAAAGCACAGCAATATTGTTACAAGAATCGCATTTGAAATCATCAGGACTGTACTTCACTGTAATTGAGGGACATTCCCAACACAAGTCTCTTTTGACTACTTAAAGGGAAGTCTCAGCAATTTGTTTGTAATTAACTTTATTGAAATAAACTCATTTTTATTTTAATGATTCGCCGTCACCATTCATTAGAACAGCTATAACTACAATTAAAATCACCAATTACCAAACACAATTTAACTTCGAAAAGCCATACAAACAGTCATCAGCACAGCAAAACTAGCAGCCTTAAGTACCAGGGTGGCAAAGATAGCAGGGCAGTCAGATCGATGACAGCAGAAGTGACATATCAGCCAGTCCAGACTGTGTTTTTCAGATAAAAGTACCAGGAGACCATCAGCGTTGAGGAGTATGTAGTCTTTGATTAGCTTCCAGATGAAGATAAGAGAACATTCTAGAATAGCTAGTGTTGTTATTACCTATAATAAGAAACAATTACTGATCAATATGACTCAGAAAAGATTGAAATTGGATTGGAGGTTTTTTGTGGAAATGGTGGTGGTAAAACGTGCTTAAGCCCGCAGCTTCTGTAGAATGCAGATTTGAATGCAAAAAATTAAACCGCGCCGTGAGTTCTTACTAGCGTCAGACTCTAAAATCAATGTTAATAACAGGAAGAAGTAAATACTGCAACAGTAGCTACTACTTACTTCCAACATGAGACAAAAAGGCGAAAACCATCTCCAAAATAGTTTTGGCACTATGTTTATTCTTCTCAATAATACGCACACGCTTATGAGATACACCAAGTTAGATGCAAAGTACTTGTCTTGAAGTAAATCAGCTACAACAAAAGGAGAAAGTGAGAAAACTAATTATTAATTATTGTAAAGGTGAAGAGTATCTTTGGTTCTTTGAACGAGGTAATCTTAGAAACATTGGTCCGATTTTTTTTTGTGATAGATAAAATTATGTATCGGGAGCAAAAGAGCTTATGTAAGCGATAGACGGAAAAATCACGGACTTACAGGAACAGACTAAATAAAACAGTCATTTGGGAGAAATCAAGGGGGCTACCTGGATTTTTTTCCAGGAGTTTTGCAATCCCTCCTACTTACAAAACTCCCAAAAACTTTCCAGGCGAAACTCGACCAAAAATTATAATTTATAATGCACGGACCAAGTCCTGAGTCACCGCTAGTACTTTATCTGAATAATTTAAAACGCGAGGGATTTATTTCATTAGATACATCGAATACAACACGAGCCTTTAATACGATGAAAAAAAAGAATTAGTAACAAGTGCAAAGTTTCGAGACCTCTCAGTTTTGATGCTGAGAGGAAAACACTTACTGTTACAGAACAATGTCATCCCGTTTATAAGTAGGGACAAAGCCAAAGCGATTGAGGTAGCTTTTGCCATCTCATGCTTATTTATTACGGAAAATATGATGTCATTTTGCTTTCGTAAGACTAAGTTTCTTTGTAGTTGTGCTTGTCATTTATGCGTCAATTAAGTGCCAATTTGACACAGGGTTTTTTCTTCTTCGTCCAGTAGGACTCATAATCTATAGGTAAACCGCTTCGTTGAGACTTCGCCTGCGGGGTACAGGGGTGCGGGCGGAAAGACGAGAGCGGGGACTGTAAGGGGTGCGGGCGGCGGTGATACACAAGAGACGAAATTTGCCGGGACATTTCTTAAGATATGTGACGTCAGTGGTCACAATGGTGGTCGTCAGTGTCGACACTTCATAACATTACATAACATATTGGAAAAAAATATTCGATTCGATACAATTACACCAATGAGAGTGAATTAATTCTAAATATTTTTATCCAGAGCCGTGGATTTTGATCAATAAATAAAATGGAATCTTAAAATAAGATAGATTTTTTGGCAAAATTAAAAATTTCTAATAACATTCCCTGGTAACTTCTGCGACTGTTTTGTTTGAGTGTATATCTAGTTCATATTCATATCTAGTTCATATTCCACTTAATTAAGATCTATATTTCATTCTAAAATATTCGTATATATTTAGAGCCTTTATTAAAACACTGTTATTTTACAGTGTTCAAACGGTGGACTTAATGCTAAGAGCATTCTCTTCCCCAGTTATACTTTAGCATAGAATATATAAAAGTACTACAACTTAAGGTCATGTACAAAGATTGTAACAGGTGCTGGAGAATGATGTAAAATAGAAATTAAAAAAAAAAAAAACACGACAAAAAATACAATAATATAGACTTTGTATCCGAATATACTGCGACTCATCTTCAGACTTCAGTCAGACAGTATTCTCTTGTGTACTTCTGTCAAAGCGTCCGCAACTGTCAACAGATGCTATCGCTACCTGTGTAGCGAGCGTACTGAATTTTGAAAAGAATGTGCCTGCCGCCCGCTCCTCTCACAAACCCCGCTTTCGCCTCACCCCGCGCCCCTGTACCCCGCAGGCGAGGTCTCAATTTCGCGGTTTACCTATAAGGTAGGACTGGACTTGCAAAAGATTTTCATCCGTACAGACATGCGCCCGACTGATGTAGTTTTTATTAGTAGAAAATTAACAACAGTTACCTATCCTCTGTTTGAAGCTTTTTGATATTTAAGAAAATATAAATTTGCTGAGTTTTCTAGTCAATACCAAAGGTTTTGGTCAGTACCTCAGCCACAATTATTCAAATCGATAAAATGTAATGAAACAGCTATAAATTAATATTCGCCGGACCATTTGTCATGGTTTCACACTAAGGATTTTTCTTTCTTGTGCTACGAATACCGACAACGATAATGATGGAGGCGTCTCCCATATATCTTAAATACATCTAAACATCCATTACTTAGGTACAAATTTTAATAGTAATCACTAGCTTTTGCCCGCGACTTCGTCCGCGTGGAATAGTGACTTCTTTCTCCCGTTTTTTACACATTTACCACTATATCTTTGCTCCTATTGGTCGTAGCGTGATGTTATATAGCCTATAGCCTTCCTCGATAACTGGACTATCCAACACAAAAAGAATGATTCAATTTGAACCAGTAGTTTCGGAGATTAGCGCGTTCAAACAAACAAACAAACAAACAAACTCTTCAGCTTTATAATATCAGTATAGATTACATAAACATTTTACAGTTGCAGTCTGAAATATCATTTATTTGGGGTGGTGTAAGAAGTTGTTCTCCATCGAAAGCCACTGGAGTCGGTGAAACTGTATCGAGAAGAGGTAGAAGTTGTTCAAGATCTTTTTTGCTTTTAGAAAGCTTGCTAATTCGTTGGTCCTGTGCCTGATCTCTCTCCGGTCCATAAACATACTCTTACTAATCTACATATAGTCATGTTGGACTGACTGTTTCTCAGACTACAATAGTGTCCTTATGTGTTGCGCACTCACAAGAAAGAAAGAAAGAAAGAAAAGAAAGCAACTTATTTTATTTGGTACACTTCAAAAATACAAAAATAAACATAAAAATTAAAACATTTACTGTAATATTATGTCCTGTTCAGATGACAAATCTCAGTTGAGATGTGGTCGCCGTGGTCGGACTCAAATGGAAGGACATAAAAAAAAGTATTTATGAAGATTAAAGGTTCTCGTTCGTCTTTTTTTTGATTGGAACATTTTGCCCATGTGTTAGATGACTGTAAATAACCAATGGCATGGTAATCAAGTCTACACAATTAAGCACACAAGTTAATTATAAATCACAAACGCACAGTATTTCAATCAAAGGATGCAATGAGAATGAAATCCTTATTTGAATTAAAAGAAAATAACTACTCAGCAAAGAACTTAAAACGTAGAATTTCAAAAAATTGTGTTAAGTATGCGTAGTTGCATCGCCTCACAATCCAGTCAATGTTTGTTCAGATACAAGCAAACAAAATTAATGATAAAACAATAAACACACACAAACAAGAAACCTTTGGAATCAAACCGATCAAGTTTACGACAGAATCGACCATAAAAATGCCTATAAAAATACTTTATCGGAACATTCTAATACCCTGAGGAATAAAAGAAAACACATGAGCCCGGCCGGTAGCAATGCCTCGTGCATTACAACGACTTAAAAAAATGAAATAATAATGGTTACAAAAAAACTTTATCAGTGCCTGAACATATTAGGAACAC
Organism: Pyrausta aurata; assembly: GCA_963584085.1. NCBI lineage: Eukaryota > Metazoa > Arthropoda > Insecta > Lepidoptera > Crambidae > Pyrausta > Pyrausta aurata. Next base: position 9,553,580 of record OY757274.1, read on the forward strand.
TAGTTATAGTAATTTTACTGACTGATGTGCTGTGTCTAGAATTAATACAAATTCAGGCCCCAGATGGATTTCTGAAGCCTCGTTTGAACTCGTATACAAGACCACTTTTCTCGAAAAAAGAGCCAGAGTTTGTGATTGATGACAAAATTAGTCTTCGAGAAGGAGACGACTATGAAAGCAAAGAAGAAGAAGATATCAAAACACTGTTAGAGGAGAAGTACAAGTTCAAAAATGACGAAACATCGACACGGTTTAGGATATCTAAGGATGAACAGGGATACCCAGGTTTGCTTTTACAGCTTTACCTTTTAGTACCCTCTGAAGTATATGATCATCGATAGAGGTACTCTGTAGGGCTTAGGGATTTTACTGGTAATAAATACCGAATAAGAAAAGTGGGATATTTAACTTTGACGATGCGTTAGGTTAGCGCTCCTGACTACTTTCCCGGCGTTCGCGGGTTCCAATCCCGCAAGGGTCAAATGTTTATGTGATGAGCACAAAATATTGTACCTAAGTCATGGATATTTATATCTTTTTAAGTATTTATGAGAGACGCCCCAGTCATAAACGTTTTCTGGTGTTTGTAACACAAGCAAGAAAATTCCTTATTTCGAAACCAACTAGTTGGTGTGTTGTCTGGCGCATTTTAACTTTATCTGGAAATAAAAAGTATTTTCCGTTCATAACATACGAGTACAAGTAGTTGCGATAATGAGCAAGAGTTTTAATTAATCAGTTTTTATGGTGAAGTATTTGAAAATACGATAGGCTCATTACTGATTATTTTAAACAACAATTAACTGACTAGTAAATGTCTAGAGTTCTAAACTTTAATCTGTAATCGAATCAATTTATATTTAAAGTATTCTATAACAGAAACAATTCAGACATCAAACAGAATCAGTTTATATTTGAGATTGGATTTAAGCAATTTGGTTTGTTATTTTAATCAATCTGATTCTCGATGAGAATCTTGTATCTATCTGTAGATTCGAAGTTAATGGTTTGATGATGTTTTCTGCATCTTAGAAACAAATCAATATTTATATCTTTATGTATAAATAAATGGGGCATGAAGATGAATGTATTTTTTTTTTCTTTTTTCAATTGTATCATTTTAGAAGACAGGAACATCGCATGGGCGTTTCGTTCTTACGCCGTCCGCCGCATCGTGGGAGGCATGGAGACGAGTATAAGCATGTACCCTTACAACGTGGCCATATCCAGGAATGGGAAGCACTGGTGTGGAGGCTCTATCATTGATGAGCAGTGGGTGCTTACTGCTGGACACTGTCTGGAGTCGTAAGATTCCCATTATTTGTTTTGTTTTTACGACAACCAAATGGAATCTTGATAGAATTGGTTACCATATAGGTACAATAAGGCCTAACATAGACATGCCGCCTTGTGTTAATCTCGATACATTTCTAAGCTAAATTTTACTTTACCCGACTGACATCACTGAACTTCTGAACTTTAATAATAATGATATAAATGTTAGAGCAGCTCGTAAAATTTTGATTAATCCAAAACACAAGCAATAAACTTAGGATATTAAGCTAGATACTGCGCGATGAAAACAACACGGACATTCAAGAAACACGTTGTTTCTCTTAAACTTGCAAAATAAGATTTTGACAATGATAGTTGTGCTTATTACTTATTTTTTCTTCCAGAGCCTTCGATGGAGATAAGCAGAAACTCCAACCGTTTATTGTAAGAGCTGGTAGCTCTTTCCACAACCGTGGTGGATATCAAGCTAGAGTTAATAAGGTACTTATATTATTGGCAGAAGCTTCTCCGTGCACAATGCTTATTCAAAATCAAGCAAACATCTTAAACTTAACCTATAGGTAAACCGCTTCATTGAGACTTCGCCTGCGGGGTACAGGGATGCGGGCGGAAAGACGATAGCGGGGAATGTAAGGGGTGCGGGCGGCGGTGATACACAAGAGACGAAATTTGCCGTGACAGTTCTTAAGATATGTGACGTCAGTGGTCACAATAGTTGTCGTCAGTGTCGACACTTTATAAACATTACATAACATATTGAAAAAAAATATTCGATTCAATACAATTACACCAATAAGAGTGAATTAATTCTAAATATTACTATCCAAAATCGTGGATTTTGATCAATAAATAAAATGGAATTTTAAAATAAGATAAGTAGATTTTTTGGCAAAATTAAAAACTTCAAATAACATTCCCTGGTAACTTTTGCGACTGTTTTGTTTGAGTGTATTATCGAGTTCATATTCATATCTAGTTTATATTCCACTGAGTTTAGATCTATATTTTATTATATAATATTCGTATTTAGAGCATTTATTTAAACACTGTTATTTAACAATGTTCAAACGGTGGACTTAATGCTAGAATGATGTAAAATAGAATTTAAAAAAAAAACACGACAAAAATACAATAATATAGATTTTGTGTCCGAATATACTGCGACTCATCTTCAGACTTCAGTCAGACAGTATTCTCTTGTGTACTTCTGTCAAAGCGTCCGCAACTGTCAACAGATGCTATCGCTACCTGTGTAGCGAGCGCGTACTGAATTTTGAAAAGAATGTGCCTGCCGCCCGCACCTCTCACAAGCCCCGCTCTCGCCTCCCCCCGCGCCCCTGTACCCCGCAGGCGAGGTCTCAATTTCGCGGTTTACCTATAGCCCAAAGGTCATCTAACAACGAAAGGTAAATTGTGAATTTTCAAGTAACAGCAAATGTAGCTGTTTTGATAAGTGTAGAACAAGGTAGAAGGAGTTGAAGTATTACTTCGATGCCACCTTCAGTCAATATTCATAGAAGTAATCGAAGTAATCGAAACCTCTAACAATATCCCGGTACTTTTTTTTAAAACTAACCTTATCAAAACGTTTTACAGGTGTTCTTTCCCAAAGATTACACTCCAGGGAGTGCGGACTTCGATTACTCCCTGCTAAGGCTGGACAGACCGATGCCCATCGGAAGGAACATAGCTGTCCTGAACCTACCCTCGAAAGACTATGTGATCAAGGAGGAGGATATACTCATTGTCACTGGGTGGGGGAGCACTGATGTAAGTTTGTTTGAAAAGGCATATCTACCCATTGCTACATTTCGTTACTATTTTATAATTTCCATAGATCGATCTAGTAAGAATTGTTCCAAAGGTGCTGTAAGAGGTGACACAGGTTAGTCGTATAATGTTATTGCAATATTATTGAACAATAAATCGAACACTTGAGGCTAGAAATCGAACCTCTGATGAGCTTTCCCCTTTGGGGATCACAATAGTACCTAGTTGACCACCGAACAAAAATACTTCGCATGCGTTTAGACAGCTAAAGAGTCAGGAAACATGCAAGTGTGTATTATCATAATAATGTACCTATAGATTTAGATCAAAAATATTTAGAACTATGTGATGAATGCTTATCTTATACTCGGACACCTACGAGTAGGTCTTAGCAGAGCCTTTAAAAGTCCTATCTTAATGCAATTTTACCTATCCAACATAATGATCATCCTGTCTCCAGGAGTCCGGATTCGGTCACATTCCGGACCGGGTGCGGTTCGTGCCAGTACCGGTGATGCAGCTGGACGACTGTCAGAAGTCCTACCGGTTCTACATCACGCCGAGAATGCTGTGCGCGGGATACGCTACGGGAGGGAAGGACGCTTGTAACGTAAGTATAAAGTGTGCTGTTGGGGTAAAGGAGGTAAGGGGGTAGATAATCAGCCGGCTTCTGAGTTGAGTATTGACGTGGAGTCACTAGGTAATGTTGATGATCCGTTATTAAGAGACTCGGTTTAAAAGATAAGAAAAAACTCCGCATGTTGGATTCGTTGTCACAAAAGTTTTCAGTCGTCATTCGATAGTCTAATATGTACATAAATTCTATCGACCCACCAAAATCATGCAAATCTTCTTTGACTTGTATTAGAAAAACCTATGTATCAGGTTCTTTCAATACAAGTGTAAAGACAGGCTCTGATATTATCTTAGAATCGCGTGGTTGTCGCTTAATATTATTAGTTGACATGGTCTATTAAAATTTTGGTACCACACTAAGCGTCTCTTATCCAAATGATCTTTTAGTATTGATCTTCATTATGTCACGTAACTAAGGTACGTGTCTCTACCATGGCACCGTTATCTCCATATCTCGTTCTGTGGACGTTTCTATGACATAGACAGTGGACAGTCCAAAAAAATTTATAATATCTCCCGCCAGCACGACTCAGGTGGCCCAGCCGTCCGTGATGGGGTTCTCCTAGGCATCGTATCCTTCGGCGGCAAGCAGTGTGGTGACCCTCGGTCCCCTGGAGTCTATAGCCGCGTGTCTGAAGTCACAGAGTGGGTGGAGGATACCATCACGAATAATGAAGCAAGTGCCGTGCCTGAGCTGCAGGCCAAGATACGGAAGGCGAAGATGAGAGAACGAGAGTTACAGAAGTGAGTTCCATTTTAGTAACGTTTTGATGGTCCGGTCGTGGTACGTTTAGTATCGAGGTATCGGAAATGTAAGGAACAGGTCATACAACATCAAGTTTATCTACTAAATAAGGATACCCCGAGATTGCACCCCGTTGCTTACTTCTATTGTGCATGCGGGTAACATCCTAATCTTAAACAAAAGCTGATTGGGTCTGCGACTTTTAGCATCGATGCAGAAGCGTGTTTTGGAAACCCGTGACAGCATGGCGAGCGCAACTCACGCAATGAACAGATTTAATTAAGCATCGATGCAGAAGCGCATTGGTATCGATGCAGAAGCGCGAATGCATCAATGCAGTCGCCAATATTCAGTATATAATATGTCGATTTCCAGATTCTGCATCGCGACTGCATCGATACTAACGCGCGTGAGCATCACGACTGCATCCATGCTAAATTGCATCTCGACTGCATCGCTTCTAAAAGTCGCAGTGTGTATAGGTACGGTACATCTGGTCTATCCTTTACAAAATATTTTTCTCTGTTCAGATTCAAAGCCCGGGTGGAAGACAAGAAAAACAAAATAAAGTCCTGGCTCAGAGACACGCTAAAGTCTCCCACCTTCATAAAGCTGGCCAAGAAAAAACTAAAAGAAGCCGGCTTCCAGACCAGAAGGTTACAAATGATGGAGACCAACTCCAGTACTTTGGACGATAAGGACATGGATGATGTGAACCTGACTAATATGATACATGATAAAATTATCGAAGGTGAGGTCAGTCTCGTTTTACTTTATACTATTATTTTAAAATTATAGATACGAGTATCTAAAGAATTTTATTGAAAGCGTTCCTTTGGTGTTGGCTAGCAGCAACATCAGGAGGTCTACTACGAAAAACGAAATCCGTCAATACGATTATCGTTTTTCGGATCCAAAACATTTTTTGTGTGGAATGCTTACTACAAAATGCTTCGGATCCGCAAAACGATTATCGTTTTGACGGATTTCGTTTTTTGTAGTAGGCCTTCAGTACTGGCCTATTTCAGGAAAGGCATTTGACAGGGTATTAAGTGGCGGGAAACCAGTTCTTAAACTGCAGTGTGGAAGGAAGAGGGAAAACACCCCCACTTTCTTACCTAATTTGGAGTGTCTATAAAAAAAAACTCCACCGAGACAAAATCCTAAGCTCTGATGATGAAAGAATTTTACACTCGTTGATATCAACATAGAAAGAAAACAAGTTAACCTTTTAAAAGAAATTTTTGGGGTGCGTCTCATTTGTTATACAATCATTTGATATAATTCAACTTTAATAACGATCACTTTACATAAGATACATTTGTTATAAAAACACATGATATAATTTTGTTTATCATAACGTTTACTTCACATAATATTCATTTTATAAAATACCAGTTAGTATAACGTTCACATCTTATAAAAACATTTGAAATAAAACTTATTTTATATATCGTTCATTTAATATAATTTTGTTTGACATACGCATTATTTCATATAACTATTATTTGAGATAATAACGTTTCAAATAATGATTAAAAGAAATAACCGTCAAATTAATATAACCTTCACTTGGTATAATTTCAATTGTTGTTTTAAAACTAATTATCAAAAATCTGAATTATGTTAACCCCGACTCGCCGTGGTCACTTCGCCGTGGTACTTGTCTGCCCGATACTAGAGTGTAATTTAGAAGCCGGAGGCGCGGAGGGAGAGCAGCCTCCGCCCGCTGTAACAAGGGGCAGGCACCCGTGCGAGCCGGAGCGGCTGAGGCTGGTCGCCGAAGGCCGAAGGCCGAGGCGACCAAAAAGCCGAAGCTGTGGAGGTGAGCGTGGGTGACTGCACTTTGTGGCGCAAGGGCGGAGAGGCTGCACTTCCCGCAGCGCCGGAGACGTGGAATTAGTGATGCATGTGTGCTTGCTGGCATGCTGCATGCTTGCTTGCATGCTACATGCCTGCTTGCATGCTGCATGCCTGCTTGCATGCTGCATTCCTGCTTGCATGCTGCATGCTGCATGCCTGCTTGCATGCTGCATTCCTGCTTGCATGCTGCATGCCTGCTTGCATGCTGTATGCCTGCTTGCATGCTGCTTGCCTGCTTGCTTGCATCATCGCCTGCATCCTCCAAGCCTTGAATAACCTAGCAGCTGCATTTTTATTGATGTAATTGTTTTTATATTATATATGATATCATATAAATTGGAGTTTATATGAAGTCATCATTATATGTTTTAAATATTATTTAAAAAGAGTGTTATCGTACATGAATGTTATACTAAATGTTATTATACTAAATAAACATTATTTATTTTAATTATTATATCATGTAAATGTTATATTAAATGGTCTTTACATCAATTGATTTTAGCTCAATCGTTTGTTATACGTTTTAAAATTATATCATTCAAAATTATATCATTCCATCATTATACTAAAAAAGTGTTATATTAAACAAAATTATATCATGTGATTGTATATGTTTTGAACTTTATATGATATGTTGTTATATTATATATTACACACCCAAATTTTTGCATATCGAAATCATTACAACCGCTAGTTTAAAAGTATAGGAATTATTTGGGTAGCTATTAGGTACCCAACGCCTATCCACCATAAGAGCCAAAACCGCTTGCACGTCGCGTCGTCTTTTTTTGAAGTGACACGTTTTTGTGTTGTATGTGCAATCGATTTTCGTGTTAGGTGCTAGGCCGCCTAAATGACAATAGCATAATCTTGCTTATTTAGCCGAGTGTCAAAAATATGTTTATTTTCCTCTTTACAGCGGAGGGGGATAACGAAGCCGATAAACTCTTGCGCACACTCGCACTCCAGGAAGTCATGTTGACCACCAACAGCGAAGAAAAAGAAACGATCTATAAGGACATGGCGAGCGCCAGTGTGGAAGCATTCGTAGCTTTTTTTGATGGGAATCAAAGCGAATAAATGAATGAATTTATAATAATACAATAAAAGACAAGTCAAAAAATATGTATGCAGTTGCAAAATAGTCTGTCATACACAAAATGCGGATAAGATAATAATTTGGCGTATTCTTTTTTCATAACTGCAGAAATTCGAAATAGCGCCATCTATTAAAAATAGGGGGACTATTTCGTTGAAGTGCGCATTGTTGTTAAATAGCACATGAAGAGGTGGCGCAACAAAATAATACATCTACCGCACACTAGATGTCGCTATATACGATAATTTTAGTACGACTGCTCCCCGCTAGATGTCTAACATAGGAATATAAATAATTTACAAAAAATAATCAATTATTGATTATTAAAAGCTAAAATTTCTTACAGAAAGATATTTTAATTTAATAATGATTAATCCAATGAAGTCTTATTTATAGAAAATCATATATTATTTTTAAATGAAAACTCGATACTGAACAGTGTTTTACTGAAAGTAAAACCAAAGTGTTGTTTTAACTGCTGTGCTGTTAACTGGCCCCTATTTTTGATTCATTCGCTTCAAGATGGCGAGTGATTTTCGTTCGACGTAGAGTCAAAAGTCATAGAAAAAAAATCGTTTTCGAACGAAAATCACTCGCCATATCCAAGCGAGTGATTCAAAAATAGGGGCCCTATTGTCGGTTGCTAAGTAAGTATAAACAAAAACATAACCATGGGGTTTCAATATTTACTGCAGAGATACCACAATCTTGACGCCACAGACATAAATAGTTAGCAACAATTAAAATTGCTATTACGTACGTTGTGTAACACACGTAAAGATAATGATGCACCAGAAGCGCATGGGATCTAAAAAATGCTCGCGATTCTAATACCACTTACAGGCCTATTTATATTTTATGAGAAAAACTAAGCCATTGGTAGCTGCAATACTAGAAGAGTATATAGACCCTATTATTCACATAACTTTGCATCCTTGGTTGGTAGACTGCCTTGCTGGTATAGCGGTTAATTCGCTGGTCACTACCCAAGAGGTCCCGGGTTCTAATCCCGGATCGGGCTGAAATTTGTTACGGAGTTTTTCTGACTTGAAAGTACCTACTCGGAAACCGGTCGGAGTTAGGAAGTTGGTAGTGATGAAAGCACGTTATGCCGTTGATATAAGAGAGAGAGATCAAGCGCAGGATCAGGAGTGATTTTTTTTCGAAGATGAATTAAAAGTCAACGAAAGTAACTCGTTTTCGAACTAAAATCACTCGTAATATTGACGCGAGTGATTCAATAATAGGGCACCTGGGCTCAAGTCCTGAGTATTCGTCCGCAGCTCCCGTCTCTGGCTGTGGATCGCTGAAACAGCAAGCGCCATCCGGGTATATCCTATAAAATCCTATTTCATCCCATTGTTAGACATTCTTCAATTATTGTAGAATATAATCTGGGGTGAGGATATTGCTATAGTAACAAATAAAATTCAACTATGAAAGTGTCTTGCGTAAGTACTGTAAAGCCGTGAATATGGTTTAAGTTACGTTGGTCCTATCCATAGAAATATTATTATCCCTTCCGATAGGAATATTAATTTTATGGTCCTATCATTATACCGTCTTTGCTTATGCTACGGACAAGGAATAATTACTCCTAAGAGTTAATGCCTTTCAGGATTCACTTTATCACATTTAAATTGTTAATAAAATAACATTCCTTTACTATTATGGATACCTCTTATGATTCCATTATGATGACTGTATTTTCTTTTTCCATAGAAACCGAAAAATTGCAACTATCGCGGAATTTTCAAAAAAAATTCTCAAGACGGGAATGAATAATGTAAAAAGTTCTTCGTGTCACTGTGTCAATCAGTTCCAAATACATTATAATTGGTAAGTATTTGTCTACATCGAATGACTAACGAATAAAAATCAATTAAATGTGCCGGGATTTGGTCGCATTAAATTAATGTCAAGGTCTTTTGTATTTAATCCAAATTGTTAATGCAAATGATATGTATTGTTAATAACTAACCGAAATATTTATGGCTCTTATCATTCTTATTGTAATTTTCAGGGCTCCGTAGCCGGATACCAAAATACGGAACCCTCTATTTAAGTATGTATGTCACAGCCACTTTATCTGAAACTATTATTACATCGTTGAAACTTGATAGGTAGGTATATCCTAGTAACAGCTCCACGATTCTTATACACAAAAAAAACATATATTAAAGTGGGCCCCATACCTACATGGAACTAAAACGAAAAAAGGATTTTGAGATATAGCACATTTTCAACAACCGCGATATATACATGTAAATGTATGTAATGTGTAAATGGCCTTCGTTTTAATTATGCTTCAATTCAATCTATTTCTAGCTGTAAGTCTTCCAAAAAATGTAAAATAAAATAAAATAACTTTGACCTTCATACAAACACTATTATTTTTGAAAATTCGATAACAAATATTATTTTAGCTGTCAACAAAATATTGTGGTATTTTGGCTAAGTGGGAGTAATAGGACCCCTAAATCAGTTAAATTTTGCACGGAACCCTTAGTGCGAGGTTCCGACTCGCACTTGCTCAGTTTTTACAAAGCTTAAACAGCAGAGATCTCTAGCTTGCACCAGAATTCATCATACCTTATCTATAAGAACCACAGAAGAATATATTCCTAAGTAAGAAATGATATTACCTATTGAGCTAATAAATTCTAAACAATGTAATGCAAGTATTTATTTCATTAGTCATAATTATGACACTTATTGACCTTTTAGAGACCACCTATGTTATACAACGATTACTTAAGTACTCACATTATTTAATTAATTACTATCTAAGTGAGATAAAAATAGTTTAACTTTAGAATAATGTTCAATTAGTTGTAAGTTTTCCCATGAATTAAGGAATAAGTCATTTAATATTACCTACGTTTTAAAAGGAAGTCACAAGCTATTTTTGTAACCAAATTGAGTTTAAATTTTAATTTGTACCTAAGTACTTTAAGTTCTTGTTCAACATTTTAATTCCACCTACTCTGCTTTATTTCTTTAATGCGTGTCAGCTTCCAAGTAAGCTTCTCTGCTGCTTTATTTTCATAAGAAACAAGTACGAAAATCCAATAAAAGTTGATCATAGCTTCTTTGTATTTTCAAAAGTGTCATTTGTAGATAAAGTATGTATCCCATGATATCACTGGCGATAATTTAATTTTAATAATATCTTCTTCATCATCGCAATAGCCGTTCTGACATTTAGTTAAGATATGTTTTTCTTCAAAACACACACAATCGTAAATATTTAAACCGATGGTTAAACATTTAACCATAAGTTAAGTTAACTTTCGATTACGCAACTGGGCCTAAGACATTCGGTTGGAAGGCTTAAATTAAACTGAGAGTATAATTATACCTATTAGAACAATAGTTTTTTAAATGACAGATAATAGTTAAAAAGAAAAACGTGTATTTATTTATGTACTATTATTATTATTTTTTTATTTATGATTTTTATTTTTATTATCAGTTAAATAATCCGAATCAATTATGAATATATAGATAGATAAAAAATCGGCTACTGCTCCCGCGCTATCTAAATACGCATTAGGGTTAGGGTTGCCAGCTCATCAACTATTACCATACTCCAAATAAGAAATTAAAATCATACTTATTCTACTGAAAGCATAGAAGTTTTACACCATTTATTCATCAAGAGAAATAAAATAAAACTAAGACATGCAACATAAAAAAATAACTCAAAAAATGTTTCATTGCGGTAAAAAGGCTATGTTTGTTTACTATAATTAAATTCTTCATTAACATCTTATTAAAAATAAACATATTCATCTAACTAAAGTTCATAGTAATTACATTGGTAGTTTATTGGTCAGTTCCATGCCTAAGCCTACCTAAAACAGTAGGCCTACTACGAAAAACGAAATCCGTCAATACGATAATCGTTTTTCGGATCCGAAACATTTTTAGTATGTAATCCTTACTACGAAATGCTTCGGATCCGAAAAACGATTATCGTATTGACGGATATCGTTTTTCGTAGTAGGCCTTCAGGTTCCAGGATCGTATTATAGGTTGAATCGAAGTTCGTCTCTGTGTTTAATGATAGGTGATAGCTTTGAGCCTCGGAAAGCCTGTTTTTTTACTAGTTCTGCTAGCATCTGAACTCTCTCTGATCATGACATGTTGCTATTTAATAGAAATAGTATGCTGCTGGCATACAATGGTGTAAAACAGGATCGCACTGGATGCAGACCGCTCACAACCGGTCGTTGTGGAAAGCCATGGGGGAGGCCTATGTTCAGCAGTGGACGTCCTTCGGCTGATAATGATGATGATGAGGTATGGGTAAAGAAACAGATAATGTAGGTACTTGTGTTTTTCCCACATGAACTAACTAAACCTAACTGCACATTTTACTTATCTTATGTGTATGTCCACCATCACCAAAATTGGTGGGAGAGTATTATTAATAACTTTTAAACCCGGAATCGGCTACCACATTTCGTCCTAAAACTGTTAACCATTTATAGCTCAATTAAACTATCCCATCAAAACCTGTCATAGTCCCATCAAACCTGTCATAACTTTATGCCACCCACAATCTGGATGTGCGTAACCGAAAAAAGCGCTTACGAGTAAAACAACGTCCGGCCGAAGTGCTGAGTGACAGTTGTCATTATTATAAGCATTGGGCATCATTGTACATTGATCTGCTAAGCTAAAGCAATACTGGAATTTATATATTAAGTACACACACATAGGAGACACCAAGACTCGAAATAATATACAAAACATGATTTCTACTTATATTCGCCCGTCTGGGAATGGAACCCGGGACCTAAGCTAAGTGGAGACCAATAAAACCAGCGTAAACTACTCAGCCACGGAGAATTACCAATATGTTTTTTTATTATTAATGATCAGGCATTTGACCACGAATTAGAAACAAAATTGAAGACTCATATCTCATATACACTATAGTCAATGAAACAGTGCTTAACTCGTCAAGTATGTGTAAACGAGACACAATAAAAATTCCATTGTTATGCGACTCTCGGCATTCGTTTGATACCTGACTGATTACTATGGATCGACGACAAATACTGTGAAAACTTAGCGAGGATGACGTTGCGTTAATGCATTACTTCTCAGCTGTCCAAGCAGATAGCGCTTGACGATAAGCGCTGCGTAGCGCTTTATTCTCCTTTTGGACACCCAATAATCTCCCCACATCCTCACAGCCAGCCCTGGCTCACGCACACAGACGCGCACAGCGTACGCGCAGCCCTCTGTTGCAATCCCTTAAATAGGTCACACAGACGGCAATAGAAAGAGGCAGGGCCGGCGCCAGGCTGATAGTAATCTATTTTTTATCGGCATAAATTATCTGTTTTTTTTTTGTGGATTATGCACATATTTTTTGTTTTGAAATGGTAATGTGTTTTTTCAGGTAAGGAAGTGATGGTTTTTAAGTGATTTGAAAGTGTTTCCTTATCCTTAAAGATGAGGTGTACTTCACTAAATCGAGATGACTAATGATAAAAAATTACAGTAGAAAGTAGAACTCAGACTTGTCGTATTTCATGTAGGTCCATGACACTGTACAAAACAACACTTTTTAGGTATATTATATCCAATTTCAGCTATTTGTCACTTTGTGGAATTTGTTTTATTTTTCAAGACATCGGTCATTTTTTTACGTCCGACAAAATATGACACCCAAATCCGGCCCCTTATATTAAAACTTAAAAAGATTGTTTGCATCTTTTAGTTAACAATTTTTAGGTCACAGGCCCTTTATGAGTGTGTGTGTGTGTGCGTCTATTTTTGTTGATAACTCCATTTGATACGCACACAGGTACACACTATTTGTATCAATCTGCATTGGAATTTATTGAGATTTATATCGGACTAGGAATTCCACGAACTTGACATATTATTTTTATAAATCATCGTTTTTTTTCAAAGCTTTAAAATACATCGGAATATTTTCGTTTAAAAATTGACACTATTATGTGGTGAATGAGTTGATAAAAGAGTTGAAGATAGTAAACTGTCAGCCATATGCCGTGATTTTGTTAAGGAACCGGGAAAGACCATTTATTTTCCCGGGTTCCATTAGGTCTTGAAAAATGATAGAAATACGATGAGTTTTACTTAAGGTATACTTAAGACTGTTAATTTCAGATAGTGTACCAGAGTTAACACTGAATAGCTGATGAGATTAACTTATCATAAAACTAAGTAACAAAAATAGTTAGGGCCGTTTCCCACAACAGTCCAGAGGCCTCTGCAATACAATATTGTGTTTCCCAATCTAGCCGTCCTTGTCGCTCATACTTGTATGGCCTTGCGAGGGAAAGGGATGGCGGTATTCAAAAATCTTGGCAAAGTCTTAAGAGTACGGCCCCAGTTTTGCATTACTAGATCCCACAGAAAATATTGGTATGTTCGGTATAATTTTTTGCGTGTCACTGCAAACGGGATGTCCGTGTCAATATAAAGCTTAAAAAGCGTATGCTACTAAACGGTATCCTGCAGAAAACAGTACCTGCATAATAAGGGATGTCTGCGTGGAAAATGGCCCTTAGAAAAAGAAAAATTTCTAAATTTAGTAAAAAAAGTTTTTCTAAATTTTTACTACAATATGCTCCTGCAGCCACTTACAATCTTTCTGCATGACCTAAAGGTATGACTGGGAGAGAATGCTTTAAGCACTAAGCCCACCTTTTGTATACTGTTACTTGTGCAATAAAGTTCATAAATAAATAAATAAAAATATTCACCTGTCATCGTCATCGTTTTGCAGGTAAAATGTAAGGCTCCCCGAAGTGCACCCCAAATCCAACCCCAATTCTGCAAAAGAATAAAATTAAATATATTAAGTGGGACTTGCGCATGATAATTTAAACCAGGATTACGCTTACCGTGGATTAAATAATCATTCTGTCTCTGTCATCGTCAAATAAACTGACAGAGACAGGATGATGATTTAATCCTGGGTTAGCGTAACCCTGAGTAACGTATTGTAAGTGCGTATTGCGATGTTGCTTTGACAGTTCAGCAGCTCTTCTTTTGAACTGATTAGCAATTCGAATAATCCTCAGCAGATTAGCACGGAACAGCACTAAGGCCCACTTGTGCACGATCATTTAACCCAGGATTACGCTAACCCAGGATTAAATCATCATTCTTAAGCTGTGAATCTTGTAATATAAAGAATAAAAATAAAAATAAAATAAAATTCTGTCTCTTTCAACGTCAAATAAACTAAAAGAGACAGAATGATGATTTAATCCTGGGTTAGCGTAATCCTGGGTTAAAAAATCGTGCGTAAGTGGGTCTAAGCGAGTGATTGAAATAGAAATACTTTTATTAATTCTTAAGTTGCATCGCAATGCCAATTTGGTAACTCAACGCTAGTAATATTACAACTACTACGGAAACTAAGTTTCGTGTTGTCGCCAAAACCCGAATAATATACGCAGTTTTCTTTGACGTCGCATTTTGCTAGCCCAAGGCTAAGAATGTAGGCTACAGGTCAAATTGGCCAACTAATTCTTAATGTGTTAATTCTATTCCGTCTGTAGGATAATGAGGGCTTGTTTGTATTACTTTGGATATTTAATTAGCTAGCGTAGTCGTTGAATCTTTCTTTGATTGGTCGGTTTAGTAGGTCGGTACTGCTTACTCCCTTGTACTGAAATGTCTAAGTTCATCATTATTATAAAGGCAATTATTAGGGCTAAGCAGTAGGCTATACTAGTGGGGTCACAGGTGGCGAATAGTGAACGACTACCAGATTTGATGGTTAGCTGCGTAGTCCCCGACCAAACGACAAAACGTCAGAACTACCAGAATGTAGTGGGGAGTCTAGTGGAATGGACTTCTCTAGTAAAAGCTACAATATTTAGTGAAATCTTGTGCCATGGCAAGTAAACGCCGCCAAATAACCACCCCCTGGTGTTGGGTTTGGTAGCAGCAACATCAGTGCTGGCAGAAGGCTGAAGATATAGTATCAGAAAAGGTTTTTGACTGGGTATTAAGAGGAGGGATTTTGAGTTTTTATGAAAAAAAAAACTCCACCGTCAAGATAGCTCTTAATTAAATGTACATCTCTTAAATATTATGTCAAAAGTTTTTCCTGATGTTATTCTATTTCTAAATCTTCAAAATCACAAACAATTTTTTTCCAGCAACACAAGCGTCGTCAAATTAACAAATACTTCAATTTTTTTTTACTCGTAATGATAGTTGAAGTTGTTTTGGTCTAATTCAATCATTGATAGATCATGCCATCTATCATATTATCTTCTGTGATCATGGTAAGAATCGCCTTACTTAACCATAACCTTTTTTAACAATATTTTTAGGAATAATTTTCATTTTTATGTTTTTACTAACAATTATGTATGGGTCTTTCTGATACCTGAAAAATTTTTTATTTATTTATAACTTCTATGTCACTCATATTTTTTCGTGTGCAGTTTGACAGTCATTCCTTAGTAAAAGTTAAAGTAAAATGGCGTTAAGATGATGCAACCAAGCTTAAATCCGGTGCATCCTAACTGGCGATGACTAACCAAACAGATGGTAATTTCTTCGAAGAATTTTCTATAATTATGTCATTTTCCTTGGTCCGCGTCGAACGCAGGTAATGCAGTAGTGCCGTGTATTCTTGATTGCAAATGTAAGGCTTAGAGCTCACGTTCTCAAAAGTTGTTAAATAATACACTACTTTAAAAGAAACGGGCTGGCACCTAACAAAATAACACGTTTCAAGGCTTCTTTACTCAATTTTGATTGTTTGTCGTAGGTAGCCTTTGCACTTCTTATCTTGTAAATTAAAATTGTTGATGTGTATTTGTAAACAAAACCCATAATGGTTATTTGATAAAAAAAACTGTTGAATTAGACCAAGCAAAATTTATGGCGCTACAACGAGAAGCACGAGCTTTAACGTCCATATAATGTATTTTTTTCTTCAAGAGCTGTAAATGCGGTTTATGTACACGATAAAAGGACCTCTGCGGTTACCTATTCAATTGTAATTACTGCCCCTATTTTGATGGAACCTAACTCCGTAGGCTTGGTTGAATTTTTGACTACTCAGTACAAAAATGAGCCTTCGCTATAAGGAATGATTTCTTGAAAACGATGATTAGGGAAGATAGTGTGGTGGTCTGCCTCTCCCCTTGCGCACCGCATTTATGGAAGTGTAGTGGGGAGTCTAGTAGGATGGACTCTTCTATTAAAAGCTTTAATGCTCACTGAAGATCCTGTGTCATGGCAAGTAATCGAAGGACTAGGTAGGTACATTATTTTCCACTCTCACTATCTTTAAATTTCAGCCTATCACCAGTGTAGACCAACCTCAGGCCCAGGCTGGGGAATACCATCCCTCCCACCGCGTGGGCAGCTGACACACTTTCGCCGACACCGGCGCAGGCGCAGCATTTGAATAGGCAACGCTTTTCGCTAGAGCTGCGGTGTTTTGGAGAAAAAAATACGAGAAACATAAGTTGCAGTTACCAGGCGCTCTATTTTTGAATCACTCACGTCAAGATAGCGTGTGATAATCAATGATTAAAGTCAAATTTTGAAATGAAAACCAGTTGTAATCTACACAAAAAGGATTTGAAAACCGTTGCTATTTTTTTTTATACTCACATCTATATTTCGCGTGGTTTTCGTGGCTTTTTATTCGTTTTCGAACGAAAATCACATATCCAAGCGAGTGATTAAAAAATAGGGCCCCAGGAGATGATGAGGATGATGATCATCATTGAATATATGAGTACAGCATACCACAAAACCCAGTGCTGGAAAAATTGGTAAGGGGAGTACTGGTTTTAGTTACCAGAGAGGTCACTGTAGTATATCGAAGTCAAATTAACTTCACTGTTCGGTGCTAGCTGAATTTTGGAAAAATGGTCAGGATGTATAAGATCGATGATAATATTTCTATGAAGTTCAATGAGAACAAAGAGATCCACAATTTATTAAACTACCCAACGCGCCGCTACAAGAGCTAAGCTATGGTGGTCTCTATTTGAATTTATAAGTTCACCAAGCCTTTAGAGTATTATCAGGAACATGGTATTGACTTTAATGAGTTGTGTGACACTGTGTGGTAAGGTCGACTTTTTCAACAAAAACATCAAAATCCTTTTTCAGTAATACTTCAGGCTTATGTTTTGTTGCCTTGCCTCCGATCCCCACCAAGCCGATCTCCACAGATAGAAAACATTTGCTATAGCGTCATGTCAGTCACGTCTGACCAGAAGTACTAGGCGCACATATCCAGGCAGCAGTCGGTCGTAAGACAAAGCGAGCGACCTCAGCGAAAGCGAGAGTAGGCCAGTTACGCAACGCCACTCGACTCATGCCGCCCTGGTACCCACGATCTGAGTGGTTGGCTAGCAATAGCTATGTATTTTTAATATCGATACCAGTATATCGAATACAATAGTTAATGATGTGTATACAAAAAAACGAGAACCATCAATCAATCAATCAATCAATCAATCAATTTATTTATTTATTTATTGATTTATTTATTTACCATCTGTCAAACTATACAAAATACAACTTTCCGCCACTTGCAAGAAACTTTACATAGTTTCTAATTTTAAGGAGTTAATGTGACATACGAGTATATTTCATACAATAAAATTTCTGTCACACAAAGTGAGTCAAAAACTAACAAATTCCAATGAAGCCTTGCAATGAAGACATGGAAAAGGAAGAGAGGAATCAAAGGACGGAAGTGTAAAGAAGATAAGAGAAGTATGGAAATGGAAGCCCAAGTATTTTTTTAAAGAAGTGTCAAACATTTTTGCCAGAGTTACAGGACGAAAAAAGTGGATATATTTTTGACGCTAGTTTTACTGAGTCATCAAGTCATAAAATCGATATTTCTTGGATAAATTAGAAGTACTTACAACTATTGATGGCCTCAACATCATTAATTAATCGACATCACAAACAGCAGCTCTATGCGACGCACTTCACCAAGTTTTTTTTTGCGTTGAACGCTGGTTAGTATGGCCACAACTTACAAAGCCCACATAGTGTGCATAAACCCACATGATTCGTGAGGCATTAATGAAGATGATCACGCCTACGCAACTGCACCCGTGATTAATTTTGATAGATTTGACAGACGATTGTTATTAATTATAATTACT
Source organism: Pyrausta aurata (assembly GCA_963584085.1). Lineage (NCBI taxonomy): Eukaryota > Metazoa > Arthropoda > Insecta > Lepidoptera > Crambidae > Pyrausta > Pyrausta aurata. The sequence continues at coordinate 9,572,148 of OY757274.1, forward strand.
ATTTGACATTAGACATTTAAACGTAATTAATGCTCTACTTAGTGCGGAATCGGGTGCAAGAACTTTGAAGCATTTTTGTTTCTGCACTCATTTCCATTTTTTTAAACACTACGTACGTGGTTGTTCCTTTTACCTATGTGTATAGCCTAACAATAAACAAAGCTCCTTTAGAGAGCTTTAGAAACAGAATAGGGTAAGGCTCAAAATAAATGCAAAAGTATTAGATGGTATTTGATGGTAATATTAACCAACTTAGGTCTATTAAATTTATGTCATGTATGAAACAATGTGTCTTTAAGCTTTAAATAATCCCCCTAAGCACACGCCAACAATAATAATTTAATATTTTAATGACTCAAACTACTCAAAAAAAAAGTTACAATCAATTTATATCAAAATTGCTAATTCGTTGTATTAAATGACAATGTCAAGTTCTATGATTGGACACATTTGTTTGCAATATTATGCTGGTTAGATTTATTTTGTTCGAAAATACCCATAAATGTATTTTTCATTTAATTAAATTAAAACCCTTTAGAATTGACTACTGGTAAGTTAAAGGGCCTATACATTAAATTTTTGCTCCTATTAACGGACCACATTCTGTATAACGCTTCAAAAAGCTTCTGAAAAACCTTACGATTTTTAGGGTTCCATAGCCGAATGGCAAAAAACGGAACCCTTATAGTTTCGTCAAGTCTGTCTGTCTGTCTGTATGCCTGTCTGTCTGTCTGTATGTCTGTCTGTCTGTCTGTCTGTCCGTCCGTATGTCACAGCCACTTTATTCTGAAACTATTAGCATCACACCGCTGAAACTTGGTAGGTAGGTGTATCCTCTTTATCGCTTTCCGATTCAGGTATAAAAAAATTGAAAAAATGATATTATAGGGGGGGGCATCTATATATACATGAAACTAAAACCAAAAAAATTTTTTTTACTCAAACCTATACGTGTGGTGTGTCTATGGATAGGTCTTTCAAAATGACATTGAGGTTTCTAAGACCATTTTTTCTAAAAGTCTAACGTTTGAGACATAGACGCTTCCAAAGTGGTAAAATGGGCGTCCCCCCCATCTAACTTTTGAACTAAGGAAGTGAAAATTTTGAAAAAAATATGTAATGTAGATATCAACATAAACTTTCAACGAAAATTGGGTTGAGCGAAATCGAACTAGCAGTTTTTGAGATATAGTACATTTTTATCAACCGCAAATATAACTTTGTCTTTCATACAAACACTATGAAAAACAAAGTTATATTTGCGGTCAACAAAATATTGTGGTATTTTGGCTAAGTGGAAGTAAGAATCCCTGATTCAGTTAAAGTTGGCACGGAACCCTCAGTGCGCGAGTCCGACTCGCACTTGGCCGGTTTTACGTTAAAGTTTGGTGTTAAAGCCATCCTAAATATTATGTAAATTAAGCACAAATACAGGGTAGTTTTAAAATTGTATCTACGGTTTGGTGAGTTCATAATCAAGTCAAATAATGAGTAATAGGTAAAATCATACACCTCTTTTTTGGTGCGTCGTAGGCGGACAAATGAGGTTAACGCACTGCTAATGCATTTCTTCCTCACGTTACACATAAGAAGATTATCATTACATTTAATTAAGTTGATTTGGGCAAAAAGTGGCGCTATCGACTTTAATTGAAATCAGTTTTTAGTATAACTTGTGACAAGTTCTAAATGCTCTATGATTAGATTAGACTGAAGAAATAACAGTGGATTATCAATTTAATTGTATTTTACCAAATAACTTTACCATCTACTTGTACCTATTTGTCTCTTTGTACGACAGATACTTAATTAGCCAAGAAGGGTTTTTTTCTCTATAGGTGTTTGTTACAACACTTATAACTCGAGAACGGCTGAACCGATTTGGCTGAAAGTCGGTGGGGAGGTAGCTTAGAATCAGGAAAAGCATAGCATAGGATACTTTTTATTCCGCAAAGGGGCCGGGGCTGGGGTAGCACGGGACCGCGGCGAAACGATGGGGAGGTAGCTTAGTACCAGGAGAAGGACATAAGATACTGCATATAGGATACTTTTTGTCCCGCTAGACGGGGCCGGGGCTGGGGTAGCACGGGACCGGGACGAAACGGTGGGGAGGTAGCTTAGTACCAGGAGAAGGACATAGGATACTTTTTATCCCGTTCGATGGGGCCGGGGCTAAGGCGGGACGGGGCCGAGGCGAAACAATTTAAAATAAATGTGGGTGGAAATGAATCTGTAAAGTGTTTTAATTCAATGTGTAGTGTTTCCTCCATATTGGTTTGTATAAATTAAATGAATATTTGGTACTTTATGGTACTTGCCAAAGTATAACAAAACAGTGCCATGAAAAAATTTATATTTAGATCCATTTTTTCCACACAACAAAGTAAAATGTTAGTAAAGTAGTAGTTTTTTTTGTGGCAAAGTAGTAGTTAAAAGTAAAGTAACCATATTATCCTATCAAACAAAGGAATTCCTAATCGAAATACAAATTGTGAACGTCCAAATAATCGGTATGGTCATAATAATTGATCACCTTTGATGTACCTACTACTTGCTTCTTATTGTTGTAATATGGCCAATTTTAATGATAAGTGAGTACTAAAATGTACTATATAAATACTTTATATCTTGCGTACTTATAAGTACTTATACTTAAGTATCTTATTTGTAAAATCATAAGCCTATAAATTAAAAATTCTATCCAAAGTCACTATTCCACGCGGACGAAGTCGCGGGCACAGCTAGTTCTTACATAAAATTAATGAGTGACTAATTACTATTGGAATTAATTTATCCTTTATCAAGAACAACGGTGCTAAAACAGTCCCCTAAAATAAAAAAAATAACTAATTAAGTATGTCAAGTGAAGCTTTCTTAGTGAAAATGTTACATGTCTAAAGCATTATCATCAACAATGAGTTGAGCACTAGAGCAATTCCTAAAGAATGATAGATCACCTAGGTGGTCCTAGTAACAGACCTTTTCCCAAATGGGCTGTAAGTAAACATCCCCCCTCCCCGGGGGTGCGGTGAGCGGCCGACGGTGATGCAATGCGCCGGCGCTGCATAGTCGCACCGTTGCGAATTGGCTGGTACGTTGCGAATTATTTTACGAATAAATTTCCTATTAAGTAGTATTTATGGAATAATGCTGCATACAAGTGACGTTTACCATATTTGAAAATGGGAAAAAAACCCATTACAGTGTCAATTACAGAAAAGTTAACGATTGATTCCTTAGAGTAAGTTAATGTTTTTTAACTAAGAAATAGGCAATATTAGTCAAGCTGATCGTTTTTTCACATGTCTGTATTAAAACTTTTTAGACTCCGTCAGAAATTACAGGACTTGATGATAATTGTGTTTACAATACAACTAAGTAATTTATTAAAATTTGAATGAGAATTTTGATGAAAAGGGGGGCGTATTAGCTCTGCTTTACTGTCAAATTAGAAATTCTCATTGCAATTTCATATTACATTGATAATATTACTATAATATAAGTAACAAAATAAATATTAGTATTCATACCATTGAAGTAATATTATAATATTATTATATTGATTATATTCGTTTACACTGACTGGGAATTGAACTGCCTCGGAATTGAACGGATTAAGTTGGATCGCAATACGCCCCAAGGAAATTGAAATATTTTTAATGGAAATTGAGATGATTTCTGAAGGATAACTTTTTTTTCACTAGAAACTGAATCTGTTACATTCGCACTAAAATGGTACCGCAACGGCCAATTCTCAACGTTCGCACGTCTCAATGAGTGGGTAAGTAGGCGAGCGACAGTGCAGAAAGTGGTTGTGACGCAACCGCCACGGTAACCCAGTCACCGTGCCGTACCAGACGCCGCTGATGCTGCCGCTACTACAGCCAATGTAACTACTTGTGTATATATAATAATAACTAGCGGTCGTTTCGCCCCAGCCCCGTCCCGCCCCGACCTCGTTTTATGAGAATTTTCTTTGCTATAAACCTCGCTGAGCCCCAGACCTTTCCAACGAATGCAAAACCGTGGAAATTGGTTCGTGCGTTCTGGAGTTAAAGCGTCAGGAAGGAAAACCCGACTTATTTTTATATAGTAGAGATAATCTCTAATTTTCCCTTCTTTTTTCCTTGGTCACGACATCACGCGTGAACGGTTGGATCGATTTCGCTGGTTATTTTTTGTTGTGTCTGTTATTGTCAGGATAAGGATCTTATAGAAGAAAAATTAAGAAAATTCCGCTGATTCCGCTTAAGAGTACCTACCTAAATATGCGCCAGGCAGCCCACTAATTGTCTGGTTTCGAATTCGAAGTAAGGTATTTTCGTCCTTGTGTTTCGTTATTGAGTTTTTGTCGATAATTTTGGGTCTAGTATCCGCATGTTTGATTGATCAAGTTTCGAAAACACACATTGCTTATACGTGTAACAAGTGACCCTGTGTTTAGGGAGGCACCAGCAGTGGGACAACCGCCACGATAACCTAGCCTCCATGCCGTACCAGAAGGCCTACTACGAAAAACGAAATCCGTCAAAACGATAATCGTTTTGCGGATCCGAGGCATTTCGTAGTAAGGATTCCATAATAAAAATGTTTCGGATCCGAAAAACGATAATAGTATTGACGGATTTCGTTTTTCGTAGTAGACCTCCAGACTTCGCAGATGCTGCCGCTACTTACTTACACTCTGTATGTTGCATAGTGTACTCGTATGTGGTACTACTAACGATTACGACTCTGAACTTATCCGAAAAAAGACATGTCCCATTTTTGTACTTGTGAATTCTGTAGGTACGAGTAATTCTTCTTCAATAAGGCTCAGTTGCAGCGTCTAACTATAGCCATAATTCACTCATCGTGTTTTGATAGCTATTTGACTTTTGATAAAGATAAAATGACATGATAATTATAAGTAAAACCGAGCAAAAGTTTTAAAAGAATAATCCCGCTTTTGTTAACGGTACAGGTAAAAATGCAGATTTATTAATTTCCTTATTTAAACACGGAGTCAATTTGGTGGTAGCAGTCAAACTTGCAAGTATCACATTAAAATCAAGTCGCGTATGCCGAGATCATATTACGCTTATTGTACAAACATTGCAAAATTAAAATTCTTACCTATTAGGCCAATAGTTAGAACGTGTTTTCTGTATCCTGTATTTATGGCTTTAACCCGATGACAAGGTAAAAATATTCTCGTGTCAATCAATTTTGTGAATGATCGATAAAAAGTGTCCGTGTGGTTATTCGATAAGGATTTTCACATTTTTACCGAAAAATCAAGTAATATATCCGAACGTATAAAAACTACCGCAAAGACATCGAAATGCATAGAAATCGTGACCCTGGGAAATCAATATTAATTTTCCTACAAAGAAAATTCGGTAAACTTTTTTCGAATGAAAGCTGTACGATATATGGGTCTTGAAGGGCACGAAGATAAAACCCAAATTGAATTGTATTTTTTGAATCAGGGAGTCTAATCTTTATCCGTTTACTTTCACAAGTAAAATCATTTAGTTTAAAACTACAGAACCATAACAGATTACAAAGACTCTTACTAATATACTATGGGGTCCGAATTTGCTTCCAATCATTGATTACTATTGCCTAACTACATTTTTTCCCTAAAAACATTAATCGCCCAGGGTTGGATAGGCCGCCGGCAGTCGCGTTAGTAATAAGATATAATAACAAAAGAATGTTGATTAACTCATCCGTGAGGGTTTAGACAGTATTTTCGAACGAGAATTTATTGCCCAACCGAAAGTCAGTAAATACGGTCTTATGCTATAAAAGATTGTCTATCAGTCAAACTTTGGCAGAAACATTCGGACTATGTGAAATGGACCAAAGTCAATGCAGGGTGTCTTTATACAAATACAAATATTTATTGACAACAACAAGATTATTGTTACATATGACCATAATCTACAAATTTTAATAAATGGGGTTCATGGTTGTTATCCTAAACAAAATTCTAGATGATTTAGTCATTATTTTAACATTCAATAGATGAATCATGGCCCCATATTACTATGGGCTAAGCTGTAGAACAAATAAGTAAACATGAATATGCCCCAAACAACACACCAACTAGGTATTTGGTTTCGAAGTAATAAATTTTCTTTCTTGTGCGACGAAGTACCAAACAACGATTATGACGGGGGTGTCTCCCTTTAATACTTAAATACATATTATCACCCATGACTTGACATGACAAGTTCGTGCTCAGCACATAAACATTTGCCCCTTGCGGCTTCGAACCCGTGACCGCTGGGTCAGTAGCCAGGAGCGCCAACCACTCTGCACTGAACGTGTCGTCGCAATATTGATAGTCTCATTCATTCATCAGTCAGTCAGTATGTATAATATAATTTTTATAAATTTAAAAATATGTACCAATTGTCTACGTTTGGAATTAAGGAAATTTATTCCTTGTGGTACGAATGCCAGACAACGATTATGACGGGGGCGTCTCCCATAAATACTTAAATACATGTAAACATCCACTTAGGACTTAGGTACAAATGTTCGTGTTCATCACATGAACAACTGCCCCTTGCGAGATTCGAACCCGCGACGGCTGGTGTCGTAGTCAAGAGCGCTAACCACTGCACCAAACGCGTTGTCATAAATAATAGTACAACACAAATCTAAAGATTATTTAGATTAGTAAAATATCGGGATAGGTTCCAAATAATAGGACCTATTACAGAAATGACAAGAATGTTATCAATGACAACTATGACAACACACACGTGTCGTCACGTGATCTTTATCGATTTTTTTACAAAACGTTTCTCAATAATCGTTCAGCATCGATACGACACGATCGGCCGTGCTGGATCAATGATCGAGGATCTATCTGCGATCGATCGATAAACTCGTGATGATAGTGTAGCTTGGTCACGTGTGTGAGTTTATTTTGATACGAACATGTAGTAATATTAAAATAGGAATAAAATATTTTGGTTTTAGTACATTTTTATGAAAAATACAAAATGCTTTTAAAAATAAAAGCGAAACTTTTTAAAATGAATTCTCAATTATTTATCTATCACACTGATAAAATAGGGAACGTATAGTACATAAGGCATTATTTTGAGAAAAAGGTTCATTTAAACTTTTGCAAGTACAACCATACATACATACTTAATTTTAAACGAATAAATTTTACCAATGATTGACCAATAATAACATTTATGTGCAACCCTGTTTTTTTAAATATATGTATTTATTACGATTATTTAAAATTTCCTTGTCTGACACAGCTGCTTGTTACAAGTGCAATTTACCTCTATAAAAAGATTATTTATCAAACATTATTAATTGAAAATACTCACCCCTGAGTATTTTCCCCTCCATCTGAAGAAATTAAATTAAAAGGTTTAAAAAAATCTTTACCTAGGTATTATTTTTGACCACTGACCCAGACTTCAATATAACTATAACCTATATTTCTACTTATTTTTTTATGTTTACAACTCCTAATAATTTACTTTCTAGTTTATAAATGGTTTGAAATCATATCGAGATCAATAAACACATAATACATCGATGACCTCTTTTATCTATTTACTTATCTCAAACTTTTCAACTTATAACAACACCAGCCTCCGCAAACACCCTGCAACAATCTATAAATAAACAAACCGCACGAAAATAGTCTACGCGTAACGCGTTAAGGAAAACCCTAGCTTCAGTCTGAAAAAAAAACCGCATCACCCCCGTCGAGCTTAATTTCCTTCCGGCAACCTTGCGAGCGGCGCGCGAGTCGCCAGTCAGCGCCCGCCCGCCATCGCGCACGCACGTACGCCGCCGTGAGTGATCGGGAGTGATAGTGAAGTGCTCTTTGCAGTGGAGACTCGAGCTGCTGGCGCCGCTGGGCCACCCCTAGGCCCGAGCGGCGGGATGGAGTCCCCGCAAATGTACGACGCGGCCGCCGCGCCGCCGCCGCCACCCCAACCGGACCTCAAGAAGGCGGTGGAAGAAAAACGAGCACCTTTCCCACCGCCGGACTTAGACGACCTAAATGGACAGGAGATCAGCCTGGATTTGCAACACCTCATCGAGGACCAGTTCCGAGGCGAGGAAACGATGGCGCTGTTCCAGGAGATACTGCCTGGAGGCCGCTCGCCGCAGCCTCGGCCCAGCTTTGCGCGGACGACGCTGGCGTATATGCCTCAGCCGGTGCATTCTGGCGCATCATACGCCGCTCCCGTGCAAAACAACTCAGGACACGAACAGGCACCTCCAATTAAGGAGGAACCACCGGAGCCTCATGATTTCAGACGATCTGTGGCATGTGCTCAATATACGGGTCAGTACAACCCCCAACCGCCTGTTGGGGTCAGTGGACCTTACGGAGGCGGTTTTACACCGCTGCCGCCGCTAGGAGCACCTTTGCTGCCTCCGCTGCTGAAACACAAGCCCACACCTCCCCGTCGTTCCTCAGGGAAAGCGATAGACAAAGGCACAGACGAATACAGACGACGCCGGGAGCGCAATAACATAGCAGTGCGGAAATCGCGCGAGAAGGCCAAAGTGCGTTCTAGGGAGGTTGAGGAAAAAGTGAAAACGTTGTTGAGGGAGAAAGAGGCGTTGTTGAAGAGGCTAGAGGCGGTCTCTGGGGAGCTGAGTCTGCACAAGCAGATGTACGTGCATCTGATCAACCTGAACCACCCGGAGATTACGGAGCTGTGTCGGTCGATGCTGCAACTAGGAGCGCCGCATGGTCCCGACCATTCGCTCTGACCTAAGGTAGGTAAATTTCGCAAATCACAAAAAAATTATCGATGAAAATGGTGTTTGATACTAATGAGAAACATGACACGAAATTGCAGATCAGATAAAAATCTTCGATTGATAAATTGGGTGCAAATGAGAGTGATATTAAAATAGTGAATGAAGTGACGTTTACAATTATGTATGGTTGCAACGCGTGGGTAGTGTGACCTAATTTCAGATGCATTTATAGTGAATCTGTGTTTTCCGTAAACATAATGTGTGAATGAGATATGGCTAGAAATAGTGTCGTAACATTTGAAAAGTGTATGAAAGTGATTTCTATTTTCGTTTGAACGATCTTAAAATGTACCTAAACCGTAAAACCCATTGTGCATTTTACGATGCTTATGGATATGGAATTTGTGAAAAGAGATAGAACATTCAATATATGACGCCTAATTTGCATGAATGAACGGTCTATATATGCTTTATGTTTTAATGAAGAAAGCATGTGATTTTTTAAATTTAGTTAAGTCAAAAATTGACAATCGAAAAGCATGAATCAACTTTTCGTCGAATGCTATGATCATTGGTAGTGAGCCTAATTACAGTAATGATATATTTTTGTGTCATCAATCAATGATGACTGCAGAGCTTTCTTTTCCAATCACGTTCTTAGAATCACGTGTCTTTATGAAGTTATTATTAAATTAGCATTTTATGTAACTTCATAGTTACAATAGTTTGCCTGACTCAACACACGTGAACTATTCATAATATGGTCACGTGTGAAAAGCTACAGGAGAAAATAAACATACTCAAAGAACACACAGATTTTTAGTTAAAGATTTCGATCTTTGTGAAAATTACTGAAGTGTGGCAAAGTTTCAGGAAATCATAATCACACCCTTTTTTTAAGTTACAACTTTAATTTAAATTATGCTATCATCTTTAAATTAGGGGCATAAATCATACATAGAACACAAATATCTCTATATGACCCCAATAAAAGAAATGTACTACTTAAACACATTACATAATTTTAAATAAATTTACGGTCCTAACTTTTTATTTAACTGACTGAGGTATTATTTTCAATCCAAACCAAAATCAATAATAACCTAAGATTGTAGAAAAAATGCTTTAAGTGTTTATTTGTATATTCAGTTAGGTTAACTTCAGAGATTTTCTCGGCAATTCCTAAATTATTGACATAACCAAATTTTCAATAGTTATTTTGTATAGCGTTGCCTATGTTTTCATATAAGTACCCTAAAGGCATGCCCATTAGTATTTCACCCACACACATACGCCAATCGAAAGTGATAGTGTGCGTTTGCATTTGAGTCGCGTGCGCATTCTAATTCAAACCTTATCCCGTTTTATTAAGCGTCATCGTTCACACAAAGTCACAACCATCACCGTGTCTGGAGTCACGTTGGATTCTTTCAATCTTGTTCATGTTTTTGAGGAAATTCTCAAGTTAGACGGAGGTTGTCATCTTTGAATGGTGATTGCTTTTTATTTTTCGATGTATACAGTTTCATACAATAATTTACTAAAGAGATAATAAACTTTATTCTAAGACTGTTCAATTCTAATTTTAAATTCTCAAAATCAATTTTAATTTTCTCCTCTTTTGTAAAGAGAATACTGAAAAATGAGAATTTATACTCAAATCAAGCTTTTAGCAAAACCTAAATAGGTTTTCAAATTCAAGATTAAATTTCTTGAGCTTCATAAGCTTTAAAAAGCAACTTATCTCATATATCAATATCAATGACATCTGAATAATTGCTGTACAGCATATTTTATAGGTCTATCCTTGTCCTTAAATGCATCTGAATAATATTATTCTAGTTTTCACCATCTTTACCAAAAAGACAGTCATCATTATCATCATTATAATTAGCCATAAGTCGTCCAAAGCCGAACATAATCAATTTATTTCTTAAGTGACCGATCGCAACATCGCAAGCATATCTAGTATTGTATTTTAAAGAATAGCCAGGCATTTGGCGATACATTGTCAGCTAAAGGTTGGTAACTGATGATAATACGTGACCGGGGATGGATCATGTCCGACAGCCGTATTTCTCTTATCTTGAAACGCCTAAATCGTAGTCATTTTAGAAACACTTCAGCGTATTCTACATATTTCTTAGTCGTACGCATCATATTGATGCAAAGCGTTACTCTATTGATTTAAATGAAGTATTTGAAATATTTCACCAAGTGATTAGGCTGATTAGCCTTCCCCATTTATCAATCACCAACTAGTGGATGTCGTTTATGTAAATTACATAATTGGACCGCACTATGCACTAAGCAGCTAAGAATTGATTTGTATGTTTAGTTTTACTAGCGCGATTAATATCGACTTTTCAATGTTCAAAATTTCAAAGCTTAACATACTTGACAGCTTGATCTAATGCTTGTGTATCACATTATAATATAAACGGGGTAATGCATATTCAATATCGAATTCTAGTTTCTAGTTGACCACGCAAAAAGCTTTATCTGCTACAAAGATCAAAAATTTCACTTTTTTCATTTCTCTTTCATCCAAAATTTGACCATGAAGTACTAGGAGAGCATGGATTGTTAGCAGTCATAACTCTTTAATACCGGATCGAGAATTCGTATTCAAATTCATTTGTGCAAAACGTAGCCTGCTTGCAACTTTCGTTTTCACCGCTCGCCAGCGCACGAGTGTGAACTTTAACATTGTTTGTTTAGGACATGTTTTTGCTTGGTAACAGGCGAATTTTCGCCGGTCGTGCCCTACATAGTGGCTTCCGTTGGTTTGACTTGTTGATTTTAACAGTTTTATGCTCGTACACTTATGGGACAGTATGAATTAGTATTCAGATAACTGAGCTATTTATAAACTGAAAGTTTTTTTTATGATTCACAGAGCTATTCATGTTCTGATAAAAATCCTGTAAACAGAAACATGTCACAATCGTATGCAATCGTGATGCAAATAGATTAAATGTTATTAATTTACTGCCACTTTTTAACATTAACCTAAATCTCAACGACATAATCCCACGACCGATTCTCAAGAAAGGTGAAACAAAAAGTATGAAACCAAGTCGATAACTCGTCGACAGTATTTCTCACGGTAACGATAACTATACGTCATTAGTTTAACTCCAAATGCTTCATTTACATATTAAATGCAAGGACAGTGCAACCCGCCTACAAGTTATGAATCAGCTTGATGATATTAATAACAAGCTTTTCATTGCGTGTCTGCTTCTTTGAGAGATTGGTAATAATTATAAGATTTTTGGACATTTGTATAGGTATTTTTAGTCTTAGAGTATACTTCCTTATATTAGTGGGCCAAGTATGAATCATAATAGGTATGACTATAGTAAAGTATAGATTCTTGAAGAAACTACTCGAGGTCTGAGTAGAATTGTTGACATAGATGATTATCTAATAGAAATTAACAATAAATAGTTTAAGGTCTCGTAATATTGATAAGTAGAAATAGAAGCACACCCTTCACTATAATTCTCCTCTAGTCCTTCGAGCCTTGAATTAAATCTAAATAACAAAATACTGTTTTTTTTTATTAGAAACTCTTTGAAGAATTGATTGCAATGACAAACTAAACGCTTCAGGCACATTATCAACAAAGCTGCCAAAGTTGATTTCCTAAATTCGAAATTCAAATATAAACTGACATAAATTTCATAGGTGCAGGCCTGTGCAGGCGCAGCCGAAACTGCTGCCATCTACGCGCCCACAGGCGATGAATCAACCATAGATTACACGCGTGCGCGGGCGTCGGTTGACTTTCACTTTTTTTCGTTAATATGCCTTTTGTGTTTTTGGACGGGCTTATGCGGGTGCGTTGTGATTTTAAATTTTGTTTATCGAATGTTATTATGTAACGTAAAAGTGTTTTGGAAATTATCCAAGCACTGAACAAAAACCCTACAAAATAAAAACTTTTGGTAAATGCCTTATAGTACAAAATTGCATCTTGTCATAGCTAAATTGAAACAGATTTACATTTACATTTTATCATCACAAACACAGTACAGTCTTTTAAGTAAACAAACAAAAATGAAAGGAAATGCATCGGCGCGCCGGCGAGGGTTGACCGCGGCGCTTGCGCAAGCAGCAAGTATGTGTGTCAAACGATCGCCTTTGCAAGAGAATGAGCTAGAAATTGCGTTTGATTTAAAACGTTTTTTTTTTTTTTTGTTTTATATTACTGGCTAGACAATCAGTTCCATAATGCCAGATGAATTAAAGATTTTACTACACCAATTAAATGCCTAACTCTAAAGTACTGAAAAGTTGTATTTTAAAAAGTTTCAATTTCTTTGTGGATCAGTATTAGTTCAGTATGTCTATATGAGTTCAGTATTATTCATGATTTATGAGTTAACTTGACAGTTATGCCAAGTTAAAAAGTAGTTTGTATTTGAAATAATTATTTAAAATAAACAATATATGTATATAAAAAGTAGAAACTTTTGGAATTATTTTTCATCCTTCCTTGCATTGGATCCATAAAGAAGTTCAAACTTTTTAAAATACCACTTTTCATAAGTCATGATACTTAAACTAATTAACGTCATGCCACACTCTCGTAAGCTATTTCAGAGACAAAATTGACGTCATGCCACACTCTCGTTAGCTATTTCAGAGACAAAGAGAAAAAAAATCTTTTAAAAACCAATAAAAAATATGCCTGAAAAATTGGCAACCTCTCGCATAACACCGTTCACAGGTTCAGGATGCCGCGATGGAAAGTTGAGGGGAAATCGGTGACATTCATTTCGCTTATAATTGTAAATTTTTCTGCATACAAATAAACAAAGGAAAATGTACATATGTATACACAATTGTACATACATACGCGTATTTCGACACATGAGGTTTCTATTTGCAAAAGTGAAATTTTATGTCAAATTATGATTCTGACCTCAAGACAATAGAGATTGAGACCTTTTGACCCTTGACAGAAGTACAAGTGAAAAGAAAAGTGATTAGCACTCTTAACAGATTTTCTTTTTCTAACTTGGTACTAACTAGTATACACTCAACAACGAACAGTTTAAATTTACATACAGTAGCATTTACTCGTATACTGCACTGGCCATTCAAACATTTATTTATACATTGGGGTACTTATGTATTTCATTCACTCTTTTACTTTGCTTTAAACCTATAAATATTATTACAAAAAGCTTTAGATAAAAAAGTTATGACAGATATTTATCTTTTTGTTAGTTTTAAAGCGGTTACTTTTTAACAATTTTTTTTCATGATTTTTATTTGTAATATGTCAAAAACTACTGGACCGTTATTGATGAAACCTACCACTGTACCCTAAGTTGGAATATAACTGATTCATAAATAGATCAACATACGATAAGATAACTCTTTGTTGAACATAACATTAATTAATTTACAAATTCGTTTAAAAGGAAGTGTGCATGCTCAAATTTTATCAAACTCCAACGATATCACATACATAGGTACAGACTACAGGTCGAATTAATTACCTCCTTTTTTAAGTCGGTAAAAAACTCACACACTAAACATGATACTTATAGAATCGGATACCACCCATAATTTGTCGCGTGCAATTATTTTGTAAAAAGTAACCAAAAATACTGATTGATTACAGACTAAATGATTCACCTACTACGATAATGTGATTCATTCATCTAAAAGCGGACGATCTATGTATAACAAAGTAGGTAGGAGGTACTATGAGTGTGTTGTATGAACGCAACCACGTGGTTATATTACATTTTATACAAAAATCACAAAACAAGGCCGTTCATAGTTATTTCAAACGCGATAATTGACAGGAAGAATAAGATAAGAGTTCTGATTAAATAGACATACTGAAATTTAAATAATTTTAGTTGAATGAAACTTAATAATGCAGAAATATAATAGAGTGTTCTTCATGAAGGTTGAGAGAAAAAAAAAGTGTACATGATATTTGTTAATTGAATTATTTCTTACTTATCACCGCAATTTCGTCAAACGCACAAAATTAATAACCTATTCCTATTGATGATATCAATACTAGTATCAAAATTCCACCTGGAGCCCTATTTTTAAATCACTCGCCAAGTTATGGCGTGTGATATTATCGTTACTGTTTGATTTTAGAATGAAAACTGGTCTACCTAGATTACTCTAGAATCTACCTACTTATCTGAAAAAAGTAAAGTAAAGTTAGCCTCTAAGCATCCCACTGCAAGGCAAACACCTTACCTCAAGTATGAGGTAGTATGAGCTATACTCCACCACGCGGGCTCAGTGCGGATTGGTGGAGAGGTGTTTGCAAGGCAAGCGACAAACCATGCTGTCAGATGTTATCAAGCTGCCTATAGGGCCTCTGGCTAAACGATTAATATCGACCAAAATTAGCCGGGACCAACTGCTTAACGTGCCTTCCGAAGCACGGAGATGCTCGTGATATACGTCACTTAAATGGTCGGAATGGTCACCCATCCAAACACGACCGCGCTGTACTTTGGTATCACTACTGTCTGTGTCTGTGTCTGTGAAATATATATTTTTTAATCCTTAGTAACGATACTGAACTACCTATATATTCCACAGTATTGATGGATCTTTTGATACTTAAAGAGTGGAACTCTCTACCCGCATCTGTGTTCCCATCGGTCTATAACCCTGTTATTTAAAAAAAAGAGTGAACTCCTTCTGGGTGAGCTCGCTTCATCTTCGTCTCTGTCTTTACCTTTGGTATAGTCTAGAGACAAGAGGAAACCCAAATCATATTTAAAAAAACTAAGATTGACAATAAGTGGCTAATTTTCCCAGTTTTCATAACTAACCTTTCTCTGACATATCTTCGTAAGTTCGAACCTTTTATTGAAAGCTCATTTCCCTTTATTCATGTTATATTATGTCCTAACTTTCGGGAAAAAATAATTACTCTACTTCCTGTCCTGCCAGTGTCTTTTTAGGAAAGATACAAATCTGTTAACAGATAAAAGGTTATTGACATTCGGGTATAAATAGCTTGAACGTGTAAATATTTCGCGTGGTTTATTTTTAGCCCGTTTCAAGGTTACGCATTTTCGTAATCTGACTAACATAGTATCTTGATAATGATATACAGTTGAACGACACTTGTATCGTAATATGGATAAAATCTTATGAATGGATCGTTTTTAGGGTTCCGCTACCCTAAGGGTAAAACAGTATCCTAACACTGAGACTTCGCTGTCTATCACCAGACTGTATCTCAAGAACCGCTATAGCTCGACAGTTGAAATTTTCACAATTTATGCATTTCTGTTGCCGCTATAACAACAAATACTAAAAACAAAACAAAATAAATAGTTACGGGGGCTCCCATACAACAAACGCAATATTTTTTCCCTTTTTAGCTCGATATCAATAATGAAACAGAACACTAAAACACAGAACTTGAAATATTTACCTACACATGTTGATTACCTACCTCAATGGTACGGAACCTTTCGTGCGTGAATCTGACGGCCTACTACGAAAAACGAAATCCGTCAATACGATCATAGTTTTGCGGATCCGAAGCATTTTTAGTATGCGATTCTACTACAAAATGATTCGGATCCGCAAAACGATAATCGTATTGACGGATTCCTTTTTTTAGGCGTAGGTTTTTAGTAGGCCTCCTGACTCAAACTTTGCCGGTTTTTTATGTTACTATGCAATTGAACACATGTGAAATGTGTTACTCGTGTTTCATCAGGTGATGCAGTAGCGTAACTTTAAACATCACATAATAATTGTTAATATCTGACAGAGATTTGCTCAGTATTTTGATACAAAAAATTAAATGATATATATTAATAGTGTCAGTTTTCAGTGCCTGAAAACACGGTGCTCATATAATTTTCTGAAAATGAAACCTAGCTGGATCGATTTAAATTACCTCCAAAACCCTAATATTCATATTTTATCAAAAATTGTTGGAGCTGTTCCCGAGATTCAGAATAGTATTAAAAAATTGCTTGTTCAATGTATACGGTAGGATAAAAATCTCAAGTTCTGGGTCACTTGCATAGGGTGTGCTAACTTAAGATGAAATCGTTATGTTCCTAGCAATTTCTTACTTTTTAATTTTATATTAATATAAATAAATAAATATGCGCAACAAAATAAAAAAATAAAAAAAAATATACCAATTGTCTGGTTCTTTTTTGTGTTACAAAGTACCAGACAACGATTATGACGGGGCGTCTCCCATAAATACAATTATACTTACATAGAACATCCATGACTTAGGTCACAGATAATATAATACTACTAGTACAGATACCTCATCTCATACAAGAAAACGGTTCCGCCGTAACTGGCCAATATTTGCGGGCACCCGTTGGAATACAACAACACGGATTAGATGGCGCTACGTAGACTGTTGCATTTCACGAAATAAAGCATGTCGATTGCTCGCAATTAGTTCATGTGTTCAGCACGTCAATAAATGGCGCTACGTAGACTGGATTCACGGATAAGCATGTCGATTGGTCGCAACTAGTCTACGTGTTTAGTATCTCAATAGATGGCGCTAAACTCATTGCTGTAGTGTCTGACAGTGGCTGTATCACTTAAATAGGGTTAAAATAATGTAACTAAAATGCAAAGGAAAATTTCGCTCCTATTGTTAATGACACGACGGCGCAGCGGATTAGTAAGGCGGCCTTGGATTTGAAACACGCGGGTTCGAATCCCAGTACTTCATGTTATTTTTTAATGTTGTTTTTGTTTTTATCAGTGTTTTGAACTTTTTTCTCTTTTCTTTTCAACAAAATCCAGAAATTATAAAATAATATGTGACAAGATGTCCTAAAACTACTATAATAAATAATTTAAAATGTTCTAAATTTTATGACATTAATTTGTTGTGTGTAATTTGTAAATGAAAAAATTAAAACGTCGCGTTTCGTCATCCATCATTAAAAATAGAGTAGGTTTCCTAAATAAATGCAATTTGTAAGTACTTCAGAAATCAAGTTTCTCCTTATCTTTTGTTCACTAGCACAAGGACCGTCCAATACGGCTCTCTCAGTAGTTCTGTTTCAGTCCCCATTATGAGAGTAAAGAGTACGGATAGATTGGTTAGTTTAGTAGGTATTGCAAGAGCGAGACAGAGCGAGGCTGTTGCACGGCTCGGCCGGCTCGCGTGATCTCTCGAGGAGAGCCCACGCTAGTCTCACGCCGCGCGCCGAATTATTATTTCGACAGTGCAAGCAGAAATGTTATTAATCATCTATCTATGTAATTTATGTATTGATATTTGAGTTGATTTTCACATTCATGCAATTTTGACTCGTGTTTCATGTTCATGTTTGTTATTAAGCCGGTGTTACCTATGAAGGAAATCAGTTTTCTTTGGAATAATTTCTAATAAAAAAATATATTTATTTCTTAATTCTAGTAGACAGCTTAAATCTTATTATTCCGCCCGGTAGCTACAGATTAGCTGAGAATATAAAATTCTCAGCAGATTAGCTAGAGCCGGCGGCTAAACCGGTGTGTGGCCGTTGTGGATATGGCGCACCAAATTGTACTTATCATTCCATTGTTTTCATTAAGTTAATGGTGTTGTCAATTATATATAATATAAACGCTCGCAGCTTTGCAAAATGCCAAAGGAAAATAACAACTCGTTCAATTTTAACGTTAGTTATAGTTTTAGGGTAACCATGATTTAACAACGTTTACGTCAAAACCAGACTCAGATCAGAAATAAAGTCTGATTTGCGCATAGGACGAATTAGAACCAATGAAGATATTAAATAAGATTAAATTATCCGTTTTGGTTTTCGTAAAGTTCACATTTAAATATTCTCGTGACAAAAATAACATTCAAAACGAATAAAAAATACTTCTTCCAAAAATAATACTAACTACTCTTTGTCAGTTAGCAGAACATTGTTTAGCCAATTTCACTTCCCAATTGCAGTAACACATTTTATGTTACCAACTTATCATTTGCGAACTTAGTGTCATTTCCTAACCTTACACATAGTCACAAATTTAACGTTTTTTGGTTCTAATGAACACTAAGATATTTCTAAAAATTATCATAATTTCTTTCCTAAAGAAACAACATATTTCTGAATGAAAGTATTACAATATTTCTACCGTCATTTATTAATTTATACTTTATTGCACAACCACAGTTTGTACAAAAGGTGGACTTAACGCCATATGGCATTCTCTACCAGTCATACCTTTGGGTTAACTCGTCAAGTATGTGTAAACGAGACACAATAAAAATTCCATTGTTATGCGACTCTCGGCATTCGTTTGATACCTGACTGATTAAGCAGAAATGATTGTGGACGGTGCGACTAAGAAATGAAATAAATTAATATAATTTCAAGTGTGTTCTAAAACATGGCAATAAGACAGGTATTTGGTTGCAGTAATTCGTTAACATATCAGATCGACGATAAGTTATAAAAATAACACATTTCTGTTTGCAGTACCAGTAAAATAGCATAACAGTCCAGCAAGACTAATATTATTATAACGTCAAAATTAACATGTTATTTATTAGTAACAAAAGTGTTATATTATGTTGGCGAATTCAAGAAGTTATTCCCACTCCTACTCATTCAATCATTTATTGTTTCTCAAATATTTTGTTGATTTTTGCAACAATAGTTTAACGTTTGAGATATAGACGCTTCCAAAGTAGTTTTTGAGATATTGCACAGTTTTATCAACCGCAATTATATAACTTTGTCTTCCATACAAACACTAAGAAATACAAAGTTATTTTTGTTGTCACAAATGTAATGTTTTCGTGAGGTGAAAGTAAGTAGATCCCGAATTTAGTTAAGGGTGTCATGGTGTACGGCATCTATCTAAAAATCATCGATTAGATAAAACATTTTATAATGGCAGATTTCAAGTATGTATAGTTAAATAGGTACTACGATGGAGTAAAAAAATATTACTATTTATTTCATGCATAGTAAATATTCTATTTTTACAAGTATATTGAAAAGAGGTAATGGGCTTGTGTTGATCATGGTGGAAGAGTAATTAATAGAACTGTATACACGACAAACATCTCTTAAAAACTATTAACTTTAATTGGTGGCGGGCAGGTAATGAATGTATTATAGAAGACTGACTAAAAAAAGTTGACAGCTTCTAAATTTCACCGCTAAAGGCGTGGATAATCTTCGCATCGCCAATAATCTATCTACGCATTATCTGCTAAACGAGAAAAACTATTATTGGGTACCCTTTATCAAAAACCTTAGTCTTATTAGTCTAAAATAAAATACAGCAAAGCTAGGTCACCCAGGTACCTACTAAGCAGATAAACATGTTTATATTTTTTTAAACTAACTGAACGAAAAATAATCTCATTTTGGCATTATATTACTGCCGATAACCGCAACTATTTCATTTCAAATACCTATGGGTTGGCTGGAAGAGATCACTTTTAGGGATTAGGGATAAGCCCACTTTTGTTCACATTGTGACTTCTTGTATTTTTTGTACATCTTTTAAGTGCAATAAAGAAAGCATGTAATATAATAATCACCACTCAACATCATCATCGTCATTATCAGCCAAAAGACGTCAACTGCTGAACATAGGCCTCCCCACATTATGATAATCAGCGTAACAATAAGACACGTGTGCCAAAAACCAGAACTTATTTCTTCAACATGCCGCGGCATAATAATATAAGCGGCAATAGAAATGTTAATCAAAAGTGGCGGAATTTTATGAAATGCCGCAACATTTATGTAGGTACAATTGAAACGCAGTATGCATAATGCCGATTTTTTTTTTAATTTAGTTCTTTTACGTGCCACGCCTGAGCAAAACAAAATGGCGTCAAGTAGCGAATTCGTGTCTGGAAAAAGTGATTAAAGGCAGTGCAAATACAATATGTGTGACCGCGTGATAATAGTCACTTGAAAGACGTTTGCTTCAGTGAATTACAAAAAATTGAGATTCTCAAACGAAAAATATAGAAAATCCCTGTAGAAACATTTTTTTTAGGTTATGCACCTGTTTCAATGCTCATCGAATCTGGTATCCGGATGACGCTTGGAAGTGTGACAGAGTAATTGCTATTATCAATCTGAAAACATTTATATTTAACATTGAGTGAAATAAATGTTTTATTTTGATTATATTATGATACGAAAATAATACGGAGCGCGCGATGCGCTCCAGCCGTCATCGCGAGCGGCGCAGGGCTGCTCTCGCCAAAAAAAAAATCGTGCTCGATCGTAGCGCAGTGGTGGCAGTATTAATACCGATGCTAAGCAACTTACGGCGCGGTCAGTGTTTGGATAAAACGTCAGTTTTTCTTTGCTTGTCGAATATTGTAAACAATCTTGAAATTTCTTATTAACGAAATCATTATTTTTAACACAACAATCACAACCTGCATTAGGTAATTTATCGTTGAACACTTGAGATCTTTTTAAATCAAATAGTTAATGAATGTTACTTTTTTTACTGATTTCGTTAACTGATATTCTTTAAAAGAAAAAAATGTGTACAATATTTGACAAGCAATAAAAAACGGATTATACATATCTTTATGAAATCGTTAGCACTAAGGGACATCTTAGTGTAGAAGCACATGTTTAACAAGTTAGTCTTTGTTGCTAGTATTGTTATCATGCTTAATTTCTTAAATAAAATCCAATTTGTCCTACCAAACTGTTAGTCATGGTCACCCTAAATCTTCATCATTGACAACAAAACCAACGTCGTGGTGATGACGATTAAACAGATATTATTATCAATCAATATTATCAATTATCATTGTGCAATAACCTTTGACATTTTGAAAACTGCAAACGTTTAAAAACAGTCAACGCCAATTACTTATGAAATCTGTGGAATTACAGACAACAAAGTTTCGGAGAAAACCGTTAAGTGCTAGAATTGCCTTTTTGTTGGTTATTTATGTTCATGTGATGATGTTCAGAAATCTTAGAATGTTATAAAACTATTCAAATATTTTACCTATATCCTATTGTTTTATGAAACCTACCAATGTTTAAACGCTCACGGATGCGGTTATCAACATTATTTTGTTTACTCCACCGCCCAGTGACCTATCAAAATAAATTGCATAACCTAATTCGTACTTGCTTAGCTTATAAAGTTGCATTATAATCAATGGACAAACAAAAACGTTCTATGAAAATGCGCCATCTATAACCACCTCATAAATATGCCGCAAAGTTCTATCATATACCGACAGCGGGCTCTATGTCGTTTAAGCATGCTTTTAATTGTGCTTTTATGATATTTACAACATATTTACTTTTTGAGAAATAATTGGGTAGTATTAAGTTTTATCTGTTTTAAACGGCTAAAAATATTTATTTACATATTTTTTGGATATTATCTTCATGTATTTTAGGTTTTTAATCCAAATCAATAAATCGTTTCTCCGATAGCCAGACGGGTAGCGCCATCTATCGAGAAAATTTACAAGCTATGAAACCTATGTTCCGAATGAGACCCCGTGCTTAGGTTAAGTTTTAGGTACAAATGTTTATGGCGTTTCGGCGTAATAGTCAGGAGCGCTAACCAATACACCAAACGCGTCGTCATACACTGGTTGTCCCAGAAATGGTGAATCAAACTGCTATGGGAGGTAGCTTGAATAATGTCCTATCCATAAAAAATAAAATAAAACGCACATGCCCATTAAAAAAAGAATATAAAAAAGGGAAAATATATTTTTGTTAATAATATAGTTTTAAGTTATTTAATTTTTTTAATTTTTTCCTTACTCTTTTTTTAAATATTTTTTTATGGATAGCACATTAGTCAAGCTGCCTCTCATAGCACTTTGATTCACTATCTCTGGGACACCCTGTACCTATAATGTAATACTTTATAACACTTAAAACTTGTCTTTCTAAATTATGTACTTATTAAACAACTACATCACAAACCACAGAAACATTACGAAACGTCATTGACCCCGCGATACCGTACAAAATTTTCAAGTTTATGAAATCAGGGACCGTGGCAAAGATTTGCAACATTTTTGAAGTCGGGAAGTCGGTCACGTTGTTTTCAGCACGTTGTATGTGACGTATATTACAGCGTTTACATTGACTGGTGTTGGGCACTGATAGCTATATCAACCTTTTTATACTTGTCTATGTTTTTATACTTTTTTGAGACCATGTATTTATTCGTATGATAGAAGATTTTGTTTCTTAGTTTCGGATTTATAGTTCATGATTGTCAGAGGAAGAAGAGATATAAAGTTTTATTACAGTTCACTAGTCTTTCCTTTTTAGGTCAACAATAACTGGTATTTTTTTATATTAATAGCCCGACATTTTGCCACGATCTCACCCAATGATGCGGGCTAATATGGATCATAACTTCAGATCAGTAACAGCCTTTTTAGGGTTCCGTAGCCGAATGGCAAAAAACAGAACCCTTATAGTTTCGTCAAGTCTGTCTGTCTGTCTGTCTGTCTGTCCATCCGTATGTCACAGGCACTTTATTCTGAAACTATAAGCATCACATAGCTGAAACTTGGTAGGTAGGTGTATTTTGGTTACCGCTATGCTTGATCGAAGCAGTAGTTTTTGAGATATTGCACATTTTTATCAACCGCAAATATAACTTTGTCTTTCATACAAACACTATGAAAAACAAAGTTATTTTTGCTGTCGCAATATATTGTGATGTTTTCGTTAAGTGAAAGTAAGTAGACCCTGAATTCAGTTAAGGGTGGCACGGAACCCTCAGTGCGCGGGTCCGACACGCACTTAACCGGTTTTTCCTTTCTACTCTGTCTCTGTAAGGAAGACCTTTATTTTCAAAGTGGAAAAAATGCATTGAGTTGCATACCCTTCGCTAGCCCAGACAGAAAATTATGAGTGATTTTCCTCTCCAGAAGGGAGAGGTTTTTTCAATATAATAGTCAGGTGGGTCAGGCTAGATATAGACAGGCCTGCCCTAACATATTCTATTTCTTAGCCACTCAAATAAATATAGATCGAATTTGTTCTGAAACTATTAGTATTATACAGATGAAACTTTGCTTGGTGTATCCTGTTATACGCTTTGCACAAATAAATATAGATCGAACGTGTGCTTAGAAACAATACAGAAATAGCTAAGATTCAGGAAGTCAGGTATTACAACGCAGGTTTAATCGCGTAACATTACCAATTGATCACTTTTTGGTCAAACATAATTATTATGTCGAACCATTCGACAACCTACCTCTCCTGCCATTTGCACACAAGAGGACCTTTACAACGCCAACCAAAAGGCCATTGATGTTGCCACTTTTTGGGCGCAGAAAGTTTAATTGCCATTGACTCGAAAAGAAGAAGAAGAAAAAGAAGAGAAGGAACAGACGAAGATGCACAAAAGGCTTCTTCTTCTTCAACTTGAGACAACATGACATTAAGATACGACACGACATTAATTTTCTACTTCACTTGGTCGAAATATCTTAACTCACAAAAGGCTAATTGACTAAATTTTAAAAACTACATAATACCTTACCTTATTAACACGTTCCGGGACACTACTCCAGACACAATAGATGTTTTATTGTTTTCACGCCTGTAGGCGGGCACTGTCCCGGAACGTGTTAAATATATTGATCAAATAACTTGATATTTTTAAAAATATTCAACATTAACATGATTTAATTAGGATCAAATAAAATTGAATGGGACTCAAAAACGCTCGAAGTGTCTTGGCGTAATAAATGACGTCACGGCGTAAGTTTGAAAGTCTTTTGATAGCAAAATACAATGAAGAGTTTGTCAATGACAGCAAAAAAGCCCGCCGTCTCTCAAGGCATGACGTCACATCTTCTGATAAGCGTTTGCGGTCACGTGATCAAATGTGCGTTTTGAACAAACTAAATTATTGAAAATATTAATAATCTTAATTTAGATTCATATATTAATATGAATATGATATCTCCAAACCTTAATCACAGAAACTACTAATATTGTGATTAAAATTTGTTCTAGGTGGAAATTATCCTATTGCGAACTAAAATATTTTTTGCGTATCTGGCATATCTGTGTCGATATATCTTTGCAATCATAGCTAATATTCAGATGGAGTATAAAATAAAGTTGCTTATTGGTTGTCAGGTTTTGTAAAATGATAGATAGATGTTCCGTTGCCGGAAACATTGCCGAGGAAGCATAAAAGCGACGTTGCTCAAGTTGCCGGCAGCTTTAGCATCTTAAAGGAACAGTTCAAATAAGTTTTTGATGAAAATTTTACTAATTATTATAATTTTTTTAAATGATAAACACTATAATGTCCCTAACATTGCCAAATACGAATAATGTCTTTAACAAAAGCCCGAAAGTCATTTGAGAACTGAAAAAACCCTGTTTTTGTCATTGTTTATTTACTTAAAATACGATTGATAATGTTAAAGAGACAAACAATAAGTCCACAAGACAATAATTAAGGGAAATGTTAGAAGAAGATAGCAACAGTAAAGATTTGGCAGGAAGGATTCGTCCAGAGTCTTTAAACTGTTAAAGAAAAAATAAATAAAAAAGAGTGGGGACAGACAGATGGACAACGAAGTGATCCTATTATAGGTTCCGTTTTTTACCTTTCGAGGTTACAGAACCCTAACAAATGACGTATTATGAATACCTTTAAAATGCAAAATAAACAAAAAAAACAGGAAATATCTTTACTTCCCTATAACAGAGACAGCGAATAGATTTCTTACCATAAAAAAAGGGACGGCATAAATCCACATTGCAAAACGGCTGCCAAAAGTTTTCAATTTTATACGGTTTCCGAAAAATACCCCTTATTTTTCTATAAAGTTCTGTAAACCACGTGTAGTATGCCGTTGGGGTTGCTTTGTAACTTTTATTTACATTTTTGGGAATCTTTCGTGAATTATATGAGCCGTTTCTAAGAATAGAAAGAATGCCTTGTAACGTGCAGCTTTCACTGAAAACTTAGATTTTACTTGTAGGTATATTTACATAATGGAAAATAATTCTTAAAAAAACATACAGAATGCATAGTTCAATTAAGTCTAAAATTTAACGGAGTAAGCAAGTTGTTCGAGGCTCAACAATTTGCCTGACGTTTGCCTAATACTGTGTTCGCCTTTGCATTTGTGTAACTAGTTAGTTAATTGTATAAACTTTGTTATTTTTCTTTATCCAACAACAGTTGTTTTTATAATTTATGGAAAGCCTATTATTGGCCTTAATATTTGTAAAATTCTGTTTGTTAATACTCATGTAATCGCTGTTGGTTTTCATACAAATAAAAAATAAAAAAATAAAAATAAAATAAAATAAGTATACCTACCTACAGGATGTGACCTGTAATAGGAGCAAAAAATAATAATGTAGGCCCTTAGTTAGTGACGGGTAATCCCTATTAAATGGTTTTAATATTTTAAATTGAAAAATAATTTTATTGTTATTTTCTAACAAAATAAATCGAACCAGCAACGTATGGCAAACAAATGAGTCAAGTCATAGCATTGTCATTTACTACAACGAGTTAGCGAATTTAATATACACTGACTAGAGATTATAACTTTGGATTACTATATCTTTTAGTTAAAGCATTTTGGAGCATTATGACCAGGTCAACGTAACTACGAATACTCTGTAGAATCACTGTAAATCATCAATTACATAGATTAAATGTTTTGCTCTTATTACAGGCCACACTCTGTATAGTTGTATAAGTTCATGTAAATATTGTTTATAAGCATGAATAAACGGTTTCCTCCTGGGGCAAAAGTATTTAGTTTAACTCGTCAAGTATGTGTGAACGAGACACAATAGAAATTCCATTATTATGCGACTCCCGGGAGTCGTTTGATACCTGACTGATTAAAAGAGAGTAATTAAAATAAACATAACGAAATCTTATCTTTCTGCTAGCGATATTTGACAGGATGGCTAGTGCCTTGCCCAAAATTAAGTTATTATGCTTATAAACCTTTTTTTTTAAATTGGCCACAATCTAAAACATGAAAAATCTTTAACTATTTTTCACGCAAATAGTTTCATTTAACTATAATCATGTCATATACCTACGTGCGTTAAAAGATTTACTATATTTATTTTAAAAAAATCTTAAAACCAGAGAACAGCATTCGATTTAAGCAGTCCCATGCTATTACAATGTGTTAATTATTACGTCATTGCATAATAACGGGTATATTTTAGTCGCAACCTTCATTACATTTCAGGCCAAAGCAAAAGTTCCATTTCCTCACTAAAGTTCAATTCCTTTTCCTTATAAAAAAAATGTTCAAAGCAGCACCCTAAGCCAACATGGGGTGATGTGATTGTATTATTTCACGTTTAGGTAACGGTTGTTAAAAAGTTTTTTGTCACGTTGTGGCAGGCGTTTTCACGGCAGTACTTATGGGGGATGAATAACGCGTTTTATTTAACGAGATGCTTGGTTTGTGCCCCGTGTTTTATTTAAGGGATATTTAAAATTTAAATACACGTTGTTGGTTGCATAAACTTATTTCGAACGCAACCATTTTTGCACAGCTTCGTAGAATTTGTAGTGAAAGATACCATGATGCTAAGGAGCTTGAGAAAACAAATACACATACTTACAGAACTAAGCATGGTTCTCTATAATATGTATAGCTTCCTAATTGTTATCTTATGACTCAATATTGTCTCAAAAGTATTTATTTATTTATTTATTCTTAGGAAGATTTACAGTTTTAATAATCACTATATCCTAATAACTTTAAGCTTAACATCAATACTAATAATAATAATTTATGTAATAGATTTTACGCCGAGATCATTTATTTCTAGATCCTTACATTGTAATATGAATAAAGCTTTTAAAAAATAATAAACATACCTATAATTCTTTAATTGTGAACATGGTTGATACGTATAGGTTTTGGCATTCCTCCATGTAGTTCTGGTTTTCATAGAAAGCTTTAAAATAGCAGGTTGATTGTTTTTTTTGTACATCTATGACCTCATATCTCAGTCATTATCAAAAAGGCACTCGCTGAAAATCTGCGTCGTGGTATGCGTTCTGCTACTGCCACGGCCAATGCTGAGCGAGTGCCTTTTCCCTACTTTTAGTGAACTACTCATGGTTTCTGTAATCTAAATCTCTCAATGTAAAAAAAAATATTTATTTGGATCGAATAAATTGATTTACTTTCTTTCTTTCATTTTTAGGTCAATTTAAATAAAATCGTTTACCTAGACTTAAGTTGAAATTGGTTCCATTGTCACCAAAGTTAGGATCTATTTAGTTGAGCCATTGCACTGCTTCCATTTCAAGCAACATCAGGGCACCGACCAAAAAAAAATAGTTCGCCTGAAGTGGCGCCCTTTCTTTCAAAGAGTAAATCGTTTATTTTAGACTTTTCAGTGCATTTTGTTTGTTTTTTCTATTACTTTTTTAATACATTGAAGCGTCAGAAATTACTAAGCCTTTTAAATGCACGTTCCTCTTACCTGTATGGCTGCCCCAGATAGTTTTCTATGAGCATAGTCAACTATCAAGCAAAATGATATAACTGAAACTCAAAAAGCCCTAGCAAGTTATTTAGGGCACACGATAGCAGTGACACAAATTGTTATCGATAGACAAACAAACAAACCGATATCGGTGAATGGTGCCGTTTTTCAAGTGAGATCTCAAGTTGTCTAAGTTTTTTTTTCAGGTTATGTAACTTCTTATACTTCAATTTACCATAGATTTATTTTTAAAAACCGTAATTAAAAAAATTAAACTTTAAACAATTTGTAGACTTAAGGCATTTCTAGCAGGCAACCGCTTAAGAATGCAAAAAGTTAAATCAGTGAATTAAAAGTAGGAACATTAATAAGATTAACGATAAGAATTTGCATCACTGAATAGTAATTAAGACAATGA
Organism: Pyrausta aurata; assembly: GCA_963584085.1. Lineage (NCBI taxonomy): Eukaryota > Metazoa > Arthropoda > Insecta > Lepidoptera > Crambidae > Pyrausta > Pyrausta aurata. The sequence continues at coordinate 9,600,798 of OY757274.1, forward strand.
AATAAAATACTTCACTGAAAACAGCATCAAAATCGATCCAGCCAAAAGCGAGACAATCGCGGACGAACATCTACAAACATGCAGATCAAACTGAGAACGTCTTTTTTTAAATCTGTTAAAAACGTAAAGTATCCCATTAAATAATTTCGTTCTCTTCTCATCAAGTTAAGTTTCAGTTACAAGGCATATAAATACTACTTTATAGCAATTGTTATTGAAGTAAGTAACTTCAGCAATGTAAATATTTTTTATGATTAAACTATTAATCTGATAACAACTCCAGTAAAACTATTTACTCCAGAATCTAACTGAAGCGACTCATTCTGCATCACTTATCTTTTTTATCGCGTAAAGTCGAGTAAACAAATTATTGATGGAAAACTACAACAATCGTAAGATTTTATAGTGTGTTAACTTTTTTTATTATGAATCATTATGCAGTTATTCGATTATTTAATTTATAATAAATATAAGCTATAGCACTGGAGAAACAACGCTGATTACTTGTACAATTTATGTTTTGTCAATGCTCTTGGTTTTAACTGTAAAACTTTTTCATTTAGTTATACTCGTAAAGCAACTGCATTTGTATCTCAAGTTATATGCTCCAAACTTTTACGAATTAGTTCGCGATTTATTTGTATTTTATCTAAAATTACGTTTAGAATAAACAGAATATCTAATCGGTGAACTCATTTTTTTTTTCATTAGTTTTCTTTTATCTTTGACTGTGACGCCTGTCAAGAGTTAAGAAAAAATCTTTACGATGTCTTAAATTAACTGAAATATTATAAATTCGAAAGCACCAGGAAAGCTACATATACCTAATGATACGAATGTTGAGCGCATTTTTAATTTTTATTTTTGAAAATGGCATCACATTTGTATAAATGACATCAAATTCAAAATCTTTATTTTAATTTAGGTCATGAAATGACACTTATGACATCCATCAATCAACCTATTTAAATACTTAATAATGTCCTATACACAACCACATTGTTTATTTCCAAAATCGTTACTTAAATAAAGGAATTTCATAATTACTGAGCTGTGTAAACTCCCGGTAGCATAAGTTTCCACCCATCTATTTTTTGCTGTCATTTTAATATTCAATTTTTATTTATTTGCAGAAAATACATAGGAGTGTTTCACATAGTTGCTATCATTGTAAAAGTCCTGTAATGTGCTGTTTTACCATATAAAAAAACCTCCTGCTCCTAAAATAGGTATGTCGTCCTTGAAATCTTTTAAGCATCCTGTATCAACGATAAAATTAATGTCCCCTATCCCACCTTTCATTAGATACGCAGTTTGAATCATCGTGTTGACATTTTTTGCTATCAAAAACAAATCTTATCTACACAGTTATTAGAAAGTGTTAGAATACCTATAACGAGGAATAGGCGTATTTTTATTACTCACTATTCTATAAATAAAGTCAAAAGAGTACCTAAGTATTTATTGCGCCGCATGGTGTATATTAAACATACCTAGATATAATTATGGAATCAATTGATATTTATTAAGAAAATTAAGTTTTTAAATTTTAAATGTTTCGTCAAAATCAATAAAATAATTCGATAGTAACAGTTACTGAATGCAACAACATTTTTTTTCTAGCTTGTTCAAATAGATTTGACCAAAAACAATAAAAAAAATATTGAAAAAATTTGCAATAATTTATATCATGAATTTCAGTGATATTCATTCAAATCATTACTAAAATGGTATTACTTTACAAGAGCAATCATTCATATTTTGCTTTTGAATCATTATAATTCCATCCTATGCAAATCAATCTCAATAATCATATTTGTTAACACTATAAATACTAAGCATTATCTCAAAGTTCAATCTCTGAAAAAGCATCATGCTCTTTGTTTACAAATACGAAAGCATAAATTCAAAGCGCCTACGATCCGGCCTCTGAAAAAGCATCAATAAAACCCTACACGTGCGTTCGCCACCGCGGTCAGCGGCCGAATGACAACTGACAGCGCCCGACGCACTTTCACTGCGCCGGCGCAGTGGGCGGGGCTTGGTTTTTTTTATTAATTTAACCTACATTTCGGATTCTGTTACGTCAACGCACTAGATGTAGGAAACGCGCAATGTCATAGCGCGTAACAGTTTTTGCTGAAGACTGCTTGATTCTGTTTGGACTTGAACTGGGGTTATGTAATAAGTCAAAATGATTGTTTTGTGGCAATTAATTTGATGGCCTAGTTTGATCTTAAAATAATTAAAATATTTAGAACCTACATTAAGCTTTTGAATAAAGCAGACAGTCTTTTACGAATTTAAAATAATTTAAAATTAAAATAATTATTAACGAAAAACATGAATAAATTTAGCACCATTAAAAAGCGCTCGATCGATATTTTTTTCTTAGATACGAATGCACGTTTTAACAATTGCTGAATAAAATGAATTTCAGATAACTATTTATTTAGTAAGTTAGTTTGGCTGGGATGAATTCCGCACTTAGCCTCACGATTAGGCCATTTTGTACGTATATATATATACCCTCCTTTTTTATTCTCAACTATTTATTTTAATTATATTTAATGTATACTCACTCAACATTGATTTGCTATCATAAAAAAACACTTTATTCCACAAATTATTTTTCCGCACACATCGTGCCAAAATGCCGCATCCAATCTTTCTCTGTTTTCAGACATGAACTGAACGCGCGTTGTGTTTACTTCGCGACGCGTGCATGCAGCGCAGCGTGTAAACTTCTGACTTATGTAACGCGTAAATACTTTATTTAACTTGTTTTTTTGTTATGTAAGGCTAGACGACCTTGGCTTTGTTTATTTTCTTTACTGGACCAAAAAAAAATCTTTGAAATAAATAGAAAAGAAGAATTTTTCGAATCAAAAAGTATTTTTCAATTAACTAAACTTATTGAAATGAATAAATATTAATATTCCTTAAAAAAAGTTTATGTGATTGCAATAGCATTCACAAGCTTACCAATTCCAAAAAATCATCAAAACCCTCTTTTACCGTAGTTTATATATTAAAATCGGGCAAAATTACTTATGAATCGCATCGTATTGCCATACAATACTCATCCTAGCTAGAACACCATGACAATAATACCAAATTTTTACCCTTTTTGCAAAAGTCATACAAACTGAGATCGATATCCCTAACATCAAAGGGACAAGTGATTCTACCGACAAAACAGAAAAAAAACAAAGGTCACAATACATCCGAACTAGAGAGAGGCCATAAAAAAATCAGACTGCACCGGAGTCAATGACCTGAGGGTCGGTACCCGAACCATGGGCATTGCACTCCTGCACTACTATCCAACCAAAAATATTCAACCATCAACCCAAAATATACCCTATCTCTTCCTTAAAAAGTCGAAACTCTATACGGGCCACTCCTGCGCATCTATCCGACGAAAATAAAAGATAAACAACTGAAAAAAACACTTTATTCTCGAATGAGTAAAGTTGATAATTGAATAAACTCTGTAAGTAAAGATCACAGGAAAGTTTTTAGATAACGTAATAGGAAATTATGGCTTTCGAGTTGACATGAGCGTGAAAGAGTTTTTTAACAACGGCTTTAGAAAGTGGTTTGGTACCTTGCCTTAGGGCAAAGACCTGTGCTACGAATGCGTAGGACTCTACTAGTATATTTTGCTACGCAAAAATGTAGCAGTTTCTGCGTAGCGTTATGTTTCGTAGTCTTCCGTAGCAAAGTCTACGAGGAGAGCTTTTTTTACGCATCTCAGATGTTTTAGTAAGATAAAAAGTTAAAATGACATACATAGAATATGTAATATGTTACGTACATAGATTTTGTAAAGATTAAGTAAATTAACCTGACAGATATAGGAGGAAATTGGTAATAATTTTTGCTGCGTTTCGATGGTTTAGTAGCACGACATGAGAACTACTAAAAATATTATTTTCAGTGAGCAAACATGAAAAAAAATATTAATTATAAAATTGGGTATAAGTAAATAATCTTGAATTCTGTCCACGATCACCGAAAAATAAGGAAATCTGTAGGTACAAACACATCGCACACTTCTTACATATACTTATTGACTGAGGTACAATGTCTTTGGATTCTTTGTTGTTTTGACGTCAATAATTGTACCACCACTCTTGTTGATAAACATATTATCAATATTCTTTTGTCATTGTTTTCGTGATGGTTTAAATCGCATCAAATCCATATAGTGCCATAACACAAATTTGTCACTATCTCTTCCCGGATAGAATCCGTGACCCGTCCTACATATAGTTGCTTTGTGCCACATAATGATGGCACGCCTACTATATTATTGTACTTGTAAAAATATAACATTGGGACGGTTGTTCAACTTTTTGTGTGGTCTAGCATTTAAAACTTGACTACGGCTAAGTAATTTTTTATACGCTTTATGTAAATAGCTGTTTCCTTAAAATAATATCTTAGCCTCATAAAGTATCCCTCAAAAGTGTATCCTTATTACGGCCAAGAACTTTTAAAGCTGAAGTTTTAAATTCGGCCTACTCTGATTATGCTCCAGTTTATAAATTTTCCTTCTTCTTGAGAACTAACTTACTTCTGATACCTACATATTGTTTTGGTAAAAAATAATTTACGAACTTACTTATGCTGTGATTTTAATAAATCATTCTATCTTATTAGTTTAATCTATGGTTGAACCTACAGCCTGAAAGCGTGATGACAAAAGTTTTGATGAACCATACGTACTCATTAAATCTGTTCTTTAAGTATAATCAATGTATCTGAGGGGAAAAATCTGAATGAAAAGAAGTGTGTTTTTTTGCAATTGCACAAAGAACAGTCTGTGGCATCAACTGACAGATCAGTTTTAATCTAACTTAGGCACTGCAATGAGGCTGTGAAGGTGGATCCTATTTTAATGATTTCGGCCTTTTTTTGTTTTATTTTTTTAACCTTCTTTCACCGTAAGGCTATCTAGGAAAAGCTTTTATTTCCTAGCAATGCCTTAAGAAATTATATTATGTGACTATCATATTTATTGATATCACTAGCGGTCCCAGCGAACTTCGTTTTGCCCCCAGCCACATCCCGCCCCGGCCCCGTTTTATGAGAATTTTCTTTGCTATAAACCTCACGGAGCCCGAGACCTTTCCAACGAATGCAAAACCGTGGAAATTGGTTCGTGCGTTCTTGGAGTTATAGCGTCAGGGAGGAAAACCCGACTTATTTTTATATAGTAGACGGTTCGTGCGTTCTGGAGTTATAGCGTCAAGGAGGAAATCTTGACTTATTTTTATATAGTAATTAGATGATAACCTGTCAGCAATCACAGCCATCAATGTTTTCTTACGCCGTTTTATTTTGGTCTAAATATTCTCAATATGAACTCCGCACATGTTCATACTTCAGATCTTCTTAAAACATGAAATGAAAAACTGTGGTCGGACCAACATCACGGTAGCTCAATTGGAATAGCAGTTGGCCCGGCTAGCCAGAAAGATACTGGTTCGAGTCCCGCCCGTGCGCAATTTTTGTTTTTTTATTTCATTTTTTATGAATACAAATTTGACGCTGCTAGTGTTAAAAAACATTCTGAACTCTTCCATAATTGGCCACGTTCTTCAGACCGCCCTACTTTTGATAAGGTCTAGCGCATTGGGCATTTTCCTCCGACGGAAGAAGCTCAAATGACCAAACCTTATATAAAACTATCTCACAGCACTAAAATCTTGAACTACCGACCGTGATACCTGACATTTCACACGTCCTACATTCAGAAAACTTCCAAAAAGCATTACACAACCGCCTCAGTGGAACATCGGGTCTTTAGGTCGTTATGTAACTTCTTTTGGACTTATATAACATTGGAAAGTCGGCCATACTTCCGTGGTTATGCAATTTGATAGTGAACCATGAGGTTTTAGGAGGTCGTGGTGTATTGAGATCAGCTATTGAGTCTAATTTAAAAGTTTGGAGGAAGTAGGCTGAAATGTGTTTGAGGTTATGTCTAAAAAAGTCAACAGGTTGTTGCGAATATTGCGGAAGTCGAGTCTTGACATTTGCTTAACACATATTTCTCTATGCAGTCACACTATAACGAGAGACACAATATAGGTACTCAATTAATTTGCTATCTTGACCCATGTGGTTTCTTAAAATATAGTATCTTCTATAAGTAAAAGTACCATTGAGGTCGATTTATTGTACGATCCCATGTTAGGTTTAAGTACCTATATTATTATATGTTGTCTTGTTGACTTTTGATGGGGTGAGGACTGTGGATAGACGAATATTAAAATTGAGGTTATTCCGATTTTTCACACTAAAATCCACACTAGTGTGGAAAATTTGACTTTTTGTCCATTTAACCACACTGACGGGCTTAGTGTGAAAAAATGGACAAATGTTATACTTTTCCACAGCAGTGGGGATTTGTGTAAATTGATTACTTATGATTATTAAATACGTCATCAATAGTTTTTTTTAGTACTTCCAACACTTTTTTTTAATAAAAACACCGTTTCCTAAAAAATATAGACGGAAAAATTCTAAATCTAACCTAATAAAGTTTGTTTACGAAAGACGTTTTATCAAGTAATAGAATAATGTTTCTAGAAAAGTAGTACATTAATTAGTCCAGTTTTCCACACTAAGCCGTCAGTGTAGAATTTTAGTGTGGAAAATCGGAATAATTTAAAAATTGCATTTCTAAAAAGCAACCGTGTCAGACAAGGAAGAAAAGCGTAAGACCTGAGAATATAAACACAAGACACGGGTTCAACACTCGTCTAGTGACACTTTGGCAAGTCTGTTGAACTTTGAAAGTGCTTTCTTTAATGCGTAGGCTGCGTCATCTTATCAATGTTGCGAGATTGCTCTCCCAACATTCGAAATATTTTTTCAAATTTTTAATAATCGGTTAAGATGAAGGACCCTTAAACTTAAACTCACTTTTTACAAGTGAATTTATAATATTAAATTTGTATAAAACATTTTAAATACAAAAAATATATATGGATGAATGTGGTTAAAGAATGTCAAAGTTTTTTTTTTACTTTTGAAAGAAACTGATATAATAGAGTTTAGAAACCGAATATAAAATGTCAGTGAAGACTAATAAGTGACATTTTCAAATTAGCCATATTGTATTTTGTTCGACGAATATTCTTAACTGACTATTGAAAAATCAAGCCTAAGTAATAAGAACTGTGATGTTGTGTTTTTATATTCTTTATCTTTGTTCCAGATACAATCCGAAGGAGTGTTGGACGAGAGCGGTGTGATATGTGCATTGAGTGGCGCCTGCTAGTTAGAAAAATTACTTCTTGTGATTTTAAATTTTACATTTTATACACGGATAGTTTAGTTTAAGTGACAGATTAAATGTTGACGTGGAAAGTGCTCGAGTGGTGTCATGTTGCAAGCGGAAGCGATTCGTTTTTCTACACAAAAAATATTTCAATTAGGATATTATTTTTATTCTGACCAAAACCAATCTGAAATTTATGCTGTAGATGATGCAAATGATTTTCAAATCTCGCACATAACTTCCATACACTTCATTTTTTCAACTCTATTTTTCCTAACAGTGCGGCGATGCCCAAAATAGGTTATGTTAAACCCATTGTATGTTTATAACCGAAGTTTCTTCTTTTAATACGCTAGTCATGTTTTTAACTGACTTATACGCATGAAAATATCTTATGTACTTATTTTCTTTTACTCTTGTACCTACACGACAAAAACACTCGAATATCGAAAAATCGCTCCCGCTACCTCTTGTCAATATAACATTGCACTTAATGTCGATCCCTGAAACTTGGCAGGGGTGTCAATATTGCAATTTTTGTCCATCGTCAATATTTAATCTTGTAGATGTAACCTGTATCTGAAAATGCGGATTGTGGCTGCAAAGAAGCGATCTCATTTTAGCCGCCATGATCCGTATATAGCTCACACGGTCACTGCCATTGTTGTCTCGAAAAAAGCTCTTTAAATAAGGGGAATAAAGTCTAAGTTTAAATAAAGGCTGCTGTAGGTAAATTCATCCGACATTTTACTGTCAAATCATTTTGAAAAGAGAACTATAGACATTGCTAGTGTCATCAATAACCCATATGAATCACTCTACAAGTAATTTTCAAACTCGACCCACCAGTCCTGAGCCAATCTAGGACGAGTTTCAAAAATTTTTAAAAAATCCTTACTTGGCCCACATTTTTTATGAAACTTTACAGATATATTTTTTATTGTAACTCGTCTCAAAAATGGCTCAAGTACTTGGGACGAATCGGTAAATTACTAAGTTCGATGACTGATATTTTTTCATTACAATATGAAAGTACTTCGGGTTTAAGACTAATGTAACATATAGAGTACGCTGTAAATTGGTTGTATATAATTTTGGATCAGTAATTATTCGAATGTGTTAGTTATTAATGTTTTTGTTATAACTCCTTGAACTTAAATAAAAAAATAATAAGAGATATGTGAGAGATCCACCAATGTGTTTAAACTGTGTAAAGCTTGGAAAAAGCTGTTTTGTTAAGTTTAAAAAATCTAAAAAATTACAACTCTTTTTTTTAAGTTAAATTATTTTTCTGTCTTCCACTGTTACTGTGTTGAGATGCTTCTATTTTTGTTTGATAATTAATTTAATGTATGTAAATAAAAAAAAACTATTTTTAATTCTAACGCTAAGCGACTAAGTTTAATTCTATGGGTAGTTATTGTTGAGTTCTAAAATTTTTATTCCTAATGACGTACCTTTTAAATTTTGTTAAGTATTTTTTCTTGGCTACTTATTATTTTAAGGTTATGAGCGGAGTTTTTTTTAATGATGAAATCATGAGTCGGCACTGCCAGGAAAGTACAAGGAGTTATTTATATGAAAAAAATACGTATTGATGTAAATTATACTTAATCATAAAGTAGCTACAAGCACGGGTTGAAGGCTGCTTACAACAAAAAACTTCACATTAAATATAAAAAACAAAATAAACTAAAAGTCAACCCTTCAGAACTATTTTTTGAGCTGAAATAATATTTTTATAAACTTTATACATTGTAAAAATATATACAAGAGATGTATACTATTTTAAGCAATTATGTTTGGGTTGGCTAGCTTAGTTGAAACGGGTCAAGAAACATATAGTTACCAGAATGAATCCTACAATAATGTTTAAATAATAGAAAAAAGCATCTACACACCAGACTCTACTTAAAATAATAAAAAAATAAGGAAAAAAAGCACAAATATATTATAAAACCAATTTTGCTCTAGGTGAAAATATATAAGTTTACTAATATGGTACACAAATAATTAAAGGTATTTTTCAAATAAAAAAAAAATCACAAAAATGTAGTATTTTTGTTATAAAAATACATAAGATACCTTTGTGTCCCCATACTTTTTTGTAACAATATTTTAAGAATAAATATATTTTGCATAAAAATTTACATGTGTTAATAAGGTACACATTAAAATGTAAACCTTGTTTTTGGTGTGTAGGTACTATAAAATAGTCGATATATTACTCCGTCCCGTCCGTTTGTATATTTTAAATACATAATATAAGGAGAAAATAAGTACATAAAGCATACTATTTTTCATTTACCTTTGTACATATTAGTTTTAAAATCTTAACTTGAACTGTAATAGGTCTTTCTATGAACTCTTTCCTAAGCATTTGTTATTATATTGTTGATTTATTTTATTTTCTATTTGTTTTTATTTTCTCGACGTCCAAACGGTGCTATGAGATCAAATCTTTCTTTTTCTGAGCCAAAGACAATATTTTTTTGCTTCAACATAATGTTTTTTGAAGGACAGAAATTTAGAGGCCATTTTTCAAATGGCATCAGAAAAATTAATTACATCTTTGTAAATGTATTTCTGACGTTAGAAAATTATGAAGATTTATTAAATTGTAACGTTCTTTTGTAATGGTTTCTTATGTTTGCATATAATTTTGTTATTTATGTATATTTTTGCTTATACCTGTTTCATGAAACATGAGGCCTTCAGAATTTCTCCGACAATAATGTTAGTGTTAAGTGGTTGAAGAACCGCGTAATTGATGTTATAGGTGCAATTAAATGTAATATATACCTATTTAATATAAATCGCATTATTATTTTCTACCCTTCTATTAACGACCTAACCTGAGATTTCAATACGTTGTACCACTTTAATTGGAAGTAGGTAGGTACCATAGTATTTAAAGTATGGTAAATAAATGTAAGAAATAGTTCTCCTATGTAGTTAGAGCCCAGATTCTCACGCCAATCGTCCTTTTTCCGTGTGGTAATTCGATAACGAGTTTTACAGTTTTACACAAAAAAATTCAAACATAAAAAAACATCCCCACGAAAAAAAACGATTTCACAGAAATCTTGACCCTGAGAAAGTAAAAACTGTTTTTTCGTTAGAAAAAGAACAAATCGATTTCTGAATGTGAATGGTGTCGGAATCGGGGCCCTGATTAGCCCCCTTTGGACTTTGACTATGAAAGCAGTGACGTTAAAATAGCTCAAAACGCTAGCGTGCCAGTCAAATGAGTCGCCCAGACAAATAGAGCCAAGTGCCAATACTGGGCCAATATTTGTTGCACCTGGCTCTATTTTTGGTAAGAAAGTATGATTGGTAAGTATTTACAAGTTGGAGGAGAAGATTATTCAATGGATGAGGAATTGTCAACTGGTGCATAAAGATAGGCTTGTCCTATAATTATTTAAGTTTATAGGTAACCCTGAGCTGAGGCAGTCCAAGTCAAGTATTTTCATGTGTAAGCAATCTTGGATCAATAAATTTATGTGCTGATTCAAATTCAAATTTTAAATCTTTATTTCAATTTAGGTCATGAAATGACACTTATGAACGTCTGAAATACAGTAAAAAAATATAAGTAAAAGTGCCCCGAAAGGGCCGAAACATGTCTCCTTATCTTTTGGGCTATACCAGCGCTTCGAGACACAACACATGCAGGCAAGTGCTGAGAAGAAACGTTGGAACAAACTCAGTCACCACTAGCTGCCGTAAAATCAAAATCATCAAAGGTAAGTACATCAGTCGGTGCAGTAGGTATTATTCTTTTCAAATTTAAGATCACAATATAGATTAAGGTAAAAAGTCACAGGGTCCTATTACAGGCCATATGCTGCATAATCAATACAAGACCTATAAGAATTTGTCAAATCTATCAGCAGATAAAATTTCGTAGTTTTCTAATTGCACTTAAGTGTGCAACACGGAACACTTTTAAGACATATAAATAGCACATTGATAATCAGTATAAATATGCCAAGCCTAAAATATTTCGCTTCATGACCAATACAATCATCCTAATCATTTGTGCACCAAATGTTTGACCAAACACTGGCTTGACACCTGGCGAGATGATTTGGCAAACCCATGTCACCCGAAATAATTGTATTGTCTCCCAGTCACCTTGACTGATAATAAAATAAGTATCTGATGCTAGCTGGTATATATTTATTAGACCAAAAACAAACTAAAGAGAACTTAAAACTTATTCAACAACAAAGCCGTTTCCATGTGGCAAGGAAATGATACTGGCTGCGTTGCCGCATTGGATAGCAATGCTAATCCTTTGAGCTAGGAACCAGACAGCTTTATTATTTGCCAAAACAGAATTCAAATTAAGAATTTATCAAAACAGAGTTCAAATTTAACTAATAGAATTTATTTTTTATAAGATGATATCTCATATTAATGTCAAAAAACTAGTTATTAAGTATGAAAAAAGAGAGGTACATGACATAGTGCAGAAAGAAAAATCCTCGGAATCAACTGACACTCCTAAAATTACAAAGCTACATTTTATTTTAAATAGTAAAAACACTAAGAAATACTACGTTTGCTAAATATTACTACGTCTCGCAATGACGTATCCATGAGACCAAGAAATTCGCGCGGTCGACAGCACGGTAGCTCAATTGGAAAAGCAGTTGGCCCGGTAAGCCAGAAAGATGCTGGTTTGAGTCCCACTAGTGCGCAATTTTTCGTTTCTTATTTCATCTTTTAACTCGTCAAGTATGTGTGAACGAGACACAATATAAATTCCATTATTATGCTACTCCCGGCAGTCGTTTGATACCTGACTGATTACGAACTAAGAAATAGCTCACAAAATGCCTATAGAGTATTAAACCCTAATAAGAAATCATTGCTCTTGGATCCAGTGATTTCATCTCAAGATTTATTGGCTTCAGACAAAACAATACTTGCGTGTCTGCGTCTGAGCACGGGAAAATTACTGAAGCCATTGTGTGAACCGATGAGTCCTCTTATTAGATGCAAGGTCGAACGCTTTCCGTGTTTATTAATACTTCCTAATCGTAAATTATTGACTTTGTTGTAATTAAATGTTTATTGGTCATCGATCATAATTGTCTGTATCAATGTCTAGATCACGAGATGTCACCGCCGGCAAACAATTTGCGAAAACTTGAGTTACAGTGATAGTAAATTTTGCGAGATTTTATTGAATAATCCAAAATTAAAAAAAAAACTCTTTTATGACATATTTTAAGTCAAGATCCTTACCACGGTACGGTACCAATATCGAATCTATAATAATAGTCCCCCTAGCCGATTTCGACTACAGTGGCCAGTCACAACGACTATGGGACATATTATAGTGCACAAGTGTGTGTGCGCAAACACAGGTGCACTCTCTATTCCTTTCACTCTCATAGCCCGATGGGACAGCAATCTGACATACATACCCAGGTATACATTTTTGGCCCGACCCGGGAATCGAACCCGGGACCTCTGGCGCAGCCGTCGCTTTAAAATGCGACCCTCTCACCGCTGCGCCACCGAGGCAGTTATATCGAATCTATAGGACGTATAGAAAGTAGCCAGTTCCCTCAATTAAAAGAGCTGATGATCTTCAAACGGCTGGTCAGGTCATGGTTACCTTACCATATATGTAACTATTATTATTTATTTTGTTATATATGTAACTATTTTGCTCTTCATTTACAACGCACAAAATACCCCTTCCTATAAACCCAAAATTTCTTTACCCAAAGGTTGTCTGGAAGAGATCGCTTATAGCGATAAGGCCGCCTAAATTGTACATTTCCTTTAAACAAATTTGTAAATTCACTGATTTTGTGTGCAATAAAGAGTTATCTATCTATCTATCTATATACTTTCATTATCATTAAAGTAACAGGTACAAAATTTCGAATCGATCGGACAACTAGAAACTAGAAAAGAGCCGATGGATCTTCTAACAGCTAAACAAAATTTTCATAAAACATGGCCAAGTCTATTAACATTTAGGATAAAATCGTCTATAGCACACAAAAACAAACTGAACGAAAATCGGTTTATTCATTTGGGAGCTAAGTTACCACAACCAGATACAAAACCAGACACTATAAACCTATAACACCCTTTTTTGCATCGGGGGTTAAAAATTAAAAAAAATATTTTTAATTCTTCTTCTTTAATTTACAGTGGGTAAGTATGTAGATAGAAACTAAACAATGAAAGATACTCCAGTGTATAATACCGATGCGACATCGGAGAGACATATGGAACAAGTTTTAACTTAGAATGTATTAGTTGCCATATATTTTCCAATACAGGGTCTAAAATGCTCCAGAACCAGCATATCAGATGTAGGCAAGAAGAAAATTAAGAACAAACGAACAAAACGAAGAGGTAGATCAAAAAAGAGGTGAAGTGCTGACTTGGCCAGCTTCGCGAGAAATTGGGATTCATTGGCTATTGATAGAGTTCAATGAAAGGTGTGACAATGGAACCTGTGTCCAGTAGTGGGATGATAGTTGTTTTAAAATACGATCTAAGAACTGCAGTTGAAGCAAGGTAGAAAATAATGCACCATCTACTTATAAGCCAAGCAATAAGATAGGTAGAGCGAGCTCCAACTTCAATGAGAATTAGACATGACGGGTCTAAACACGAAATATAAATATGAGTAAATGCTTCTCACAGGGCGAAGTTTCGGCTGCGTTGCAACAGCCGTGTTTACAAGCCAACTAATAAATTGTTAAGTTGTTAGTTCAAATGGTTAGCTTAAAATAATATTGTTATTTCCAATACATAGCGTTCAAAAACTGTAGTAACCAAGGAAGATGATGCGCCGTCTAATATTAAGCCGAGTGGTGGGAGAGTGCCCTACAAACGCATCCCACTTTAGAATTCGGGCCGATATAAATACGAAATGCACTTGCACTGGTTGCCAGGGGTGTGTATCGATTGCATTAAGATCAAAAAATCTAACTATATGTCATAAAAAATAAACATAATTGGCGATAGGGTTGTTAACACTTTCCGGGGCGGTGAACGGCTACAGCCGTAAAACAATAGACGTTCTATTGTGTCTGGGATACCGCGCTGGAAAGTGTTAAGCTGTTGAAGATATGCCGTATCTTGTAGATCGCATCTTCTTATGTAATCCTTCTGTTTTTAGAGAATAATAATAGGTATTTTACAGGTGATAAATGTTTAAAAAAATGTTTAAACTTAAGTGAGCCATCAAATAGTGCTATTACTGAACTGATTCGTATAAAAAACTCATTTGATATTGTTACTTTTTGCAACGGTGTTATTATCTGGGCACGTTCAGTGCCCCCCGCCAAAGAGCCAAGCGAAGCGCTAGGGCACTACCAACCTTTCCTCGAAGTGCTTCGTCGTTTTTTTGGTAAAATAATAAACTTAACACGTTCCGGGACAGTGCCCGCCTACAGGCGTGAAAACAATAAAACATCTATTGTGTCTGGAGTAGTGTCCCGGAACGTGTTAAGTGCAATATTTTCTCTCCGATGCAGCCCTATCTGTTCTGTAACCAGGCCGGGTGCAAGACGACGTAACTAGATTAATACATTCATTATATTACCTACTTATTAACGTCAATATTAAGCTCGCTACTGAAAATGCCTCGTTGGTATCGGTGAGTTCGCTGGCCAAGAGGTCCCGGGTTCGATTCCCGAAATTTTGTTTCTGGGTTATTCTGTCTAAGTGCTCAGAAACAGCTCGCAGTCAGGAAGTTGGTGGTGATGATTCCGTACCGTTAAAAGCACGTTAAACTGTAGGTCCTGCGCATGATCTCTCATCAGTCTTCGATCATGTCGGACTGCCGAGTCACCGAATTATGAGAATGAAGGAACATAGAGTGCACTTGTGTATTGCACACACATCGGGGCACTATAATATCTCCTGCTTACGGCCTATCTCTGCTGAGGGGAGCCACCGTAACCCAAAATCGGTAGGAGATTATTAATTAAGCTCGCTAAATAGGCTGAGTTTCTAGTGACATCCAAAAAAACATGTCCAAAAAAAACTTGCATTAGAGTAAATGTACCTATGTGATTGGTGTCCAATGTTTATAATTTTATATAGTATTTATACTCTAGCAAAAATCAGCCCACTAAACTCTGGTTACATTTAACGAAAGGGCCGGCAGTCAGGGCTGCTCGTTTGGCAAACCCGGCTTTGGCCGGAATGTTCGGTTATTTTTAACGGCTCCGTCAAGTAGGGCGCGGTTAGCAGAAACTTGTGTTTGTTGAACGTTCGACGCGGAAGATTTGCTGGTTATATCTGGACGGAGGAGTCAGTTACTGTCCGGAGTTATAAATTAAAATTAATAGTTAGAGGACTGCGATCTGACCTGGTTCGTTTTTGAACAGAAGTTCAGAAACAGCAGCTTTTTGACACTTTCGTCACCAACGCATCAAACCTGAAGGAAATCTGCAAAAGCTCAGGGTAGGGGGCTGTTACTTACAGGTACATCGCTTCATTGTGATACACTTGCCCGCGCCCCTCACGCGCCGCGCTATGGCCTCCCCCCGCGCCCCTGGACCCCGCAGGCGAGGTCACAATTTCACGGTCTACCTTTAGGCTTTGGGGTTTTCTATAAAAATCGTGGTAAAAGGCCTGACCCGCTTTTGTATGAGATAAGTAAGCTTCTAGTAAGAAGGGTATAAAAGCTTGTTATATGGAGCTTTTCCTCCTTGTTTTTATTACAACAATGTCTAGTTTAGTACTTTATTTCGAACATAAAACTATCAAATGACTGTTAAATATTTGTAAAGAATCAACTTTTTGATATAACTTCTGTTGGTTGGAGCAATCAATGAAATCAAATCAATCAAGCAACGCAAAAAACATTTGTTCCCAACTTTGATAAAGAAAGATCTTATAGAAATTAAATTATGATTTTCATTAGCTTTCAATTTCAAACCGTCTACGCGTCTTCGAATCAAATACCAAATCTTAACTCCTCACCAAATACACAGCCTTTTGAAACACAGCAAGTGAGAAAGATACGTGCTAATCAAATTACCAGCAGAGCTCAAACTTTAATAGAAAGTTATGTCCTTGAAAGAAATGGAAGAATTGTGAAGGTATAATGAATGTAGGCAGTTTTATTTTTTTTAAACTCTTTGCGATGGGCTGTTGGTTTATGAAATTGAATAATGAAAACCTTCGTAGAATAAAGATGCACTTTTAAGAAAGAGCCTTTATTACAGTGCGTTTCGTTTAAGCAGAACATGTTTTAAAAAAGAATAGGAAAGAAGTTAACATAAGCAATCATAGTAAGCTGAATAATGACCTATTCCATTTTAAGTTTATATCTAAGTGCCTGTCCCTTTTAGGCCAACAACAGCCATACTTTAAAATTCCAAATGTCCCTACGATAAATTACATTTATTATAATGAGTAGTAAATCATAAAAACAATAAAATGCCCATAAACCAAACCCGAGTCGATTTTATTGTAGCAAAACTAATTTGTGATAACGTTTACAATTTGATATGGAATCTGTGGGTGGAATGAATTTTCTTTCGTATAAGAAAACATTGTAAAATAAATGACGCATCAATTGCTAGATTTAATATCATATAAACTTTATTGTTTGAATATTGCGACGGTAATTTGTAACTCTACATTGTTTTATTAAACAATATTCGGTATTCACGCAATCCTTTGAATAATGTTGGATTGTTTTATTTAATGACAAAAGAAAAAGTTTCACTAAAGTAAATGTTAAAAATAGAAATTCGTATGTATGGCAAGTAAATCGATTTTAGAACATAATATAGTCACATGAAGTGTATTTTCTTAACTAAAAGACATTCCATCAAGTACTCCCAAGCAAGATACAAAGCCAACTACAAATAAGCACAACTATTTTTTATTACTTTTTTCTATATCTATTTACGGTAAACGTTACATACCAAGTGATCCAAAATGTTTAAATTAATGACCTTCATGTATCCGACTTCACATTTCTCTAGTAGTTTTCAAATATTTGAATTAAAATCACAACTAGCCAAATACCTGTATATCACCGCCCCCGCGGCTTTGTCACACACACATACACACTCCATGATGATACAAAATTATCTGTCGTCGTAGTAAATGCATACACATTGACACCGGGCATAGTAAATTCTATGCACTCACACACGTGCATGTTATCAAAGAAAAACTTCCAAAATTTACGCGCACACAGAAAGGGCTACATCCTTATGGTTATGGATAGGGTTGTGCAAGAGTATGACATAACTTAAGGTAACTTTAGTTCTAGTATAGGTATTGACCATAGAGCGAGCTTACATAGATAGAGCCAATGAAAATTTATTATGTTTTATAATAATCATGTATCATGAAATCAAATCTGATATAATTCCCACATGAGAATCTACTATATTTGAGAAGTTTTGATTTTCAATTGGGCATCAAAACCGAGACCCCAACAAAGGAGTCCATTTGTTAAACAGCATAGTTTGTTAGACCTCATCACTATCAAATTTAAGAGCTAAGCTCTTGTCGTCGAGTTTTTTTCTTCATCTTCATAAGCATTCCAAATTAGGGATGATAGTATGATGGTTTCTCCCCATACCGCAGTTTAAACGAGAGTTTCCAGCCTCTTAATGCCTCTTTTTTACCTAGCTAGCTATAGACTACAACTAGGAAGTATATAATAATAAAAAAAAATCAATTTTAAATATCCCAATCGACTTGTCAACCCTACCGAATAGAATCATAGACGAAACGCACACAAGCCCACCTCGTACCAAAAATGCGTGCGTGTGCACGGTGCATCGTCCCACACTGTGTGTGTGTGGGTTGTCTGTGTGTGTGAAAGTAGGTCACAGATAGGAGAGACACGTGTCGGAGGGCCGAGCCTTTAGTACCGTGCTCTGAGGATCGTGGGAGATGACGTTTGGCACTGCAGTTCTGTCATTTTGACAGGTATGAAGATCAAAATAAATGGTGGGAATGACAGTTTCTTCCACAGCATCTCTAAGGCATTGTCTAATATGATCCAAAGCAGAAGTGGAGTTTAAGCTCTGTTGGGTTTAAGCTCTTGAGAGTCAACAAACAAAAATAGTTAAATAAAGAACATCACGGCGAATGCCTTTTGGTTTTTAGTTGAATTCAGAAGTTTTCTCTGCACCTCCGTTTAAAAATGATACAAATAATAATAACAAAACAAAACTTTTTAAACGTATTGAGTCATGTCGTTAGTTATTATGACTGAAAATAATTAAATTAAATTGAAGCAGTATTTTTTGTTTGATTGGTAAAATGATTGCGATGTTCGGCGACGGATATAACTGGCGGATATAGCAATTATTACGACTTGTATTTAATACATCTACACCAATACTATTCATCTATTTCAGAAACATTACTAAAATGTTAATAAATAAATTATGTGAAATTATTAGTATCGGACACAAAAAAAATCTTCCATTTATTATTCTCTCTAATGCATCATCATCATTTTCGGTAGTGTCGCTAATGCATAGGTAAACAAAATATCAGTCATAATGTAATGTCATCTGAAATTCGTTGATTTAAAAATAAAAACGTCATTCTCAGCTCTATGCCGGCGAGCCCTTCGGCGCACGGTAGTAAATGCAAGCGCGGGCGCAACGCGGATGATATCGCAGAGCGTTCACCCCGCGAGCGCTGAAAACTCACTTTCTTTGTACGGGAACATATTATTTGAAGATTTTGCTACCGTATGATTTATTATTGTCTTTCATTACATAGACCTACCTAGCCCCATTTGCGCTAAATTTTATTACGCTAAACCTTGATTAAATCATCTTTCTGTCTCTGTCAGTTTATTTGACGTCGCTCGAGACAGAAATAAGAATAAATCCAGGATTAGCACAATACTGGTTTAAATCATCATGCGCATGTGGGCCATATATAAGGTCAAATCATTTTAAGTGATAATATTTTAACAGTGGCTTTGTATACATTATAGAAACAGGACACTATCATATTTTTTTGGAAAATCGAGATTTTAATTTTTATTATTTTCTTTAACTATGACAACATTATTTTAAAAACAGCACCCTGACAATTTAAAAAAGTTATCTACGTCATCGGATCCGCCTCTCTCAATTCAATGTCCAAACCTTTTTTTTCTCTAATCTTAGCCTTAAGCCTTAAAATCTGAAAAAAAAATATTTGCCTCCATTTTTCTCAAAAACTAGTGGATAAAGACCCAAACTGTTTTCTACAAAAAATGATTAATTTATTGTGCTGAATAGGCTCTTTAAATATTATCACTTAAAACGAGGTGACTTTATTGCAATTCCACCCTGTAGAACTGGCACGGGAAAATGGAAAAAAAAATTTGGTAGGTAAATAATAATCTCAAATTAATAAATCCACATTTAATGTCCATGCAAATGTGAATTCCTTCCATAAATGGGAACTGAAATTACCAGTTGCTGATGTTTGGTTTCTTAAATATGTCCTTTAGAATAAGAAAATGCCCCCAAAATCTCAAAAGCTACAAACTGGGTGTAACGAAGAAATAACAGACATTTTCGCATAGATTTTCTACTATAGAGACCTAATTATTAAATTGGACTTTTTTTTAATTCAGTCATGGCTACTAAAAAACTATAATTAACAGCTATTAGTTAAAAACTGCGTTTAAACGGAAAAGCAATTAGGATCCTCGTTATCGTTAATAACCATAATACTGATACCATCATTAAAAAAGGATATCATTAAAAATTTCTCTTGAGGCTTTGGTGTCAGAAAGCGCCTGTCGTTATGTTAAGCAAGTGACATTTACAGTAATCATCACTCTCGCTTATTAACACTTTTGATAATGCCATTTAATCTTGGAAATGACAAAAACTGGCTAAGTGCGTGTCTGTCCAAGGAATTTAGGATCCGTTTATTTAATTACTAATGTGACTTTTAAAATAGAGGTCAGTTAAAATTGTATCGAGAAATAAGAAAACAACACAAAAGTTTAAATAGCGACGCATTAATTAATCAGGAATCAAAACACTAGGCAATTCTTAATCATATATTCTACTGCAAATCCATAAAAAACAAAACCTAGTACATTTTACTTTCAATTACTTATTAAACCTGGATTTACCTTGCTAACCAAGTACTAAAACATACTTTCAGTCTGTAATAATAAATATATCACAACATCTCCTCAAAAGTAATCGCTTTAAATTTAAACATATTGCACTTTAAATAGGTTCATTAACTTACATCAGTTTTTAATGACAAAATTTAATTAAGATTTAATTAAAAACTATCTCCAAACTTCAAAGAAAACAAACACCTCAGTCAACAAAGTACCAGGCTTACAGCACTGGCTAAGAGGCGACGACCGCAGTGAAATTTGGCCGCGTGACGTACCTGTCGTCCTTCGCCGCGCTTTCCAACGCCTCGAGTCTATGCTTGCCTGGTACCTGGTATAGTTTACGCACAAAAAATAGATGCATGATGGCCCAATACCGTTCTAGGCCGGCTTCAAGAAAGAAAGAGTATTTTTATTTTTATTTTGGTTTTCTATATTCTTTAGATTATTTAGAAAAAATAATTAATTATGTACTTTTAAGTATTTTTTATCGTTTACCTAGCTAGCAAATAAGTATCAAAAGCTATGACTAAAGACCGGCCAGGAAAACTTATTAGTAAGAGAACTTAGTTTTCAGTTACCTACATAAAGACTTGCATGACCTAAAGGTTTGACGGGCAGAAAATGCTTTTAGCATTAAGTCCACCTTTGCACACCATGATTTGTGCAACAAAGTCTTTAAATAAAATAAAATAAATAAAGTGGCAGTAACTCTACGACGTGTGTGTGTCGTAAACTCTTTGGTCAAACTTGGGTCCTATGTTACGAGATATTAAGAGCCATATGACAGTCTGGAGATTCTCAGATTTTACCGAATTTATCAATGTGTGTGTGCGATTTTATATGTCCGGGACACAAAAAAATGTTAACTGTAATTAAACAATTTTGATACTTTATCTCTAGGTAGTAGGCTATGCGTATGATGAACACAGAAAATGATGGTCTTATAAAAGTCGATGTGATAAATTAATGTTATACCAGTTTTTTTGTATTTAAAATACCTATTACGAATACAGTGAATACAGTTCGGAATCAGGGCTCGCGTCAATTCCGTTCGCGAACATTTTCCTTTTGATAATTATATAACTAAATTCACACATTTAAACACAAACGTACAGTTATAATAACGTAAAAAACTTACAGCATAGAAAAAACGAAATGCATCCAAAGGGTGAAGACATATAGAGGCGGGTAACACGCACTGACCTGCAACGACTAACCAGTGTTGTGCCGTGTTGGCTATTTCATGGAATTGAAATGCTTTATAGAGACTTTTCCGACTCAAGTCTTGATTTGAATCTTGTTTTAAAAAACATTCTAATGTCAGTCGGTCCTTATTTGGATTTTTGTAACGAATTTCTAAAATATTTCGAGATCAAAAAAAGATGACTTGGCACATCACTAGTCAGTCGGTTCAGGTCGGTACCAGTTATCTGCCTCTTTATGTCTTCACCCAAATTGTGACTCTGAGAATAGGTATTTTTTTACGAATGTGAACTCCGTGAGAAACGGGGACTAAGGTTTATTGGTGAATGCTGCCGTTGGTTCTGCGCTTGATCAACCACGTGTCATACCAACTGGGTGCTATGAGGATTTATCAACACATAAATACCTTTTAGTGTGACGCTGTTCTTTGATATGATTTGTATTTTGATATATGAAATATGTGACAAGTTATTATAGCTGTCATTCAGAAAATGTAGTTAAGAAGCTTTCGATCAAGATTTCATGTATTTAATGTATAACAGATGATAAATAACACCATTTTTTTTGTTTTAATAAATTTTTCAATAATGAAATATTATATGAATGTGGACTTGAATAGAACCATAGAACTTCATGGCATTTGCGTACAATTTGAATACAGGTTCATATTAACTACATACACATAAGCCCTTATTCGTCTTTAATTTTGTTGGGTTAATGATCACTTCACCGCCATACTATTTCAACAAAACCGACTTCAAAAACAAAAGTCACCAAAATTTCTTAAATAAACTCTTGAAAGGACTCTATTTCACGCAAACCTTGTCCTTGGATGGAATCCTTTTAAGAGATTATTTAAGACTTTTTAGGGTATTTTATTTTTGAAGTCGGTTTAAGTTATTTTATTTGCAAATTGTTAGTGATTAAAATCGAGGGGAGGGGGTTTCACCTTTTGAGTCTGCTCTTTAATAAGCTACAAAGTACCTTACATAAGTTCCGGCGTCATAATCACTGAACTCCTAATCATTAAGGAGTTCCACTATCAGCTCAGTTCTACAAAATAGTGACTATCAGACGTAAAAACACGTCAACATTGAAATACTAGTACAAAAACACTATACACGTCTTTTAGATTTAAGGGTTTCCCTCGATTACACCAAGACCTCATCATCAGTTCCGGATTTGGCCACAATGGGACCAATTAAAAGTTAAACCCTATAAGAAAATGAAAAAAATATCTAATCTGTCAACAAATGACTGAGATATGAGGATGATATACATACAAAAAATAACATACAATCTAATTGATAACCTCCTCCTTTTGAAATCGGTTAAATAATAACTATTCGCCAGCAGACACACAATATCATAAAATGTACATTCATTACTCAGTTATCCCGTAAGGAACGTGAGTCCATTTTACCCGTTGCCAGTTTTTATGGATGTACTAGTGGCCCCGTAAACTGTGTTTCGTATCGAGCCTCAGCGCGCCCCAGCTCCGTTTCATAATAACTTAAGGGGTAAGAGGTAAATAAATACCAATTCAACAAAGTAAATATCATGAAAATCGGTCTACCGTTGTTAAACTATAAAGTAGTGTTAGCAACCCCGGAGTAACGGCAACACTACGGGCCTATATAAACCGAAGCAGACCAGCGAGCGCCCTCTTTTGGCCGTTGGCGTGCGCTCTGTTAACATTGGACTAAGACCGTGTATATTGTTTTTCTATTTTCACGTTAAATACCTGTAATTATTTTAGTTAAGAAATAAATCAATACTTTCTTTATTTTTGTGTGTAAATTGTTGTTTTTTTTAATCAAATCTGATCTTATACTATCTTGGTACTATTGCCTATTCTTGGCCTAATTAATTTAGTACTTGTCTAAAATTGACATTTAACTGTTTGGTGATAGAAACAGTTTGCTCATCATGTACCACAATTTTATTTTGTGGAGAATTTATTATTATGTTGTGTCTTTTCCATTCTCGGGACCATGGGGCCCCGGACCTTTGGAAGGCGTACATGGGGCCGAAGCCAACACGCAGAGGCCCGTTTGACAACATTGATCTAAAAGCTGTGTGACACAAACCGGCGATTATCCTTGTATGCACTATACAAGTGCACCCAAGGACAACCTCCGGTTCATGTAGGGCTATTGCAAGATATGGATACAATAGATACTGGGTTATGGGTGTGGGTGTTAGTTGGACCGGGTATCTGGGACTATAGAAGAACTATGGCCCCTGCCCATCGTATGTTTCTCACACGGATAAAATGGCAGGGGGTGACTTGCACACTCAGTCGATGGGCCCCCCAAATAGGTTGCTAGCACTAAGTGACGTAGACAACAAGGGGGCAACACCAGTTGAGGTGCTAGGGGAGTGGAGAGGTGTATCACGGCTCTCAGGACAATTCCGGTAATCGTTCAAGATCCCTACAAGCACCTTACTGGCACACTATTATTATTATTATTTTTGTCGATAATTTTGGTCCTAGTATCTGCACATTTTGTTTGATCAAGTTTCGAAAATACACATTGTATATGGTAAAAGATCTTCTTTATAACTCATGAACCTCTTGAAATAGTCGCCATACATACAAATCTTTCTTGTTTATAGTATTAATAAGGATTACTTTATATGAAAGTTTACATAATATTTATTAATCATTTAAATACAACTACAAATCTTTATAAAAGCACGAATACTTTTTGTTATAATTAGAGACCATCGACGATCCAAATGCACTTTGTGGCTTTATGCCTGTTGCATAAAGTCTCTAAGCGAATTGATCGCCGTATAAAATTTGTGCAAAGCGTGATATTTTCAAATTTGGAATGAGTATCATACACGAAATAAAAGACTAGCAGCGAAGACAACGAGCGACACACCCTTCCCCTCCGAGCGCTCGGCGCTGTCTGTCAAATGTCGATCGAAGATGAACGTCCGTGACAGCTCCAAATCTCAAATTTATAGGTTACTTTAGTAAGATATTTTGAATATATTGTACACGATAAAATCAAGAATTTAGATGCTAAAACAAAGATAGGAACCTCTATAACATTGTTCTATCAAATAACACAGAATAAGTGCAATGTATCTCAGAGATAATCGCCTGTCTTTAGGTGCGTATTTTATGCCAAAACATGGTTTCAATTTTGTCTTCATTTGGAATAACCAGAGCAATAAATAAAAAAAACAGAGTCTACACCTTGTAGACGAACGTAATTCCCTTCAAGTTTATGTTATTTCGATAGCTGATGTCAACAACTGATCTAGAAAAGTGCACCAGAAAAACCGTCAATTTGGCTTCTATGATTGCAAATTACAGGCATTTTAAAGATTGAATCAAAAATTCAGAGCTTACATCTTATGTAGATAGCTTATTTCTACACAAATCAGTCAAAAAAAGTTGTCAGTTAAGTCATTTTTGGGGAGAAAACTGCACTTGAACTTTGTTAGAAGGTAGGTGACAGCAGCCTTATTTTTTTATAATTTAATGAAACCATACGATTAAAAGTTTTTTTTTTACTCCAATGGAGAGCTATGAAAAGAGAACTACCAACCTCATTGTGACCACGGCGGAAAATAGACACAATATCATAAATTGTATAACCCTCGTTTAATAGAGTTAACCATTACATAAGCAGATCTCACCCACTGACACAGAGAATTGTATCACTTCCACTTTAAATCGCGGTCGAAACCAAAACTAATTGTGTAATTATTGCGTAAAAATCCAAGATTGAGATTTTTTGAATAATATAACTCGTTATATAAGCATTGTCGGATTAACAAAGGTTTTACTTTAATTAAGTAGTTCATGGATCTAGTATACAGCGTGACTGTGCTTTTTGATGCCCGTTGTTGAAGAGAGTGGATTTTGTTGGTAAATAATGAAATAAAATAGCCTAATTCAAGATTGGGACTAGAATTTATGAAAAAGACCTTGTAATCGGTTCCTCGTAACTTAGTATTATTTAACTTTTGTCTCCCACTTTATTTTTGCGAAAAATACTGGGTATAATTCTGGGTATAAAAAAACTCAACAGACTATTACTTCCAGGGTAAATTTAAAAAAAAACAGAATGGCATTTGACTCCTTTTAATTTTATAAGATAAATAGCGGCGTGATTACCGCGACTTCATCCGCGCGTTTTGATTCTACTCCCTTTTCCCCGGTCTAATTATAATGTTTTAATAGCTTATAGCCTTCCCCGATTAATAAATTATCTAACACAATATTTGAAGGTTCATTTGCTTCTAAAAAACCGCTGGTTACTTGTGTTTGTGAAAGTTTAAAAACGAAGTTTTATATCCGGGATAGACGGTACATAATCGTCATCGTGACAGCTATGCCATCAATTATGTGCGTTGAATCATACTGAATGCTATACTCGATCATTATCATTGGAGCCAACCGCATTTTTTAAATATACTAACTATTGAGATACAGCGTTTTACCGCGACTTCGTCTGCGTAGATTGTGATACGATGAAGCTTTTATCTTAGGCCTTAGGTTACCCAAATTCGGCACTATGGCAAACTTTTAGTAACTTGAGCTAACCTTAATTACTGGGGATTTTTTTACCCTTATTTTGTAACAATTTAGGGGGAGTCATCCTTTGTCTAATAAATAAAAAAAATAAGCTTCAATGGCTTTACATTTTCCCTGAAAAGAGAGAAAGGATTAAGGCTTTCAATGTAACTGAAACCAGTAATGTTAATATAAAAGACCTAAAACATGGAAGACACATTTTTTTCATACTCCCTGACCTAAACAAAATAGACCATAGAGAATCTATCAAAACACAAATTACCCTCAATGGGTACAAAAAACAATCGCGATTACATAAGAACAAATCGCAAAATGTCGGTCAGTGAGTTGTGCAAGAGTGAAAGGTTGCATAAGGAGGCTTAGACTGAGACGAGATGAGACTCTTGCGACATAGCAAAGAGTTGAGTATAGAAGGTGCACGTCCTTAGCACATGAATAGTTAGTACCTAAAGTAGCCGATAGACCAGCAATGATACAATGTTACCGTCCTCTCATGTTAAACTTACGTAAAGAGGTCAATTTAGTCTGAAACGAAATTTTGTTACATTAAATTAATTATTAATTTGTTTTTTTTATTAATTTCATAATTATTTTATTTGCTATCGGATGTTACTCGGTACGTGTGTTATCGACAACATGCAACTCAATCATAACTAAAGTTATCTTTAAAAAACGTGTCTAAAGAAATTAAGATAAGACATGAATTTCTCAAGGAAATTGTGAAAGCGACACAACAAGATTCATAGTTAGGAATACTGTAACCCGACTACAAATTAAATGCTAAAATAATAACCTTTTCGTGGAGTAAAAAGAGACTAAAGGTTTGGCTCACCTGTCTATTGTTATCTTTTAGCCTGAGGTTGAAATGGCAAAGAGTTTGGCTGCCTCTGTCAAGCTGACAGCAACGATTTGAACCCCCGAGATGCGCAATTGGAAATCTTGAAAGCAATGGCTGTTTTTGATGATTTGGATTTGCTTGCCATCCCCTAGCCGAATTAGAATTACAGTTGCTGGTTTGCCAAGCAACGTATACTGGTAAACATTTGTTACGCGTTTAGCTGGAGTATCATGCCTACAAGTCCCCTCTACCTCCCCTCTCTCCCTCCGTTACTCTTTGGCAATCAAGAGGGGAGGAATGTAGGTTGCCGCCGTGTCTTTGTCTCCCCCCTTTCCGTGGTTTCCCACCACCAGCCGAACCGGTTCGTACCAGATCAGAAACTTGGATTTGGCGATCCGCGAATTTGGTTTTTGCTAGTATTTATGTTTAGTTGTATGGTTTTCATACAAGCATTGAGTTTCGTTACTTTTGGAAAATGATGCTTAAAAAGTTTTTTTTATATTCTCGGCTAAGCCGGTAATGCCTCGATCGCAGCCGATAGTTTACCATAAATGTACTAATCTTTAGTACTCATAGTAAACTCATCAGAGTTAGAAAATGTAAACAATTTTGAGGACAATTAATGACTGATCGATCAGTCATCATATTTTTCTACCCCTCGCATACTTATTTAAAACTTATTGCACAACACAACACTATGAACCAGTCTTAAGATTATGATTCAGACTAAGGATGTCACGGTCACACAAAAAACAGTTTTCTCCGAAAGTGTATTGAAAGCGAATCCTGGTTCCGGTAACGGTATGGTGAGATGTTTATTTTTAGTATGCCAGCATCATGGGATACCCGATCCTTAAAATCGCAAAGAAATTACGAGATGCATTTTTGGCGCTTAAAATTTAGCCGAAATAAATAGAAATAGAAATATTTTAAATTTTAACAGAAAATGTAACGGAAAATTTAGAAATTCAGGAAGTTTACTACTTATTAATCTATTTTAGCTCAACAATTTCTTTTTTGGATAAACTTATGTACACATGCGTTGAATTGCAGTTCCGCATCTATATTTATGAAAATAATTCTGTTTTATGTTTGACTGTAATTTGTTTTATGTATCTTCTAAAATAAAATAAATAGATAAAGTTTGAAATTCTTTCAATATATTTTATGTCAATATTAAAAATCGTCAAAATATTATCTGAGCTGCTATCTTCATGGTATAAAACTGACCAAAGGTGTGTAAAGCTATTCTCAATAAATGACCCAGTATCAAACAAAACTCTGAATCTGAAACATATGTATTTGCTATTTCAGTGCATACATTTATGTATGAAATGGAAGCATGTGGAATAAGGGGTATGTTCAGCAGGCTGTTCAGGAATGTACTGCGGCTAATTATGATGATGATGTAATATTACGATAACATTAGTGATTATCATAAAATTTGTAAAATTTTAAGCTCATTTATTTCTTATTAAATTCACCTCTTCAATTCTTCATGGTCAAGTACGGGTATAAAAAGAAAACCTTTTGAAGCCAGTAAAAAACTTGATAAAGCTCCTTCATGAAAAGTGTCGAAAATAAGTAAATTCTTTTCAAGAATAAAGAAAGTTATGAGTACAGTCACGGGTACTGAAAGGTGTATAAACGTGTTCTTATGGTATTATCGTAAGGTCTCGAACCTTATGCTCTCGTTAATTTGGTGGAAATTGTTAAAGGTACAAAAAAATAAAAGTAAGCAGACGTCTAGGGGTGACCATTGTGTCAAAAATGTTACCAGAAAAAAAATGAAATTGGTAACAAAAATGAAAACTAAGGGTGTTTTCACACAATAACGGATCATTATGTATTTACTATCAGTGCCAGCAACTAAGGTCCTGGAATTTGACATCAGGTGTTCGAATCCCGCAAAGGGCAAGTGTTTATGTGATGAGGGCGTTGTACCTAACTCGTGGATGTTTATATAATAAATTTAAGTATGTATTGACGATGCCCCCGTCATAAGCGTTATCTGGTATTCGTAATTTCGTAGTAACGCAAAGAAGAAAATTCCTAACCTTTAAACCATGACAATTGGTGTGTCTGGCACATATTTATTACATTACTTATCTGTCTCTGTAAATATCTGAAAAATAAACCAATAGCAAGACGATTATAATCAAAACTCAACTTGAGACTTATTCATAATAACTCAAAAGGTCTTTTAAACCTATTTTAGCTATTACACTGTTTTGTCACTTTCTGTCAAATGATGACAGCGCCAAGAAAGAATTAGATAAAACAGTGTAATAGCTAAAATAGGTTTAAAAGACCGTATGAGTTATTATGAATAAGGGGGGAATAACTCACGTTGGTTAGTCACTTATTTTCTGTCAAGTTCCGACATGACTCTACTACCCTGATTCAAGTGGGTCACTTTCCTCTCAGCGCGTTTAGAATCGAAGTGACACCATTCGATTGGTTACATAAATCGAATAACCGGTCGGAAAAATCGATTAAACTCAATCAGTTTTCTGTTGATTAATAATACGTAACACGACGGAAACTATTGGTTAAAATTTATGCTGGATAAATGGGTTAAATTATTTGTTTGTAGTGACAAGTGACTTTAGTTTACATTGGAGTGTTGCAACAACAGTGTGAGAGGAATTAGCAGTATTTTTTTTGTTGCCTAGCTAGCAGTATTTTTGAATCACAAAAACGGTCTTAGACATTCAAGATTGCTGTTATTTCTGCATAGGTAAGTATTTCCTCAAATATATTCTGAACATTATAATAAAAACTATTAAAATTAAACTGAAAAAAATTGCATGAGAGAAAATGATTCCTAAATGTCAAAAAAAGTCGAAAGAAAATGCAGGATTTCATATGCTTTTATTACTATAAAGTTTACTATACATCTTGCATCCCAAATATAATATACGATATGTATTCTCAACAATATCCGTCCTAAGATCACTTTCATCTAAACAAAATGTTGATATGACTACGTGACGCGGTTCCGAACGCCCAAAAGCAGAGTTTTGCATTTTCAACTCGTGCGCACGCCTCCCGCTGCCGACCAACTTTCACTTTCGTTGTAGGGCAAACTGTTTGGTTGGACACAGTTCCATCCGGTTCAGTAACTTCTTTCGAAACTAGGCTTTAGGCTTCAGGAATAAGGTGTCTTTTGGATTTTGCTGTTGCAGTATTTAGAACTTTGTCGTTAAGAAAGTTTGACATGACAAAAGTCGAAAGTGATGCCACCAATATCACACCAAATTCGCTCTTAAAATAATAGTTTTAAGGAGTATTTTGAATTAAAAATCTTTTCTTTTTAGGATGTTTAGGATAGAAAAGATTCGGTGGTTCCGTCGAGAGAGATTTGGAGCCTTACGGATCCACGTTTAGGCATGTTATGAAATCAAATGACATGAACCTTTTGGACTATAGTTAATGTCACGTTTTTGACAAAAAGCGATGCGCCTGACCCGCGAATCGGGGTCAGTTTTGATGTGAATCCTTTTTTAGATTCTGTCGTGAATAAAATTTAGATTTTCGGGCTGCATGGTTTTGGTATTGGCCTGGATACGAAGGGCTGTTATTGTGTCTGAATCCTTGCTCGCGTAGATTTTATACACTTTCAGGAAATATGGTCACTACGATATCAATATAGCTCAGCTTAAAGTAACGTGGTAATTGACAGAGATTGCAATCTTTTGAGAAGATGCGCCTTAATCATCTCCTGCTTCTTCTTCAGCACGTGTTTGCTCACTGCAGGGCATATGCCTCTCCAAACTTCCTCCACGCCGCTCTGTCTTGTGCTTTTCGAAACCAGATTGTGCCGGCTTGGTTCTTTATGTCGTCAGACCATCTGACTGGAGGTCTCCCAACACTCCTCTTCCCGATTCTGGGTTTCCACTCCCTTACTAACTAACTAACTAACATACCTACTAGCTTACTTTTTTATGAAGAGCTCATGATATTTGGTGATATTGACAATCCACTTTTTTAAATTTTCCACTATGTTTCTTTACCGTAACCAATCAAAGGGTATTTTAATTTAGTAAAGCACTAAATTCCTAAGTCACTCTAGTACGTGGCTAAGTAAATTCAATCAGAATCAGTCGCAGTTGTATAATATGCAAATGTATTAAAACGAATGGTAATCGTCGTCGGATGAAAGTAAAACTGTGTTGAGACCCACTTCCCTTATTTCCCTGTAGACTAGACTATACTATAGTTTTGTATTTGAACTACTAATATTATGAATGCGCAAGTTTGTAAGGATGGATGTATGTTTGTCACGCAAAATCTACGCTATGGATTAAGAAACTCTACAATAATATAGCTCATAAATCAGAAAAAACACTTATGCTATAATCCATTAAGATATTTTTTGAGACCCAACACTTACGCGGGTGAATCCCCGGGGAACCGCTAGTTTATAATAAAGGATTAAATTCTAGTAGAGATCTAACATGATGTTTGGAGTGCATAGCAATTAACCGTCAGGGTACCGTTTGTTTATCTAGGCATCCTCAATTTGAGAAGATAGATAGAATTAAGAATTGAAATATTTTGAGCATACGGTGCAATTGACACCATGTGGTGTCTTATACCCATTTGAGCTGAGCAAAAACTTAATTTGGGAGTTGCACCAAAGTCTATTTCATTATTCATTTATTTGATCAGACAACAATAGATCTAAATAGGGTTAGTATTACAATGCATCTTACAAACTATGTTGGTACACATTAAAGGACAAACATGTTGTCGCCCAGCTCTGACTTTCAGGATGCCGCTGAAGCTGTCACGTAGGTACCCTTCTTTTTCACGGATGAAATGCTTTATGCATACATTGGCAGGTTATGTGGGACTCCTTGGTGAGTAGCCAAGTATAGCCACTATAAAAAAACAGGTACTTTTACTATGCCAATAAATACTTTTTCTTTCTTTCTTTCTAAAACCTCCACGTGGTGCCCTCAGACCACTAAGTGGGATGACGAAGGATCGCTGTTCGCATGCACTCCGTCGTCCCTGCTGCTATCGCATACTGACCATTTTATCCCGAGTGTTCTTAGCCACGTTCATGAAAATCTGTTCAGCCGTTTGAAGATCATCAGCACTTTTCTAGTTTATAAAGGGATCTGATAAACTTCAACCGATTGATTCGAAATTTGGTACCGTGTTATTTAAATGATATTGAAAGTATTCGTAAAGTAACCATAACCTGATCAGCAGTTCGAAGATCAGCTCAGCATCAGCTCTTAAATTTTTGATGAGGGAATTTCATGAGGAGACGGGGTTTTCTTATAATACTTTCAGAGTCTCATAACGTTCTCCGTAAAAATCATTTCCCAATGATTCTGAATTGCTTTTGAAAATTTTGACAGTGTTTTTTTGAAATCCTCAAACTTAGACCTACTGAATTATTGAGAACTATTTTTTCATACTTTCATTTTAAAAAACATTTTGTGTCATAGAAGCTCCATAAAAGTGCCCAGTACGAGTTTTATTTGAGTACATCTTTCCCAGAAGGTCCCCGTCGACTTTTTCATACCATCCATTCAAGCATGGATACGACAGTTAATTGAATGAGAATTCCATACACTAAAGTACCAGGGCAACAGAACCAAACAGAACACCAATATTCCTTGGGAACTATCCCACGAGGGCATACTTCATTGTCCTACTACACCATTATTTCTAACTCATAAGAATAAAAA
Source organism: Pyrausta aurata (assembly GCA_963584085.1). NCBI lineage: Eukaryota > Metazoa > Arthropoda > Insecta > Lepidoptera > Crambidae > Pyrausta > Pyrausta aurata. The sequence goes on from OY757274.1 coordinate 9,633,516, forward strand.
GCTATAGATCATTTTCGATTGGCAAAATGTGTGCAGTATTTATTGGGAATAGCTTGAAGACATTTGAAACACAATCACGTCTACAAGTTTTTACCAAATTCTGTAATTGACAAGTGAAAAGTGTACAAAGAAGCGGTTGTGATTGCTCAATATGTATAAATGTCAGGTGTAATTAGTAGGTTTGTCAGTAAGAAGCTATTTTAGTTGATTATTTTAGAGATCGGATATGCAAATATACCAAATACATTATCTAAACTAGATGCTGGCAAGAAAAAATAAAAACTAAGAATGCAACATAAAAAATAAGACTACCCTATTCAAAAACGTAACCATTTCCTTGTGGCAAGGAGGCTATAATGCTGGCAGCGTTGCCGCGTTGGATAGCTATGCTAATCCTTTGAGCTAGAAACCAGCCAGCTTTATTATTGGATGCTGGCTACTCGTTTTAATAAAAATCACATTTGTATCGAAAACATTGTCAATTTAAAAATTAGATCATTGAATTTGTATTGATTTGGTTGCTGTATCGATAGTTAACTCAACTTATAGTTAAAAGTCGTTACCATTGGTTGAATTACGAATGTGCGTACCTTTAATAAAACACTGCGTAAGCATTGGTTATTAAATTAGCCATTCTGTCAATTGGTTAGTTTTTTATATATTTAAAACATGCAGAATTGTAATTATTCAACCGCTGTTAGGTTGAACTAAGTTGTTAAGAATAGTTTGAAGGGTAGGAAAAATAAAGGATACCTAATTTTATCGTTTTTCTTTTCGATAATCCGAGCATGTCACCTTACATAATTAAATGTAGTATTTGCAATTTAATATTGCAATAATTTATCGGTGGATACAAGTATGTATCCGATCGTCTGACCTCTAGTTATTTGAAAACATAATAGAAGTTCAATAATTGTGTACTAAAAGTTTAATTATCTATTTAATCATCTCGTAATGCTACTGTGCAAACGTTTTCGTTTAGAAAAGCATAGTTAGTAATGGCCATTATGGCTCTGTGCTTTGTAAAATTTTGTAAGTAAAATAACTGTTGCTAATAGTATGTGGCAATTTGGAAATCTTAGGCCCGGTTGTGTGGTTGATAGTTAACTCATCTAATAGTTGAAAACCAGCGATTCAATATTTACGATAGTGCATGTTTTGAAGAAAAAAAAACGTTAACCAAATGTTAGAGGCCCAGTTGCGTGATCAGTAGTTAATTCAACTAATCGTTTAATGTCGTTACGTGGTTAAATATATACGACTGTGCGTGTTTAGGTATTTGTTTATTTTTCTTGTATATTACATCATTTTCGCAATTTTCCTCATTCCTGAAGAGTAAGAAGCTATTGATGGTATATTTTACAAGGTTTCATAATAACTTCCTGAAAAAAAAACGATTGAGAACGTAATTGTGGAGCAGCGATTTGTATGCAAATACAATTTTATTGTCCATTGACAGACGGTCGTAGGTTATCTAAAAGCTTGATCAGACAAATAATTGGTGGGTATTTATTGCAGAAAACAAAAGAAATGTTCAAATGACGTATCTCATTCGTACTATTTTCTCATGTTGGCTAATCGGCATTATTAATGGTGTACGCGCCTTCACCCATGTAAATGTCGGATTTCGAAAAATATTCCTATGGATTAAAGCCTATGTGCTATTCCGATGTGTGAGCTATATTCTTGTAAAGTTTGATCAAAATCCATTCAGTAGTTTTTGCGTGAAGGAGTAACAAACATACATCTATCCTCACAAACTATCGCATTTATAATATTAGTAGGAAGTAGGATCTATCGGTCAATCATAGTACACATTAATTAGTTAAACAGGTTTTGTTAAGTTTGGGAGATGAGTAGTTAAGGTTTTTTTTTGTTTTTAAAAAAGGGAAATAAAAATACCGGTGCATATTTTTGCACTGTTTTCGAAATTCTGTATATTCTATATGTATGATTTTATGAAACCGAATAGTCTCTTGATCATTAACGAGGATGACGGTAAAAATCACTTCAAAAATGTGTCATGCGTTATTATATAATAATAAAGATAGTTACATTATTTACAACTAAACAATATTACGCATAATCAAGAAACCAGAAAGAATGCACAATAAAAATTATATCACATTAATAAGGAACTGCTACATAACGCCATTTTCCCAGACCAGTAATTATCTAAGATATTCTTAAAAAACAATGACAATGAATGACCTAGCTTTACGTATTATCTAGTGGGCTATCAAGTCATAAGGCTAATGAGATGATGAACTAATAATATTATAAAACTTTTCTCATATTCTTTAACACGTTCCGGGACAGTGCCCGCCTACAGGCGTGAAAACAATAAAACATCTATTGTGTCTGGAGTAGTGTCCCGGAACGTGTTAAGCAATAGTTTTGAAGCAGTTTGTGATAATGACACGATTCGTTGCGCCAAACAAACTTCACTTTATCTAAAGATTTATGTTTAGATCTTGTCTTGGTTTTTTGATAGATATTATTTTATACTTAGATATAGAAATTTAAAACCCCAACTTTCAGTATCAATGGTATTATTATATGATTGCAACAATAAATATAAAATGATCTAAGAAATATATAAATTGCAATAATGTAGAATCTTGGTTAGCTCATACTACCTCACATTTGAGGTAAGGCCTTTGCGCAGCAGTGGGATGCTTACAGGCTAAACTTAACTTGGTTAGATAGTTCGAAACTAAGGCCCAATATCTTCATCTATAGTAATGGTAAAGTTATGTCACCAGCGGTTAAATATTTATGATTGTGTGTGTTTTGATGAGAAATACCTTAAACCAATGGTCATTAAAATAGCCATTCTGTCATTTGGTTATGGTAGTTGTTCTTCAAAATACACACAATCGTAAAAATTCAACCGCTGGTAACGTAACTTTACCATTACTATCGATGAAAAAACTGGGCCTTAGTGTTTCGAATTAAACTCGTATATTCTTCTTTAAATCACACTTTATAGGAAAATAGATCAATATTAATTTAATTGTTTGCTTTTCACTACATAAGAAGATAAAAATTAGCATAATTCCCACCTAAATTCAATCAAAGCCCAAACCAGTTTACAAAGTCCGGGAGCTAAGCCTTATTTCTTAGAACGAAGCGCCCATATGAAGCTTAAAGCTTGTCATGTCGGACTTTTTATAATATTAATGAGGATACCTCGAGAGCCTTCAGTGAAAGTTAGGGATGATTGATATTGGAGGATATCGCTTTCATTAGTCCTTCGAGCTTTTGAACTCACGAATAAAGTAAGAAAGCTTGCGAATGCTATTTTGAATTATTGTAAAAGCAAAAGTTCAAATATTAAACATTAAAAACTTGGTTGGTAGGTTTTACATCGTTTTGATAATGAGAAAAATATTTTCTTTAAGACTATTTCATTAGTTTAGCAATGGCGATTGATACTTTATTTCTATTTTTGTAAGTTTGAATTTAAAGTTACACGCCAACATTGAGTAACTAATATTTTTGACAAATAGCTCAAACAAGTGCGACAATAATTCAACCTCAATATTTATTATTATAATACATATAACGATTTGATGGTAGACCGAAACTACGCTAATAACACCTGCGAAATGGTCTAAATAAGCACCTAAAATTGCTATAATCAAGTGCATAGTAATAGAAAAAGTCTGAAGAAAACTCTATACTCTGACTTTAGATATCAAACTATGGAAAAGCTTTCAACCATTTTAAAAACAACAGGGTCATTATCTCCAAATAAAAAAGCATCTTGAAAACACCTCGACAAAAATAAAAAGGCTTTTTCTACATCGTGTCCCGAGGCGTTGCACTGTGAGGAGAGGGGGGGATGCGTAAGAGCATTCCACTATCGCTTTCCAAGCTTTCTTCCTCTGCAGCCTTGGAGGTTTGGGACAGCGGTGCTATGGAGGGGCTGGGCTATTAATTTTGTATTTTTGTTTGATATATGTTTACCAACAAAACATCATTTCTGTTTTTATATCAATGTGAGTACTTCAAAATTATAGGAGTTAAAGTTAACAAGACATAAATGATACTTTGTGGTTTAGACGTGAATGCTTTGACGTTGGTGTTAAAACTTTATTAACTATCGATAGTAACTTTAAATATAACACTTCATGACACTTATTAATGGAAAGAAATTTTAACACATGGCAAACCGGAACTGAAATTCAATACATGAAATATGAAATCATGTCGTATTCAAAATCATTTTATAATATTCATTTACACTTTATTGTTCATTTGCGAAATTAGATGCCTATTTTATATAGGTATATTAATTGAGAAGGCAACGATGTCAATAAGCCACATAACGCACACGAATTTGAGTAGAATAGAAAAAGGACTAAGTAAAATCTGTCAAAACGTAACCACCGCTAATAATATTCCTGTATCTACCGCTTTATGGTCTCTTTACCCTTTATTTAACAGATTTTTATCATTTACTATGGCCAATAAAGGGTTCAGATTTTCAAAAAAATTTTTTGTAACAAAGATGACTCCACAGCTTTCCCTGTGCTATCCCAATGTGAATGAACTAAATGAGTGAGATGCTCCCGGACTACTTTCTCCGAGGTGAAGGCACTAGCTGAGGGCAACGCACTATATCTGCAGCCGAAAAACTTGTAGCATGTACTTGCAAGTACTGGCGACTACCTTTTTGAATCATGCAACATTAATATTCACTCTAAATAATAATTTGACGTGTATTTTTTTTTCACGTGAGAACAAATTTGGCAAGTAGTAAATTATTGACCTATAAATTAAATTCTCCAATGAATGTCGTATAAAAAGTATGTCTTTGGTTTTCATAATGCTTGATAAAATTTTCTTTCGAATAGCATCGATAGAATTTATTCAGCTTTCAAATCTACCCGAGTTACAAGTGACAACCGAAGACTCGGTGTCATTAAGGCCCGGTTGCGTCATCGATAGTTAACTCAATTAATAGTTAAATATCGTTACAGGCAGTTGAATACTTACGATTGTGCGATATTGGAAGGTAGAATACCTTAAAATATAAAACTCAGGGGGTATTTAATTGACCATTGGTTAAGGTATTTTTCATTAAAATACGCACAATCGTAAAAATTCAACCGCTGGTAACAACATTTAACTATTAGTTGGCTAACTAATTACTCAACCAGGCCCAAGAAGTTAGTAGATATAGAACTTATTTCACAAAATTGTGAAGAAACAAAAAGCTATAATAAAATATTGTGTGCAATCAAATATATTTATTCTAATTTAATTTATCGTATGTTAGTGAGTGACCACATTCTTTCCTTAAAACGTTAGCAAAATAGATTTGCGATCCATTGTGCACACCGTAAAGTGAATTTTATATGGCTCACACTAAACTTAACAATTTTCATGAATAAATCATCTAATTATGATACATGCACTTGTTAGTTGCGTGTGAGCAGCTCTGTGAGCTTGCCGCCGCATCTCATTACCGAAACTGCATAGAGCAGTGTCAACGCACGCGCAGTACACACACAGGCGAAATACGAACGAGACTCTAGAAATGTGTAGTTAGATTTTCATCAATGTATAAAAAATTTGCATAATTATTGTTTGTTTAATGTAATAATAATTAATTATAATATGTATAAAGTTGGATTGGATGGTGGATGGTGCTAGAAAAACAGGATACAGTAGGACTTAAATAATTTTGATACAGCCTAAAGCATGTTTTTGCAGTAAAAAAATTGTATCAGCTTTCATAAGAATTGTGAATGTATGTATGATCTGTTTTAAATAAGGTCCGAAAGACCTTAAAATAAATACACTTAATAAACACGTTTTCATTCCATCTTAGCTAAAAGTAGATGCTACTTCTGTTTTCCTACTAGTTGCCTAATATAACTACAAAAAGACTTATGTATAAACCATCCTTGGATAATGGTGGTTGACTGGTAGAGAATGCTTTTAGCATTAAGTCCGCCATATGTACCTTTTGTTTGTGCATGAAGTGTAATAAATAAATAAATAAATAAATGGTGCTGTAGATATGTTTTCTTCTGAAATTGGTCACTAGCATGTCATCTAATTAATTTTAAATTGTATTAATCAATCTAGCGCCACTTTGTCGTTCGTGTGTACGGTGCGCCTGCGCAAGGCCGCAGGTCGCCGACCGCAGCTGCTCTATGGCAGGTTTCGTGTTGACAACTTTAAGGAACAAGAGCGGCGGGAGATGAAAAGTTTCATGTTCATTTTCATGTTAAGCTATGACGAAAGGGTGATCTTATACCTAAGCTTCGGCGATATTATTGAAGTGAATGTAGGTATTATTGAAAACAATACGGGAATGGAATTCGCTGCCTCCTGAAGTTTTCCCTAAGGAATAAGACCTAAGCCTTTTTAAGGCAAGAGTGAATAGGCTGCTACTAAGCAGATATGCACCACCCCTAGACCTCATCCACACCTGACATCAGGTTGGTTCGATCGAGGTCAAATATCTGCTGTGCTTTAAATAATAAAAAAAAAATGCTTATACCTCACAGGGACTGATTAAGTACTTCTGTATAATTAAAGTTTCCAGCGTAGAGACTAATTTTTCGAACGAAGTGGGTATAGGTAGGTATTGAATTCAATTAGCAAAATTATTTCACCAGTAGAAGTCTCTAGGAAAATGCCTGTCAAACTCCATACTTTCAAGCCATTTTGTATTTTCACTATTTTATACTTTATTTTAATTTCTATTTTAGGTTAATCGATGTATAGACACGTGCGCATGTTATAGGTAAACATAGTTTTACTGACTCAACCAAATACATAAACGGGCTATATTTTTCCACATTTTGACAGAGTCAGCAGTCTGTTTCTAAGTAGGTAAACAAAACCGATCCAACGACGTTGCAGAATCATGCATGAATGAAATTATTGATGACAGCGAAATAATTTTGACAATGGTGGTACGACGATGCTTCTTGGTAGAGCACTTGCGGTTTGACGGTATTTTTACTTGTTAAATTAGTCATTGAGAGACCACCTAGAACTGAAAATTAATGAATGTTGGGCACAGTAATATCACTTGGTGTACTTATTACTACTGTGCTACCTTATTTTATTACATACTAGCTGCTCCCCGCGGCTTCACCCGCGTTAATATTGTATCTCATTAAAATTCATTATAATTTATAGCCTATGTGTTATTCCAGTGTATGAACTATATTATTGTAAAGTTTCATTAAAATCCATTCAGTAGTCTTTGCGTGAAGAAGTAACAAACACACATCCATCCACACAAACTTTCGCGTTTATAATATAAAGTAAGATTATAATTTACTTTAAAAAAAAATTGATCTTTTATTAGCCATAAACAAACCAAGAATCCTGTCCTCATTGACATTGAAGATTAATACATTTTGTTTAATTTTTTTTCGTATGAAATTCACAAATTAATAATTTAATTCCTGAGGAGCTCAGGTTCATTCTAAAATACGTGTATGTATGTTCCGTTTTCACGGTAAATGGTAAAATAGCTGAAATATTTTTCATGAATTTCAATATTATATTCTCCTCTCTGCTCCTGCACTCTCGTACATTCAGTGAGGCGGCTCCGACATGACCGATGAGAGATCAGGCGCAGGGTCAACGGCTTAACGTGCTTTTATCACGACCTCCTGACTCCGAGCTGTTTTCGAGTATTTTCAAGACAGAAAAACACAATATTTTTATAAATGAATATTATAAATAAATATAATGGCCCATGGAGACGGACATAGGGTAAAACTGGATAAAATTTACTTCACAAAATCGGACATACATCGTCTTTAATTACGCCTGTCCAGGTTAACTGTGAAAATAGAACCAATCCTTAAGTATACCACCCTCGTAACCCATCCACCGTGCAGCCGCGACCATTTCCACAGGCTGTTGCGTAATGGCGGCAAGTAGGCCGGAACGCACCGGCGCAGGGTGATTCACTTTCTATGTCCGACGTTTATTTTTTCGCAAAACAAAATTAAGGATGAAAATTGGTTTTCAAGATGGTCGTATTTTATTTTTAAATTTGTAAACAAATAGACCTGAAATATGATAAATCCAAGAAAAGAGGTCAAAAGAAATGGTATTATTTGTGTGCTTCATGTTTTTTATATTTTAGATAAAGTTTAAGATATTTTACCTAAATCGTTTTTAGAATATTATTTATGAACCTAACAGGTTACTAATTAGCTTTACTTTGTAATATAAATTGCACTTGTAAAAAGCAACCGTGACTCTGTGACAGACGAGGAAACAAGGAAGGAGAGGAGAAAAATTCAACAGGCTCGTTAATGTGACGGTGGCCGAGTGGTATAGGCATACGAACGGATAGCGAAAGACACGGGGTTCGTTTCCTCGTCTGTCACAGAGTCACGGTTGCTTTTTACAAGTGCAATTTATAGTTATTATTAAGTTAGTATAGTGACAAAACACTATAAAAAACAAAAATCAGCTTTACTGTGGTTATAAAGGTCAACATAATGCCTTATTTAATAACCTATAACAAATTACTTTGACTATTTATATTTTTAAAGAAGTAGGACATATAGATAATAGTCACTAAACATTATCAAGCACGCTGTATATCAGAATCTTAAAATTGCAACCAGTTTTACGCAACGCGCAAAATGAGAAGAATCAAAGCGTAATGGCTTCCTAGTGTTACGTCAGCGGCATACATTTCGAAGTAAAAACAACGATTTGTCTGTGGTCGCCTTTTAATATCGGTCAAGTTTCTATTTTTACAATTATAGAATAAAATAGAGATAAGAGAGAAGACCAAAAACACAAGTACCAGAAATAAGAACAATTTAGTTAGGCGCTCTTATAGCAAGAAGCTATTTCTTCCAATCTATCTTAGAATAATTTCGTAGTTTACTTACAGGATATTTTGTAATACCTTTTAGAAAAGTCGGTTGAGTGAAATCTATACTAATATTATATGTTTAAGAGTTTTTTGTTTGTTTGTTTGAACGCGAAAATCTGAGTAACTACCGTGTTGTGTGCAGTGGTTTTATCGATGCTCTTTTGTTTACTAAATTATACTTAAACATTTCAACTTCTACTAATATAACTGAGAGGATCGTGTGCACGCAAGCTTCCACACAAAAAGAGAAAACGTTTTCCACCCCTTAAACGTTGTCTGATTTTGACAAATTGTTAACATGTTTGAGATATTTTTAAAAACTATGCTCATACGTCTCGACTCGTTTTTTTTAAATATTATATGTTTAACAAAATATAAAGAACCTAAACATTAACTTTTTTGACTAAAAAATTTCTTCGGAATTTTGTCCATTTTTAACTTTAACCTTTATTGGGAACGTGCACGACAGTAGCGCCATCTAAAAACGTAACTTTCAGGGTACCTGTCAAATGGTGCCTGATAAGCTTTGTTATTTTATTTAGATAAATTAAAGTAAATATATGAAATAAAAAGAGACTTTAAATAGAATTCTAGAGGCAGTTAGTACAGGCAGTAGTGGGGAACATGCATATTGTTATATTAACTGGTTTGAATGGGTACAACACAAAATAAATATCCAGACCCAAACTTTGCTGAAAAGCAGCTAATTGGTCTTAGAAAAACACTTCCTTGGCTTAAAATAACTCCGATCACACATAGATATGCCTAAATATCTTTATCACACTTAAATGCCTCAGATTCATCTATCCATACTTATTTACCAAGCTAAGAAGTTTGTTTGTTTGCGTGCACTAATATTATGAACTACTGCTTCGATTTGAAAAGTACAATTTGTTAAAGATAGCTTATTTACGCGAAAAGTTATTTATTAATTTGAATAGCCTCCGGGCTATATAAAACCAAATAACATATTATACAAAGATGTCATAGACAAACACGACCACATTTTCAATTTTAGTTCGAATAAAATCAAATAAGTTTTCCAAATCTCAACATAAGAGTATTAAACAGAAAGACAACCAATTGAAACAGCTACCACTAACATACCTAAGCCTATTTTCTTTCTCGTCTCTAAAAATGTATAAAATACGTTTCATTTAAACCATTAGAAACACGACTACCGTTTTGAAATTTGCCTAAAAAAGTATAATAAAGGAAGATTTTTATGAATGACAGATCCACTATATACATATAAATCATTACCTTTTTCACGAAATTTGCAAATTACATAACGGCAGCCGTGTTTCTAATTTGTTATTATAAAATTTATTTACCCATTTTCATATCTTTGACGACAAACATTGACAAGTAACCCCTTTTAGTTGCACATTTTTGCCACGGCATGCGCAGTGATCGTTTTCATTTCCCCCACCATACACTCCGCACGGTCCCAATACAAAATATCGAAGACGTACAAGAGTAGATCAGGATGTATGAAAACAAATGAAACCGCATTTGTCTCATTCCATAAATTATTACGGGTAGGAAAACGTTTTCCCCCAAAAGCATACCTATTTCGACCGTTGGCGTTCGAAATGTATGAAAACTCGCGCTGCGCTACGCCTGCACACGATCCTCTTAAAACGTTGACAGTAAAAGGCAACTGCAGTTACCTCAGCCATTATGCGCACTTGAAGCAAATATTAATGATTAATTTTCATTTTGCCGAAACCTGATGGTAAGAAGACGACGATGCGACCATGGGATGGGCCATGGGCCCTATTTTGAATCACTTGCGTCAATATTACGAGTGATTTTCGTTTGAAAACTTTTGAATCACTCGCGTCAAAATGGCGTGTGATATTCAATGTTTAAAGTCGAATTTTGGAATGAAAACCAGTTGTAATCTCCATAAAAAGGATTTGAAAAAGGAGGTGAATGAATGTGAATGTTCAATGTCACATGAAATCGTTTAAAATTTTAGATTAAAATTCGCGCAGTGCCTGGTTTGTGCAGTGTCCGGCTAAAAAGTGTTAAGCGCCTCGGCAAAAGTTGACGTGCATGGGGACTGGCTCATGCGCGGTGCTGTTTTCGTGCTGCTCAACTTTTTATTTTATCTGAAGTCCTATTGCATTTGACAGTTAGCCCCCCATAGAAAAACTGTTGCCTAGAAACCGATTCTTGGTTGCCACAGTAACCCAAATGGTTGCTACAACAGATGTAGCCGAAACTACCCGAAGGAAGGCCGAAGCGTGGCAGAAATCTGACGTAGCTATCGTCCGCCCGTCTTCGGCCACCATTCGGCCACCCTTCGAGCGCCCATCGGGTCTGTCATCGGCTAGCCTTCGCAACCGTTGTTTTGAACTGCCAAACCTAGTGTTATTATTTATTTAAGCCGTTTTTATACATTATTTTTTATTTTGTAAAGTTAATGATTATGGTGTTAGTTTAGTTTTATATATTTTTAAATGAATGTACAGTTTGTTAAGTGTGATCTGTGTGCCGCACCAAAGTTTTTTAAAGGACAAAGAGGGCTTAAGATCCATAGAAGCCGTTGCCACAAGAATGCTGGTATTCCTACTGATCCTTTGATTAAAGTAAAATAGCGGAAGATAGGTGACGCGCCACTCAAACGTGGACCGCTAAAATCAGGCCCCCGTCGCCTAATTACGTCCAGTTACAATCAGGATTGCGTGCGCGGATGACATACGTAAGACGTGTGACGTGAGGAGAAAATAATTATTTTTTCGGGTTAAACGTAACCAAAATGCCTTCGTGTGCTTTCATACGTTGCCCAAACCATTCTAAAAGGAAAAACTAATCGCATGGAATCACATTTCACTCGTAAGTACACGAAAACTTTAATTTCTAAATTTATTTGTAAACGCAGTCTTTTTTTGACAGCCATTTTTCAGGGCGAGATAGAAATATACGATTCATTGATGTGCGACCAGTTAGGTATGATGATGATTGATGACACATAACGCAACAAATGCTGCTTGTTGAGATTTGTCTACGCGGTACCGTTAGCATAAAATGTCGATCATAATAAATTTATATAATTTAACTTTTACCTGATATTGATTGTTGCTTCTTGATTATTTTTTGTAAAATAGTATTCAACTTCAATAATGTAGACAATAAAATAATTATGAACTCAAGTTTGTTACACAAATGACTGTATTAACGTGAAGCTTTTTTTAAATACGCACCTAATCTGTATAATTGCAGGTCTCTTACGGATACATCGTTGCGTGACGTCAGCGCCATCTATTCATCATGTCAACTGCAGCGGGCCAAGTAGTTATTCATTACAAAATAAATTAAACTTGGAAATCATTAATTGGAAAAATTATGTTTTAACAATAAATATTTAAAAATAAACCTATATTTTGTTTTATTTTTGGTAACCCTACTCACGCCAAACATCACTCGACATTTCAAAATGGTAAAGTAATAATAACAAGTTATTTATTAGTTTTCTTCACAAAAAACATGGAACACAATTTCCATCCGATTTGTCTGCTGACGCTTCTTGATTCTTATTGCAGGGAGACGTCAACGTGACAAGAGACATCTCAAAGCGCGCGTTTGTATCGCTCGCACTACCGTCGTAAGAAATGGGTTTGTCTCTGTCGTCAGTAGCGTAAAGTTACACAGCTGTGTGGGTATCTTGTATGTAGTAGTGAGTAGTGCCATTTTTTAGCTGACAATTAGTATGACATGCCGTATCTTCCGCTATTTTACTTTAATCAAAGTACTGATCCCGTGGTGCAGGTACCTTCATTAAGTGCATCACCACCCCCCGCCCCTTCTCAACCTTCTTTTGAACCTTTTTGGAATCGCCTTTCTAAATTTAAAAATAGTGTTCCCATTATTAAAAGAGTCCCACGTGGGGCTCGTGTCTGTGTGGCTCAGAATTTGGCTGCTGATATCAGATCTGTTGTAAATCTAAACTCTACTCAAGTTTGGGAGCATCTACTAACCTTTCCGTATCGAATCCTTCAAATAAATTCACAGAATAACTGTTCTGTAAGCCTTACCACACTCATAAAGAAAAATTGCTCGTCAGGTTCCCTAGTTATTAATAATTATGATGTTCCACGTCGCAATAGATCTCAATTCTTTCATATTGAGTCTAAAGTAGGTGATGGGGATATAAAAGGAGCAGCCCGCTTACTTTTTTCCGATGATGCTGTGGCCCCTGACACACCAGAAACTCTCGCATCCCTGCATGACAAACATCCTCATCCGTCCGATAATATTACATTCCCCCTCCCTCCTGGTAATACAGATACTCATTTACAGTGTTCTTCGGAGGAGGTCCTCCGAGCGGTCAACAGCTTTAGGAGCGGTTCTGCTGCTGGGCTGGATGGTCTCACCGCACAGCATTTGAAAGACCTTTTGAATGCTGGCTGTGAGGCCAGCACCAATCTACTCGAGGCTCTAACCGATTTAACAAACCTAATGCTATCTGGTAAGGTAAATGAATCTATTTTACCCATCCTTTATGGAGCTAACCTCTGTGCTTTAAAAAAAAAAGATGGTGGCATACGCCCTATTGCTGTAGGTACCACATATCGGCGCCTTACTGCTAAAATTGGATGTCGAGCAATGTCTGGCACTTTAGCAGAATTTTTTCAGCCTACTCAGCTTGGTTTTGGTGTCTCGGGTGGTTGTGAGGCAGCCATTCATTCTGTCCGCTCCTTTCTAAATTCTCAGTTTTCGTGTAATAATATTCTTCTTAAAGTTGATGTAAAAAATGCATTTAACTCGGTAGACAGGGGCGTTCTGCTATCTGAAATTAAGAGAAAGATGCCTTCTCTGTACAGTTTTTTGTGGCAGTGCTATAGTGCTCCCACGAAATTAATGTACAGGGAGCATCTACTCTCTTCTGCCGTTGGTTGCCAGCAAGGCGACCCACTTGGCCCAGCTATGTTTAGTTTAGCAATTCATCCCATTATTTCTAAACTAAAATCGGCTTTTAATGTTTGGTACTTAGATGACGGAACCTTAGGTGGTAAAAATTCAACAGTTTTGGACGATTTTGTATCTTTGGTTAGAGATTTAAAAACTTGTGGTCTAGATCTAAATTTTTCAAAGTGCGAACTTTTTGTACCACCAGATTGTAACCTACGTGACCAAATAATAAATAGTTTTAGACAGGTGGCGCCTAGCATCCAAATTATAGACAAATCCTCCCTTCGCTTACTAGGTTCCCCAATTTTTGAGGAATCTTTTCCAGATTTTGTTGCGGAAAAACTAGCCAAATTTAATTCGTTTTCGGACCGTCTCCTCAAAATTAATAGTCACTTTGCATACACGATTATTCGGTTTTGTCTCTTTGTACCAAATTTTATGTACACACTACGTTCATCTCAACTCTGGAATCATCCCGACCTGACTTCAAAATTAGACGATGTTATCCAAAAAATAATTTCAACGACTTTAAACATAAAGCTGGAGGACCAAGTCTGGACTCAGGCATCCTTGCCTATTAGGCATGGAGGCTTGGGTATAAGGTCGATCTCCGCGGTCAGTCTCCCAGCGTTTTTATCATCCTGTCATAAAAATTTTGGCCTTATTTGCAACATTCTAACAAATTCCCATCAGTCTAATACTATTCACATACCTTTTTTAGCCGAAGCTGTTGACGTTTGGAAAACTATAACTTCCGAGGACCTTCCGGGTAACCACTCTATTCAGCGGCTATGGGACGAGCCTCTCTGTAGAGAAGTACGTAAAAATCTTTTACAAACCGCTACGAACTCTGCAGACCGTGCTCGTCTTTTAGCCGTTGGGGAGTGGGAATCAAATCTGTGGCTAACGACTATTCCCTCACCTGTCCTCGGCACTCTTTTTGATAACGTTAGTTTTCGTGTAGCTGTAAGTTTACGTTTAGGTGCTTTCAACACAATGACACATCGCTGTACCTGCGGAAAGGTGGTCGACCAACTCGCTCACCATGGCCTCTCGTGTAGCAGAAGCGCCGGCAGGATCCCCCGACACGCTAGTTTGAACGATGTCATCCGTCGGGCGCTTGCTAGCGCACGTATTCCAGCCGTTTTGGAACCTAACGGCCTCGTGCGTAGCGACGGTAAGCGGCCCGATGGCATGACTCTAGTTCCTTGGAGGATGGGCAGGCCCTTAGTGTGGGACGCTACTTGCGTCGACACTTTGGCACCCTCCCATCTTCCATTGACTGGCAATAGGGCTGGATCAGCAGCTGCTTCTGCTGAAGTCCTCAAACGGCGCAAATATGAAAGTCTAAGTGAGACTTACATGTTTGAGCCGTTTGGAGTCGAAACTCTGGGGCCGTGGGGACCAAGTGCCCATAAATTGTATCGTGAGATTTCAAAACGCCTAGTTTTGAATTCTCACGATGCAAAGGCTGGCCTCTACCTTGGCCAGCGTATAAGCTTGGCCATTCAAAGAGGCAATGTGGCCAGCCTCATGGGCACCTTTCCGTGGGACAGTGACCTGGGTCAGATTTTTTATTTGTAGGTTGATAACAACTTACAAATAAAAAATCTGATTCGTGCTCGTTGTGAGGTTTTTGTTTTGTTTTATCTTTTAGTTTAGTTTATTTTTTTTTTCTGTATTTATGAATTAAAGTATTAGCGTTATCAATAATCAATAAAAAAAAAAAAAAAATTGAAAAATCATTACTCAATTTTGTGAGTACTCACATCTA
The DNA here is from genome assembly GCA_963584085.1 of Pyrausta aurata. Lineage (NCBI taxonomy): Eukaryota > Metazoa > Arthropoda > Insecta > Lepidoptera > Crambidae > Pyrausta > Pyrausta aurata. The sequence goes on from OY757274.1 coordinate 9,649,088, forward strand.
GATTTTGAGTGATTTTCGTTGATTTTTAATGTGTTTTCAAACGAAAATCACACGCCATATCTAAGCGAGTGATTCAAAAATAGGGGCCCAAGTCTGAATACTTACACATAAGACGAAACAAAAGAAATGGTCAATGGAATACCGGTTTACTTTTCTTTATTTTTTGCCATAAATCTCTCACCTGTCTCGTCACAATATTGCAGTACCTACTCCTTCAGGCTTTTTTATACCAGAGATAGGAGAATCTGCTTGCAACGAACGGATCTTGCGGATAAACGTATGTTATTGTATTAGTTATAATCGATTGACACAATGTTTCACCACATTATAATATTCCTACTAATACTTATTATCAGACAATGATAGGAACATTGACTTTTCTAACATTTCCTTAAAGCAGTTCCATTACCTGTGTCAATGACTGGACTAGAGTAAAAAGGTGGATTATCTACCATAAGTCAATGACTGGAATAGCAAGTAACCGGAAATGTTTATGACCCACCTACTGAAAGGGTTGGATTTCCACTTGGGTTAAACACTTTTCAAGTACAATGTAAAGTACAATTCTATCTTATTGTTTATATTCCGCTTACAAGATTAAAGGGATATGGATACATATGTATTGTATGCATTCCTAAATATTTAACCTTTTAAGTCCAACCTAATTTCGAGCAGTGTACAAATACACTGCGAGTGTTAAACACACTAAAAACCGATCAAGTGCGAGGGTTATGTTAGGTTTAAAGAGTTAATTCTAAAACTTACCATTGACTACGTAAAAAGGCGAAAATTGCGTTTTTTGTGTGGCCCCCCTTAAATTTTACTTTTATTATTTATTATGAAAGTAAAAATACAACTGAGTATTTTGTGAACATTTCAAGTGCCCACCTGTTACCCATTATTTATATCGAGCAAAAAAGGGCTATAACATCGCGTTTGTTGTATAGGACCCCACTTTAAATATTTATTTTTAGTATTTAGTGTAGTTATAGTTTCAACTGTCTATAATAACCTAAAAAAAGTGCTGTACTTTAATTAATGGAAGCATCTGTTTTTTTTATTAAAGTCAAGTCAAGACAAGATTCATAATCATAACGTGATTTAATATAAGCCGATTATAAAGCAGCATATAATTATTATTCTAACTCGAGTTTAAAAACCCGTGCGTTGCATTTATAAAGTTTATTGGCCGGACAAACACTTTTATCAGACATTGCAATATTTATCGTGCGATGATCTGACACGCAGTTTTTTTTTCTGAAAGTGCACTACCTTCATAAGTGCAACGAATGATAAGGCTGGATAAATAAAGATATTATTTATTTCCGTGAGTTGTGAAGTCATGTACACAGGTAATATTAAAAAAACGGCATCTAAATAAAGACTTACTTTCATAAAGTAAAAATAAATTATTATCATCTAAATATTTAGATTCACCCAAATCGGCTTATTGAAAGTTAAGGCGATACAGATAACGAATACTTCACTGAAAACTGCACCAAAATCAGTTCAGTATATATTCTTTGGTTCAGTCAAACGCGAGATAATAGCGGACAAATATGTAGGTAGGTACATAAGTACAAGAGGTAAAAGAGTATAGATGACTTTAAAAAAAGTATAGAATGAGCATTCTTAATGCTCATTCTATACTTTTATTATAAACAACAAAACAGTTATAAAATGAAAATTATGTCTCCCGAACAATTTGAACAATTTGTTATCGATGAAGCAATGTTATTTTCCATATTTAGCAGCGGATTGAAAATTATGATGCGAACCCGACTGTGTTCTAGCATTTCTTTCAATTTTAATCAGCAAGGTGTGCAAGTCCGGTAAAAAACAGAACTAAAATTGAGTTCTTATTAGCGACATCTAGTATCGAATAGTCTAACTGCTTGCAATACCAGCATTGAGATAATTTAACACTGTGCTTTTAAAAGCAACACTTGGTGCGCTTCGCTGAATATAGTTTTTCTACTCACCGCTAGGTGGCAATGCATTTCTGCATGTACTGCGCGTTTTTTTATGTATGTGCATTAATGATATTATCATTGATGTGCATTCATAAATTGTAATTGGTAGTAATGTGTTATTGTTTTATTTAAAAAAAAAAGCAAGTAGTGTTGATTTTAATTCAATAATTTATCCAAAACTACCTTCTACGATCTGTAGAGCTAACCAAACCTGTGGTACTAATTTTTCCCATGAGCTATTATTACTATTGTAATATGCCTGCTAGAGATGTACCGACTAGTCGCCGACTAGTCGGTAAAGCCGACTAGTCGGCCATTTTTGTAGTCGGCGACTAGTCGGCGATTAGTCGGCTAAATCCGCCGACTAGTCGGCCAAATTCTGACTCATGTTAATATGCTTAAAAATTTAGTGATTGAAATGTAATTGTATCTTTACTCTTGTTATTATAAGAATAACAGTTTCAGTTTACAATACAATTTAATAATTGGTAGAAAATTTTAATAGGAACTCTTCCTACAGTCTTTTTTAAAATAACAAAATATAGGTTAAAGCAAATAATCCTTGGTAATAAGTAAAAGTAAAGTAAGTAAAGTTAGCCTGTAAGCATCCCACTGCTGGGCAAAGGCCTTACCTCAAATGTGAGGTAGTATGAGCCATACTCCACCACGCGGGCTCAGTGCGGATTGGCGGAGGGGTGTTTGCAAGGCAAGCGACCAACCTTGCTGTCAGATTTTTATCAAGCCGCCCATAGGGCCTCTGACTAGGCTTAACGACTAATACCATTCGATATTAGCCGGGACCAACGGCTTAACGTGCTTTCCGAAGCACGGAGATGCTCGTGATATACGTCACTTAAATGGTCGGAATGGTCACCCATCCAAACACCGACCGCGCCGAAAGTTGCTTTACTTTGGTATTACTACCAAAGTGCTGCCACCACTGCGCTTCGAGCACCTAGGTACTGCGTCTCTGGTAATAAGTAGGTTCAATTATAACATAAAAAATAGGAACTCTTCCTTTGACATCCCAAAGTTATTCAATCTCGAAATTAATAAGGATTAATAAGAACCTAGTTGAAGCATCAGTTGTGAATGTTTGCTCGTAGTATTTGCCTTTTTTCCCCTGACCACCACGAGAAATAACTGCTTGACACTGATTGCACTTCACTTTACTGCTACCTTCTCCCTCAAATTCGTCAAAAAAAAACCAAATGCGTGATTTCTTTTTCGACATGACGCAAACAATCTTATTTAGTTAATTTCACTATTAATTCAATTATTTGCACTGTGGTTTTACAATATTTTTAACACTCACAGTGTCATATTTTATTCTTAAAAGATGAAATATGAAACCAAAAATTGCGCACGGGCGGGATTCGAACCAGCATCTAACGTCACGCAATGACGTATCAATGAGACCAAGAATTTCGCGCGGTCGGACCGACAGCACGGTAGCTCAATTGGAAGAGCAGTTGGCCCGGATTGCCAGAAAGATGCTGGTTCGAATCCCGCCCGTGCGCAATTTTTGGTTTCATATTTCATCTTTTAAGAATAAAATATTTGCACTGTGTTAGCTTAGTGATTGAACGTTTTATTCTTTATTTCATTAAACACCAATAAAACACACAGTGTGAGGAGAACCCACTTACTTATTTGCTTATGATTGTCGATGTATAAAATTTGAAAATTAAAATGTAGATTCGTTATTGGCTGTAAGTTTAGTCACACGGTAATATAATAACTAATAAATAACTAGAGCTGTGAATCTTGTAATATAAAAAAAGAAATTGTCATCACCCGGATTTTACCGAAAGTAATGATCGGCCTGGCCGACTAGTCGGCCGACTAGTCGGCCATTTTGCTGCCGACTAGTCGGCTAGTCGGCTAGTCGGCCAAAGTCATAGTCGGCACATCTCTAATGCCTGCCTATCGGCATAATATTATTCTTACTACCAAAAAAGTTATAGTTTTCATGTTTGAAATAGGTAGATTTAAGAATTTTAAGAGAATGTGCAAAAGGTATGTTTCCGCCCGGGATCGAACCGGGGGCCTTCTGCGTGTTAGGCAGATGTGATAACCGCTACACCACGGAAACCGATGAATGAATGGACGAAATAGTTCTTTAGTCTATACTAAATGACTCCAGTCAATAGTAAAAACAAGAATTTAAAAAGAAATCATGAAGGTAGATTATTTCGTTGGTATCAACGAAATAATTTACTTAATTATGAATCAAATTGAACGATTATACAGATATTATAAATTAAAATATATAAATTATATATATATATTATATAAATTAGGCTTAAATGGCACTGGGCGGGCCACGTGAACAGAATGTGCCCCAAAAAATGGACTAAGATCGTCACACACTGGGTGCCTACTGATGGACGTCGCCCGAAAGGCAGACCCAGAAAACGATGGCGAGATGATCTGGATCACTTCTGTGAAGACTGGCTGGCTCAGACCAGTAACCGCGACCACTGGAGAAGTTTGGGGGAGGCTTTTGCCCAGCAGTGGGACAGTAATAGCTAACTAAAAATACAGATATAAATTATACGAGTATGATGCAACGCTTACCTTAAATCATCCTAGCTGCTCAGGAACAACGCTTTCAATCCTAAGGATGGCACTTTGTTCGGTCTTCAGTTGATCACTAAACAAACACTTTTCACCAACAAATATCTCCCAGTTATTATTAGTTACTGGATCTTTTTTGTGGCATATTGTTACCAGAATTCAGTAGTTTCCACTATTAATGCACTAGGAACCTTCATAAAAGCACCAAATTTCGATTATCTGCAGAAAACTTAAAACGCGAACCGTTGGAAAACAGACAATCTTTGATTGTATCTGATTGGTCAGTGTTTGCGCGCACGCACAGGCCACCAGAGGCCTTACTCTGCAATACAAGATTGTGTTTCCCAATCTAGCCGTCCTTGTCGCTCATACTAGGATGGCCTTGCGAGGGAAAGAGATGGCGGTATTCAAAAATCTTGGCAAAGTCTCAAGAGTACGGCCCCTGAGGGCGCTTTTACCGGATGTTGGAAAACTTTACATCCATGCGAGTGAAAATTTATGGCAGGAGATTCAACGTTTAATAATTAAGTATGTATTAAAAAGATTAAATAAATCCTAAATTTTTAAAGTTAGTCTGAAAGTTAAGTTGACTGCAAAACATTTTACTAAACAAAGCATTGATATAAGTGTGATTTAATCAAATATTTATTTAATTTTCAATCATCATTTTATGAATTAATGTACTATTGTTTTCTTTATTATTTTTTCTTGTGTCTTTGTAATTTTAATTATTTGTGTGTGTCAAATAAAAATGTATTTTATTTTATTCTATCATTCAATTTTTTTTAAAATATTGATGCAAGTATTGGACCTCAATTTAATTTCTTAAGGAGCTCTTTTCTAAATAACAACCCATACGACGAAAGGCCAGCACAAATTATTTTAAAACCAACATATCTGGAGCCATGGCAACTTCCTATTACATAGAGTAATATAACTAACATCATAACATACCTAACCTGTATCGGCAACATGGACCAAATAAATACTACTTAGGTCGGAAGTCTCGACATAGTTTCCCTGTCGGACAATCAGGTGGCACTTGAAAAACGCTGAAAAAAAATGGGTGTTATCGTGTAGGTAGGTATTTATTAATTGAGAAGAATTTTTATATGAAAATTTTAAAATTACATATTTTTACGTTTAATTAAAGATAGCGTATACGTAATTCAAAAGGATATTTTGATGTAGCAGATAATCAGAAAATTCAACTAATCTTCGCGAAATGTCATTCAGACTGTGGCCGCTGACCCCTTTTTAAAAGACTTTCCTAAAATATTTTAAAAAGTCACTTTATATATCGCACCTTTGGGAACAAAGGGTCACTTTTGCAATATTTTATAAAAACGACTTAAATATACAGAAAAAAGCGCGATAATCGACTTTATATACACAGTAAAAACGGTGATAATCGCATGACAAACATCGCTTTGAGGGCGGGGGGGACGTTACGTTATTTAGCGTAATTGGTCCGTTTGCTTCAAATATAACGTCTTTTCCGGTCAGTAGTGTCTTGACAGCCGAAGTGTGATCTTGCGCGTTGTTGACAGAGCGGCACTACGGTAAGTTATGACTTATATGCTTACATATTCCTTGGAATGATAACGTTACTTCTATTTAAAAAGTATATTTTGTTACCAATTTTGATATTTGTTTGCTGTAAACATAAAGACACTTCTGTTTATAAGTGACATCGAACCATAAAACTTTTCGTATCATTGAACCCAAAACGTCACTTCTGTAAATAAATGACATTTTATTTGTATTATATAGTGATATTTTTGCATATAAGTGACTTTTTGGATTTAAATAATCCTGTTTGTTTTGATAATATCACAAGCATTTTTATTTGCTAGTAATGTTTTAAACATAATAATATTTCATTCCATTGTTTATAAAAGAAAAGGTGTTTTTAATATAAAGTGTATTTTTATTATTAAAGTAAATGGTTAATACAATTAGAGCATATAGGATGATTTAGTAAAATGTCAGTTTGTTAATACTTGTCTTAATTTTACTAGATTTATTTGTGATTTTTACCTAAAAGGGCCATTGCATTTTGAATAAAATAATCATTTACTTGATGTTTAAATGTTACATGAGTAGTAAAATTGCATTATGTTTATATTAATTATTTTCTTACTAAGGACGAGGACAAAATGCATTGTGAGCAAATCAAAATATATAAGATCTACGCGGCTAAAATGCTGACGATTAACGTATCGGACCGAAAAGAATAACTATATCCCTACTAATTACTTACTATAATATAATTTTGATTTTAGGTGACAGATTTCAGGAATAAAAAGGCTGGTCAGCGTTCGGGAAACTGCGCAAGAGCGTCTTCTCGTCTCAATTACCTCAGTGTCTGAAGACGAAAGTCTTCAACCATTGTGTGTTACCAGTGTGTGTTAGCATACGGATCCGAAACGTGGTCTCTTACTATGAGCCTCATAAAGAAGCTCAAAATCACACAACGTGCAATGCAATGGAGAGGTACTATGCTCGGTGTTTCTCTACGAGATCGAATCGGAAACAGGGAGATACGTAGAAGAACTAAGGTAACGGGCATAGCCCTGCGAATCAGTAAGCTCAAGTGTTATGTCAATTTCAGAATTTATTCATGAATATCTTATAAGTTTTTGTCCGCCAAACTTGTTGTATAAGGGAATTTACTTTCGTATTAAGGCTGAAAATGATTGATTTAAGTTTTAGATTTAATTGAAACGTGTAGGCTATGCCAAATGTGTTCAGATTTTAAATATTAAGTACAACTTCAACTTAAATAAGACTTTAGATACCTACTAAACTGATAAGGTATGATAATGAATGATATATTTTTGAAAACAATTCAATATTACTTAAGTTTTATCACGTATAGAATAACTTGAAAGCCTTTATTATATAATTTCATTCGAAATGTTTATTATTTTATTCATTTGGATGTCATTTATTTGATTTTGAATAAACAAAACTTGATAATATCTCCTGTTTTATTGAATAATCCTCCATGTTATCGTTACATCATGTTAAATTTTCGTATTTGCGTATTTTTCTGCTGGTTTTAGTTTTATTGGTTTACAATAATATTCAACTTTACTAAAATATAAAGGTAATCACCTCTTAACATACTTTTAAACTTTCTTTTTAGATTTTATTATTTTTTATAAAGGACATTTCTGCAAAACAACTATTAGCAATTTGTAACAAAAAGACACTTTTGGTACCCTCCCCTCAGTTTAAGGCTTATTTCTCAAAATCGTCTCTTGTATGTTTTTTTTTAATAGTAACGATGTATCTGTTAGGAATTTATCAATGTAAATCTGTAAGAATCGCGTTAATACTCTAAAACAATATTAAGTTATTTAAGAACTACGCTAAAAAAAAACGTTTTTTGCTCCTCCTGTAAAGTTGGAAATCCTGCAGAAGTGACCCTTTGTTCCCAAAGGTGCGATATAGTGGACATTAACTATCCTAAATGACGCATGCGCATTGCGCAACCGACCGAGCCGGCCTCTACAGACGTGCTCAAGCGTGCGATTCTCGAATAACACATAACACCAATATCCATTACTTGTGTACTTGTCAATTGCAAAACCTCTAAGTATGATATAATATTGATATTCTCCTAACGTTTTTCGGTAATCTCTTAACAGTGATTTGCCAGGTACGCAGGAGTTATAAGATAATAATGTATGGACTGCATGATCACCACAAACATTGTAAAACTTTTGAAAAGAGGCATTGACTGAATAGTGACTGAGTTTGTTGCGCAGCTTCTTCTCAGCACTAGCCCACAATTGTCCCGAAGCTGTGGTAGGGTCTATGTTGGGACGTGTATAAGTGCCCCCAGTGGATCTATATGCAAAAATAAACGAGTTTTATGACTTTTGTGATATTAATAGTGCCCAGATGTGTGTGCAATACACAAGTGCAATCTCTGTTCCTACACTCTTATTATGCACGGTAGTCCGACATGACCGATGAGAAATCAGGCGCAGGACCAACGGCTTAACGTGCTTTCCCAACTTCATATCTCCGAGCTCCGTGTCCAAGTGTTTTCAAGACAGAAAACCAATTTCGTCCCAACTCGGGATAAAGTTATTTATTATTTCAATCATTAAATATCAAAACCACAATAATTACAATTCAAATTCAAAATCTTTATTTCAGATTAGGGTCATGAAATGACACTTATGAACGTGAAATATACAGTAAACAATAAAAATTAATGTGCCCCTAAAGGGCAGAATCATCTCTCCTTATCTTTTGGGCCCTACCAGCGCTTCGAGACAGAACACAGACAATTAGGCAAGTGCTGAGAAGAAACGCCGGAACAAACTCAGTCACCACTAGCTGCCGTAAAATCAAAATCATCGAAGGTAAGTACATCAGTCAGTGAAGGCTGGACAATCAAGCATGTATTAGCCAGAATACATAAAAGTACCTATGCCTGCGTATGCAAGTTACATACTCCAGGGCCCCTATTTTTGAATCACGCGCTTGGATATGTCGTGTGATTTTCGTTCGAAAACACATAAAAAATCAACGGAAATCACTCAAAATCTAGACGAGTACTCACAAAATTGAGCAATGATTTTTCAAATCTTTTTTGTGTAGATTACAACTGGTTTTCATTCCAAAATTCGACTTTAAACATTGAATATCACACGCCATATCCAAGCGAGTGATTCAAAAATAGGGGCCCAGATCTTAAGAATTAAATTGTTGCACTTCAGAGAAGGCTTTTGTCATTCATGAGATTGTTTGAGTTAGTTAAATCATACGCACTAGATATCATCTCATTCGTTATTGAATTCTTCAAGGTCACATGAATATTATGTCACTTCATCATCATCATCATTATCAGCCAAAGGACGTCCACTGCTGAACCACGTTCACGTCCCTTTTCAGGTAAAACTAATTCCGGTCAGTTGACCAGCATTTTAATTGGAGTACATCTTTTTTGTGTCACTAATTAATGGCGATTAAACCAAATTGCTCGTAATGAACTGTCGCGTCATGCCGCTGGCGAATCATTAGAAATGAAACCATCATCATTATGATGGGTACAAACTCCTAAATCAGTGTGATATCTTGACGAAGCTCTTCTGTAATATACTGTTTGTGTTGTTGTAAAGTAAATGTTCATGAAAAACTCCACTATTATAATTAAACTATGTACTAACTGTATAATTAAACCAAAATACTGTTGAAATTAAGCAAAAACCAATTATTATTTGGTAGTGCTTTATTATGAAAATACTGGTATCATTACAACACGGAAATACCAGCTGGCAACACTCGTCACTATGGAGACCCCGCCATCTTTACGTTGTCTATCTTCTTGGTTTACAGTGAGTGTGTGTTCACTTTTTTTATAAGCTACAGACAGATTTCCTCCCATTACTTATTATATTGAGAAGATAAATCCATGTGATAGGATCCAGACATTCTGCCTTCCAAGCCACTAAGTATTTAAGGAATATACGTTCCGATATATTTCACTAAATCTCTGCAGTTTTCTTTTCGCCCAGAATCCTAAAACCGACAGGTTATGGGCCCAGCCATGCTATCTCTATGCATTGTGCTGTATTTTCCTAAATACTTATTAGTATTTCATTTCACTTCTCCCCTAAAGTAAATTTCTCAAGTTGTGAATCTTTTCCAATCGGAAACTTTCATCATGACCTTCAAAATGGAAAATGGAAATACATATCCAATTCCATCACTTTATGAAGAGAAGTATTGTGCGTAGAAATATCAAATTCGCACCATATATCGAATAACCTGTGAAACGAATCCAATATTGCAAGAATCGGCGATACAAAACATTGTCACGACCACGAGCATGGACGCGAATTTCACGTCCAACATACGCATGTAAAAAGGTTTGAGAGCCAGAGAGCTGTTGTTGATGTCAGCATTGAGTAAGTAATCTAAAGCAGTTATGTACAGATTAATTCAAGTTTCAATGAGATACTGTGTGTGAGAAAACTGAAACATTCTATGTGAAACCCAACGAGATGACAAGCAGTGCCGACCAAACATTCCTGGACTGAAGCTTGTCGCTGAGATCTGTCACCCAGAGCACGGTAAAGCAGTGTTTGTTGCTCCTGACAAAGCATAGTTTCAACCAAATGTTCCTCAGAAAGCGGAATGGGAAAACATTAAGTTCGGACATCATAAATCTATGATGGTGGGGACGGAGAACAAGAAACTTTCATGTGTATGAATAGTGCAATCCAGTAAACCAAGACAACCTGGTACTGGGAACGCTGTAAATAGAATTGTTGCAATGATATTACTAAAAACAGTGGTACTAATATTACAATAAACACACATGAAAGAGTCAACAAGATTCAATGAAAGCTAAGTCAGCATAATAACCTATGGATGAGACTGTAGGAAATCCCTGAACGGTAGAAGTGACTTACCTGAGGGGGCGACTATGTGAAATGGCTTCACTATACCGAGGAGACATTTGTGTTTGACAATCAGGCTGCCAAGTACAGCTTCGCAAACAAAGTACAAATTACATACTTGCAGAATTCCAGCACATCCAACATACAACAGGGAAGTATATTTTTAGTAGTTCCTTGAAATGCAATTTATAACAAACAGCTGTTTATACAAGTTGTATTCATTTCAGATACTAAATGTGGAAAATGCAACTGGTCACTGACTTGAGCACCTATGGCAACCTAGTGTGGTTCTACTACAAGGCACCCTACAACCTACTTAACTCGTCAAGTATGTGTGAACGAGACACAATAGAAATTCCATTATTATGCGACTCCCGGCAGTCGTTTGATACCTGACTGATTACAATACAAAGTATGGATTTGACCATCACCTTATATATAAAAATGAAACAAATCAGTAAGGATAACAATACTGATACAAGGTAAAACAATTCACCAATTAATCTACATTGATTGTAAAACTATACTCATTCAATATTATGATGATTATCATAAAGTGACTATAAATTCAAATTATTGTATCAAAGATGAAGTTACATTATAATGTATTCACATTTTTTTATAAACTGTTCATCATGGTTCATTATTTGAATCCATAGATGCATATGAGTAAGCTTTAACTCAAAGTTAAATATGTTTTTGACACTACATGTTATTTAAATAAAATTGGGAGAAAGATTCACTATTTGATGTGATTTATGTAAGCATAAAAGTCACATGAAAGATTTAACTATATGTGTTATTTGATGGTGATCAAATTTTACTCACTACTGTATGCAATACAGTTCTACCTGATAATCTATAAATCAGATGTGTTATTTACTATTAAAGTTGTATTGCAAAAAGTGAGGCTTACAAATCGGAAGAATTGAAAAATGAAAGCAACTATTGAAATGTGTTTTGCCCAAATATTTTTTAATTTTCAGCATTGCAGTTTATAGTATTAACTGCTACCTATATAACCTATGGTGTTTTATTATTATTACAAAATGACACATAATATGTACAGGTTAATATTGAAAGTTTTCAATGATACTGTACTGCATAAATTTATGTGTTAAAAGTGAGTGGTGAATATCATAAAATATAGGGTAAACATACTAGTAGGCCATGTTGTGTACTGAAGGCTATTATAAGGTATGACACCCTGAATATGATACTTAAATGTGAAACAGTGAGTGATTTCACAGAACACAAACTCAAAGTTTAAATGTAAATGGTGTAAATGTTACATCTAACTAATAATAAAGAATTGTATTATTCAATGTGTTGTTGTTATTAAAGTCACACTCTGAAAGGAATGAAAGTAAACATTTCAAAATTATGAGATGTGATGTGATGAACTGACCAAGTCAGGCTGATGAAACCTTCGGGTTGTGCTGTGATTATTAAAAAAATCTGATGAGACCACTTCTGAAAACTTAAAAACAGATAGCTCGAAAATCAGATGAGTACAGGTGTCAAAGCCTAGTATGGTTTTTATACTTTATTTGTACTCAGTTTTGTGATTATTAAAAAAAAAAAAAATCTGATGAGACTACTTCTGAAAACCTAAAAACAGATAGCTCAAAATCAGATAAGTACAGGCATCAAAGCCTAGTACGGTTTTTATACTTTATTTGTACTCAGTGTTGTGATTATTAAAAATCTGATGAGTCTACTTCTGAAAACTTGAAGACAGATAGCTCAAAATCAGATAAGTACAGGCATCATAGCCTAGTATGGTTTCCATACTTTATTCATACTCAATTTGCAATATATTTACCTTATTGCACTGTGCTTTGTGAAATTTATAAGATCAGATAATTTAAAATCAGATAAATATAAATCTGATAATTAAAGATTTAATAGAAATTATGATAACATAAAATCTGATAGTTCCGCAAGGGAAGGGACTTCAAATAAAATGAGATGAGTGATGTAATGTAACTAGAAAGTAGAAATATTTGCACAATATTCTGGTTCTAAATTACAACTTTTTACAATTTGTAAAAAGCAAATATATGAGGCAACTGGTTCTAGCTTGTGCAGACCAGAAAACACTAAATATTTATAAAGTGTTATTTCACAAGTTAATTCAAAATAATCTATTTTAAACATGGTCAAATGATATAAAAATCATTTGCTTGAATTAACTTAACACTGCCTACTTGAAACCATGATACAGTATAACTTTAAATCAAAAGTTCATACATGCATAGAAACTATTGAAAGAGAAGTTTTGGTATGGCAAACTATAGTCAAACTAATACAGCTATAGATATAGAATCATACCATGAAGCTCTCAATAAAGATGTAAGGAATATGCACCTAACCTAATCGGTTCTTTTAGTGTATGTTATTTAAATTATGAACACGTTAAGATTTAAGCGTGGGTATTATAATAATGTAGACTAAAAACACAAACAAAATTATAAGTTGTGGCATAGTCTTTGAATAATACTAAGATATTTAAAAGTACCTATAACCTATACTAACATACAAAGGTGTAAATGAAGAAAGTGTGTATATTTAATGTAACCACACAAAATAAATAATGTAGCCTTAATCTTTTATATCCAGAATCGGCTAGGTCGATTGTGACACAAACAACTGAAAAGGTTGTACTGTTGTTATTTTTTTTTGAAAATAAAAGATGAAAGCTACATGATAATTTTGATACATTTACTGTTTAATGATTTGTTTGCCTTGAGCAAAGTGTATGGAATTATATTAAGTTCAAGAACTAAATCTGTAAAGAGGCATTCTGGTTGAAGTCTCAAACAGTATACAAATTGAACTTTATATCTCTATGTTCATTTTTCAAGGAAAATGAATGGTGTTAGTTCAAAAACTGAATCTGAGAAGGAAGAGACATTCTGATGTGAGTCTAAAAAAGGTATAAACTAAACTTATTGTTTCTGTTTATTTATAAGGAAAATTGATGGGTCAGTATGTATAATCAATATTACAATTATAAAACATTGATATTTAATATTTTATGACAACAATGTGAAATCGATGTAATAAAATTGTATTAGTTGAACCTTTACTGCTAAGTAAAGAAAAGAGATAAAAGTAATTTATGTTTGTAATACTAAACTTGTATTATTGTTATAAAGATACTTTGCCTAGATCAAAGTTATTTTAAGATATGGTCTGATTAGGTTTTACTGGGTTTCCCTAATCCTTGCAATAAATGTTGGACCATGCATGATTGAATGTAATTTTTCCCAGGAGAAGACTTGGAAGGTTTTAATGTTCTGGTTAGTCAGGAAACTATGATTGTAAATAAAATAATAATTACTTTTTGAGGGGGCGTGTTGAAATTAAGCAAAACCAATTATTATTTGGTAGTGCTTTATTATGAAAATACTGGTATCATTACAACACGGAAATACCAGCTGGCAACACTCGTCACTATGGAGACCCCGCCATCTTTACGTTGTCTATCTTCTTGGTTTACAGTGAGTGTGTGTTCACTTTTTTTATAAGCTACAGACAGATTTCCTCCCATTACTTATTATATTGAGAAGATAAATCCATGTGATAGGATCCAGACATTCTGCCTTCCAAGCCACTAAGTATTTAAGGAATATACGTTCCGATATATTTCACTAAATCTCTGCAGTTTTCTTTTCGCCCAGAATCCTAAAACCGACAAATACAGCATCAACGACAAAGCTGCCAATGCCAATGAAGCTATTAGAACCATAGTACAGGGAAGAATAGAAGGAACAAGAAAGAGAGGAAGACAAGAATATGCTATATGCATGCAAGTAAGCAGAGGTGCAATGTTGCAAATGCAAATGCAAAATTGGATCTTTAAGTGCAAACAAAGTAAATGTATTCAGCGTGCAAGCAGATATCAAGAGGTCAAGAGAATGGCGGAAGAGCGGAAAGAATGGTAAAAACTCCACAAGAGACTAGCTCTTAAATTTGACGATTACATAGCTCGTCAAAACAGAACACCCTGTGCATACCACGATGTATGACATGCATGACTCTACCAGTGTACGCTGCACCCAACACAACAAGTACCTTGGGAGGACTCCAATATAAACATGCTCAGTCAGTGTTCCTTGTCTGTCACATGTTCACAGTTGCTTTTTACAAGTGCAATTTATATTATTAAGTTTGTATGGTGACAAAACACTATAAAATCAAAAATAAACTATAAATTGGCTTTCATCATCTTAACTGATTGTTAAAATATTTGTAAAAATATTTTCCTTCGGATATTGTGAGAGCAATCTCACAACATTGATGATGTCACGCAGCCTACGCGTTAAAAAGCACTTGCAAAATTCAACAGGCTTGTTAATGTGACGGTGACCGAGTGGTATAGGCATACGCCCGGATAGCGGGGTTCATTTCCTCGTCTGTCACAGGTTCACAGTTGCTTTTTACAAGTGCAATTTATATGCTCAGTGAACTCACGGATTCAAAGAGCAAAGAGTTCTACTTGCGTGGAACATAAGAACCTACTAACCAGCTTGAAGTTGAAATGAACAGAGAAAGAAGAGCTATACTTACATGGAAATTTTGAAAAAACCTATTTGTATTTGATGGAGTTTTTTTTTTACTTGGAGCAAAAAAAAGTATCTTGGAGTTGAAAGAACAATGTTTCATATGGCGGTAGACGTACATACAAACATTTGATATAGTAAGCCAGACAACTTTGGCTTAAAATGTTTTTTTACTAAAATAAAGCAAGGATTAGTGTTATCGGCCAATCTTAATCTTCCGTAAATCCTGACTGCTGTAGGTGAAGGTTGTTTTGATATAGACATTTTGTGAAAATAAATTGATATAGACAGACAATGAGCCATATAGCATATGAGCAGACAATAAAACATGCAAAGAGTACTGTAAAGGGTTAAACCACACTATCTTCCCTAATTTTGAGTTGTTATTTCAAAAAACTCCACCAAAAAGAGCTTAACTTTTAAATTTGATAATGATGATGTTGAAAATGATGAAACAGTTATCAAAAATATTCTCAGAACCGGAACCCATAAGAACTAGGTAAAGGCACAGAGAAAGAAGATAGATAAAGCTACTCTACCCGCCTACCTTATGTCATAACCTTTAGCACGGAGGGAGCCAATTGAAATTATCCTAAACATCCTGATTTGTCTTACGACGGCGGCTATTGGCCGATTTATGGGTTCGGAATAGCCTGGGATCTTCTGGGAACTGTCTTGCATTGAGATGTTGCTTTGACAGTTAAGCAGTTCTGCTTTTTAACGGATTAGCAAATGTAAAAAAAAAATGCGATTTCGTATGGGACAGCACAACACGAGTGACTGAAGTATAATTAATGTACGTTTAATATTTTATTAAGTTGTATCGCAATGCGAAATTAGCGAGTCAACTAGTTGAGAGGGAATTGAACTGCCTGGATCGCAACGCCCCCTGGCTTAGTTATTGTACTTTATTGATAAAATTGATATTTATGATGTGTAAATTGATATATGAAATGTTTGTAGGTGGAGAATAAAGGTATTTGGTCTATTTGAAGATGTGCCATCCAAAAAATCAATTAAGATTTTGGACAAAAGGAGCAACGATTCTTTTATCCCAAAATTAGCACCTAGGTTCAAAACGTAACATACATTTGCTATAATATGGATGTCATGGTCAGACACAGTGGTATCCAAACACTTTGACCCAAGATACATGACTTTAATGTTGATCCTTACTAGAGATGGATTCTGAATGCATGGACCTCAAAGATGGAGGGACATGAAAACCGGCGTCCATGCCATTCAACTATTACTAGGTAGTTCTAAAGTTCCTTGGAAGATTTGTTTTTAGGGTTTTTTATGCCATGTAAAGTAAAAATGGTAAAAATGGCTACTAATGGTTGCTAGTCCAGTCATAAAAAAAAGTCATATAAGTCGTTTATTTTTGCATATAGACCCACTGGGGGCACTTATACAGTCAACAGCCTAGTAAAACAATAATTATGAAGCAAAGACAATTTATATAATGAATTCGATTTCTCCGTTGGTCGTCGGTAGCCAGTTGCAAATATTTACATACATATTTAAGAACATGTTTTGACCATTTGAAGGTATTTGAATTTGGACATATGGCAAGACATAGTGATGTGCAAACATGGTTAAAATAAAGTTTAAGCAGTATTTATGCTGAGTCACAGTGGAAAACATGTTCAAGTATGTTATATTTTTATACAGACATATAAATTCAGTTGTTTATCAAGAAAAAATAAATAAGACATGCACCATAAAAAATAAACTTATAACGAAACCGTTTTGTCTTGTAGCAAGAGGCTATAATGCGGGCTGCGTTGCCGCGTTGCCGCGTTGGATAGCTACGTTAATCCTTACATACGTCCACTTTGTATTGGACATTCCTGCCTCTATTAACTCAGTATACAAACATGGAACAATTTTTCAACAGATCTAATGTTTTGCATACTGGGCTGCAGTAGTATAGTATAGTGCACCGGGGACCAAACAATGCACAACGAGACAATTACCGACTATTAGTTGACGATTAACCAATCGATGCGCGGGCGCCGATGTGACGTATCTGTCCACTTGTGTACTCGTATGTAGAGGAAAGTAAATAGCGTGGATAGTTCAAAATTATTTAGACTAAGACTCATTTGTTTAAAATAAACAATCATCAAATCATAACACATGTATACATGTCGCAGTCATCTGATTAAATCAGCCAATTAATTGAATGCCTAGGCTAAAGAAAGAAAAAAGAAGAAACAGTACCCTTATCATGACGAACTATCGAATACGTACTAAGCGTATTGAGAAATGTCAAATCCGTATGGAAATTGGACAAGCGCCCCTGTGCCTGTGCGGTGCGTAAAGGAATCACTTTTTTTAATATGCATTTTGATATTTCTCGATACGTTTACGCATTCGATAGTTTTTCGAGCTAACGGGTCAGTTCATTAAATAGCTGAACTTCAACTAGCCGAGTCATTGCACATAACGTTTAGCAAGATGGCTAAACCTCGGATAGTCATTAGGTCAACTAGATATTAATCAAGTTTATAAATCTTTCGAAACATTTTACAATTTCAGGCAGAATTTTAGGAGTTGCAACTGATGATGGCTTGTTAACAAGGCTAGGTTTCAACATGCTTTTTGACCCTTGGCCTAGCTAGTAGATTTTCTATTCAAAAAATCCAGTCCAAGTCTTGTAGGTTTCACTCATATAAACATAATGTTTTGTTGTACAAACTTAAAGGTATTCCAAAGCCTCTACGTTGCCGTGACTAGACCACAAATCGACAACCAAAATAACTTTCCTCGATAAGTATTCTGCGCGCGCGCAGCGTTTTTGCGCATCGATCAACGTTCGTCCGATAAGACGTAGGCGCATGATTCGAGTGCCCCCTGCGTATGAATGATTGACTTTTGACGGCGTTTGAATAAAAATAGATTGTATGTGTAATATTTCTATAGTTTAATTAAATGTTTTTGAACGAACTACTTGTGAATTCTAAATCGAGTGTTTAATATGTCTTAAACTGGTAAAAGATATAACATCCCTCATGGATTTGTTTCTCAACATTCTTTTGTTTACCTGACCGCCGGCGTCCTATCGATCCCTAAACGTTTAACATAAAAAAGTGAAGAAGGTATACACAAGAAACCATTGATTTCGATTTATGAATGCTCTGGAGGAATAGCGCACTTGTAGAATATTGTAATGTAAGCCTACTTATTAATAGAATTACATTACTTAACTATCAAGTATCCTGCGCCTTCAGACCGTTTCGATTCAGTTGCGCACGCGTCACGCTCGCGTCACTGTGACAGCCGTGACGCACGCTTAGGCCTACAAGTTGTAAAACTTGATTCAATTCAATCGTGAGGATGGGTTTAAATTGTCAAATGTCTGGAATCCAGTGGTTCGAATGTGTAAAAACCGTGTAAATTAAAATAGTGCCGTTACGCAAACAGATACTGTCTGTGTTGTGTGTCGAGAACAAACGCGAGTAAATAGTGAGTTTGTGGACAATGGTACCGGCGGCGAGCGGAATAAACGACTTTGAAGGAGGGTAGACCGATATGTCTGCCAATAACAACCCACCCGCAAGTTCTCTTCAGTTACTCCGTGATCATGGCGCTTGCAACAGTGCCGAAATATCGGAAGCTCATAAATAATAAGGTACATGGTAGCAATCCCGTATCTATCTATTCTAATTGATTCAATTCAATTGACACTTTTAGGTACCACCTTATAGTCACTCCTGGACATGATCTCCATGGCCGATTCTGAAGTCCTTAAACAGGCTTCGGACTCAGGTTGGTCGAAGGGAGAACACGGCCAGGTGGGGATTCTCAGCAAGCTCCGATGTGGACTGTGTTTGCGGTGCAGTGCAAACTATGGCACACTTAACATCGTGCCCGGCGTGCCCCAACACCTGCACGCCAGCGGATTTTATGAAATGCAGTCGATCCGCAATACAAGTGGCTGAATTCTGGGCTGCTACGATGTAATTTGTCTATTGTAATTCCTCCATATGGGTTCCCATCGACATGCTAAGAAGAAGAAGATAGTCCTTATTTGAAACAAAATGGAGGCGTTCTCAAATTGGATGTAGCTCTGGTTATTAGGGTTCCGTAGCCGAATGGCAAAAAACGGAACCCTTATAGTTTCGTCAAGTCTGTCTGTCTGTCTGTCTGTCTGTCTGTCTGTCCGTCCGTATGTCACAGCCACTTTATTCTGAAACTATAAGCATCACATAGCTGAAACTTGGTAGGTAGGTGTATTTTGTTTACCGCTTTCCGATTCAGATACAAAAAGTAAGAAAAAATAATATTTAAGGGGGGGCTCCCATACATAAAACTAAAACCTAAAAAATTTTTTTTACTCAAACCTATGCGTGTGGGGTGTCTATGGATAGGTCTTTTAAAATGATGTTGAGGTTTCTAAAACCATTTTTCTAAAAGTGTAAGGTTTGAGATATAGACGCTTCCAAAGTGGTAAAATGGGCGTCCCCCCCCCATCTAACTTTTGAACTAAGAAAGTGAAAATTTTGAAAAAAATATATATTGTAGATCTCAACAAAAACTTGCAACGAAAATTGGTTTGAAGGAGATCGAACCAGTAGTTTTTGAGATATTGTACATTTTTATCAACCGCAAATATAACTTTGTCTTTCATACAAACACTATGAAAAACAAAGTTATTTTTGCTGTCGCAATAATTGTGATGTTTTCGTTAAGTGAAAGTAAGTGGACCCTGAATTTAGTTAAGGGTGGCACGGAACCCTCAGTGCGCGGATCCGACACGCACTTAACCGGTTTTTATTAATCACTACTGTCGAGTCGAGTGGTAGAGTTCCTCTGATTTTCGCTCGACATTTATTAATTCTCCCTATTATTGAATCATTCAACCCGCAGTGGACTGCAACGAGTGCCTAAAAAGGAAAAACTGCTATTTCTTCGAAAAAAAAACCAAACAATTTGTAAACTTTTTTGGATACGAACTGCACGAGAATTAACTACCGACATAATTATACTGGAGACTGATATTTAATGATAATTTATAAATTGACGACCTTCGTGGTGTAGTGGCTAAGCATGCTGTGTAATTCAAGGATTTACTGCTCCAAGGGCCATCCCCGAAATCGAATTCCGGGAAAAAATAGAAATCTGAAAATTTTCTGTATTGTCCCGGGTCTGGGTGTTGTGGTAACACCCTTGTTTTTATAACACAAGTGCATTAGCTACTTACTTTGGAATCAGAGTAATGTATGTGATTGGTGTATAGCGCGTAGTCTCTGAAACTGTCGCAGTAGTACAAAAGGTAGCGCAGAGGTCCCGGGTCGGGCCAAAAACTATGTGCCTGGGTTTTTCTGTTCAGAAATTCTCATGGTAGTCCGCAGTTTAGAAATTGGCGGTGCCCAAACCCCATGCCGCGAAAGACACGTATAGCCGTTTGTCCTGATCTCTCTCCGGTCATTTGTGTCCCATCGGGCTATGAGAGTGATAAGAATAGAGAGTGCACCTGTGTTTGCGCACACACTTGTGCACTATAATATGTCCCGCGGTTGGTTAGTCGTTGTGACTGGCCACCGTAGTCAAACTCCCCTAGCCGAGTTTGACTAGGGACTATGACTATTTATATAAAAGGTAGGTATTTATTAAATAGGATTAAAATAACTTTATTTGCATATTCATCTTCAGGTCACTGATAAAAAAAGAACACCACATGTGAATTATTATTAAGCTTCTTATTACTCACTAATCAAATATTTTATCAAGCAAAATACGCATTTAAAATGGCTTATTTAGTTCGTGCTATCATATGTTTATGATTGTTATCATAATTTTCTACTTTTGTTCCTGTAATTCTTATATCAGTAGGTGATCATTGATTAAGAATAATAAGTTGAATATTAATATTTTATGAATGACTCATACAAATCGCAATATTTTCTTTACTTGAGTAACAAGCCTAGACATATATTTTTTGCACTTGAGATCTAAGTAGGAATATTTGCATAACATCAAAACAAATAACGAGTTTATACTTACTAGTGCTGACCGACTTTTATATCGTAGTTAGTATTATGATAGGTAAATTAAAAACAATTCCCAATAAAAAATTCAAAAACAAAGTCTTCCATAATGTCAACTAATATTTCCAGATTTATTTTTATCTCATATGTGAAGTGCTGTTTTCGTATCAGGATGAACCACTGGATGAACACAGCGACCGGTTGTGTGCTGTCTCCATCCAGTGGGATCCTGCGATCTTTACAAGGTCGTCTGTCCATTTTGTCGGTGGACGTCCTTTCCTGCCCCAACGGCCATCAGGTCTTTGCGCTGTGTGCCCTGCCAATTGCAACTTGATTCTCAGGGCTGTGTCAGTTCTTAGTTTTTCTACGTAGTTATTAGCAATGTAATAAATAAATATTCATTGCAAAACGGCTGAGAAAAAACAAATAAATTTAACACAAAATATTGCAAGGTCGAGTCGCATGCAAAGCTTGAAGAACTGGTCATGAGATTTAAGATATCAAACCTGTTGAGCTCGAGAGGCTTATTTTATTTAGTTTTATTATTAACAGCGGAAATATAAAACCTGCTTAAATGTAAACTCTTATTTTTAAGAATAGGTTTGTTCTTGTTTACTAAAATACAACATAAAAGAAAACAGTGTCTCAAAGACAGAGACGACAAATGGAAAGAGGGCTCCAAAGATCTTCTGTTCGTTTGTATGAGATTAGGTCTTTCTCTAATCTATAAAACAATGTCATTACTTTATTTGAACGTCAATAGCCAAAATCATGACTGTGTCTTATTTTTTGCGCCTAGCTAGACAAAACAGAGAGAAATAGGTAGTCGTTATCAACCGAAATGTTTAAAATTCAAACTCATGGTCTCAAACATGGTTATAATTATTACGAAATAATATTTTGATTTAAGTATTTCCTTGGTTTCTAGCTTAAAGCTCTCACCAACAAAAAAAACTATATTATCACACGTGGTTCACTACCTTGAAAACTCATCTGATTTTCGCTCTTCATTGAATAACAAACCATACAAGAAACTTTAAGACTTTGATGTTGAAAGTTCAATTAGCTCTTCAGTGATCAAAAGCTCTAGTTTTGAATCTCTCGTATGTCGATTTCTGCTGATTTTTATTCGAATATCGAACACTAACGAGAATCAATCGGACTATAGACGCGAGTGATTCAAAAATAGAGCCCCAGTACGGCGCCGGCTAACTTTAAAATCCTTGCAAAAACAAGAGCTATTTATTAGTGTTACAAAGACTGACCATGCAATACAAATGGCAGCCATTTATCATCGTTAAGAGATCCATCACTGTACCCGTATATAAATCAAGTTAATTAAAAAATTATACAGAAACAAATATTATGCTATACTAGTGATATACTAACGGTTTTTGTGTAATGCCTGAGCAAATGTCATCTTTTTTCCTAGGTCTAGATTGCAATCGTTAATATCCAGATATGTATGCAGTTTTTTTTTTAAGTGAACACATAGAAAAAAGAAAGAAAGAAATTACAAAAGGCAGACTACTTGAGTCGAAAAGGCAGAAGATTACATTTAAATAAGTTTACAAAAGGCAGATTACTTGAGTCGAAAAGGCTCAGCCATAGCATTTTTGACCCTTAAATTTTTACTCAAGTTTGAAGGAAATCATGTATCCACTACAACTGGTTCAGCAACATAAAAGTGATAGGGCAACAAACAGACATATCTGTTACTGATTTTTATGTTGGCAGGCTATACCTGGCCTACCTCTAAAAGGCGTGATGTCTCAAACCCGTCACTCAAGCGATATTAATGTGAGTTGACCCAAAAGGGTACCCTTGATGGTGTACAGTCAGCAGGAAAAGTATATTTGGTTATAAAAATGTGTCAATACAATTTGATGTACAATAACTATAATTTGGCCCCCAGAGAATGCCTATTTCACCATCATCATTGTCCTGCCCCTGTTCTCAGTTTATCCGGGGTCGGCGCAGTATGTTTTACGCTTCCACACTATTCTATCACTCGTCACTGAATCGTCCACTCCTTTCACACTCAATATCATTTTTCACACAGTCCATCCATCTTTTTTTCGGTCGGCCTCTTCCCTTCCAGTCATCCATATTCATACTCATCACTCTTTTAGTTACATGACTTTTTTCCCTCCTCATTACATGACCGTACCAAGACAGACGATGATCCACCATCTTCTCAGTCACCGGTGCCACTTTCAGATTTCCTCGTATATACTCATTCCTTATCTTAGAAAATGTCAATTTGAAGCTTCCAAGACCACTGACAGACTTAACACTGTAGATCCGTTCAGTGGGAGAAGTAGAGTGTATCGTGTTGCTTTTTGTGTCTGATACACTCCTAGTACGGTCAGGTTCGGTGTAGTGGGCCCAGGCTAATATGTCTTTAATTCGATTTCTTGCTACATGTGTTCTTGAATGTGGCTATTTCCAGAGTTTTCCTGATCGGGTTAAATATTAAGTCAGAGGACATTTGACTAGAGAGAGCATTACATGTATCAGTGTTTTTTAGGCATAAAGAAACTGTTGTCATCTAAGAACTCTTACACAAAAATGTTATATTATTTATCCATCGTACATACTGTACTATCACTTCAACACAGCTAATCCGTAGATTTTAAATCCAAACCAATAGTACGGGTCAGTATGCCTCGCATTTCGTCCGCTTATCTTGCGCGTGCGCACACAAGCTGTCAACTCCAGTGAGACGCAGATATTCTGACGGACAGACGTATATATATTTACATCAGTGTATTTGCGATAATTTGAAAGTATAACACGTTTTTGCGACTGTGCTAAATAAGGATTCGAAGTAATGATACAGTGAGAATTGAGTTGTGAAAGAAGTAGTAATAAAAAACTTTATTTACTAAATTTTTTATTAAAAAAATAGTTAAATTCTCCAAAAATCGATTTCGAGTACATATTTAATGTTTATCAAAGTACTCATCCACTGAATTTAAATACAGTGTACAAAAAGTGTGATTAACAAAAAAAACAAGTGTTACATAAAATACGAATACGTTCACTTTCCTTTTTATTACGCTTCAAGTGGTGTATGTGAATAAATTTCTGTGACGTTACGTGCCCAAAATGAATATTAATAGCAAATAGAATAAAAAAATAAAATCGCCATTCAAAACAACATTTAGTATGTAAAAAGGAGTGGAGTGTTTCAAAAATGTGTCACTCAAGATCCAAAGAGGATATTCGGAGTTCCTGGACCTGCCAGTCCCGGATTTGGTCGCCATGACGTCCTGGACTAAAGAGTTGGACGAGGCGGCTGAGCTGGCCACAAAAGCGGGCCGCTGGCATGTGCTGCTCTTCTATTTGTTGTGCGCATTGGCAGCCATACCTACATCCTTCCTGGTCTTCTCACAGGTAGGTCAAATATCTGCCCGAAACCTAAAAACGCAAATTTTTGTCTTTTTCTCTCTCTGTTCTTTAATAAGCTACAAAGTACCTAATATAAGTTCTGGCGACATAATCACTGAACTCCTAAACGTTAAGGAGGTCCTCTATCAACTCAGCTCCTCAAAATAGTGACTATCAGACGTAAGGACATGTCAATATTAAGATACTAGTACAAAAACCATATACGGGCCCTTAAAATTTGAGGGTTTCACTCGATTACACCAAAATTCCATTATATGATCCCGACTTGGCAACAATGGGACCAACTAGAAGGTCAAGGTAAGCACTCAAGTAAATAAAAAAAAACAAATCGGTTTTCAAATGACTAAGATAGGTAACATAAATACAAAAAAATATGCAGTCAAATTGATAACCTCCTTCTTTTTGAAGTCGGTTAAAACTTAGTTTAGCCAAACTAGAGAGCCGAACCAAACGAGATACCCAATCTCGGACAATACAAACATACCGGTCAAACTGACAAACTCCTTTTTTTTTAAGTAATTTAAGGGAGAATTGGCTGCCATTCTGATGATTTTATTTGACCATTCTAAGGGCATCCTTTGTCGAAAAAAACTATCAATTCCAAAAAAACGATAAAACCTTGATATGGCTACTGCAATGTGAGGTTAGGTACACTGAATAATGATCGAAAAAACATTCACTAAAACACTTGCATTAAGCTTTAATTAGACTTAAATACATCAGAAATTGATTTTTAATCTTTGCATTCCGAGTCGTGGCTACTGATTTTAGTGCCTTAATTTTATGTATTGCAGTTAGAAAATACCTTAAGATGCTTTGTAAATACATACATCAAGCGTAGTTAATAAAAACTGTGTGTTTATTTTGCAAATCGTGACCGGCGTGAATTCGCAAAACAGAACGTATTTTTTGCGATCTCTAAAATGGAATTCATTAACTATCTGTTGATATATTAATTTACGTCTCACTATATTAGTATGTCTAGGTCGCCATTTTTTTGTTTATTTTACGATACGAAAATTCAAATCGTGACTGGTGAGATATATACAGGTCATTAGCATCAAAGGATCGAACAAATCCATGATGTGTAGATTTACCGGGTAAAAATACGTCCAGCGGGCGAGGTCTGAAGCTAAATTTTTGACATTTCGCGTAGACAATATCAATTTTCTGATTTTGTGCTGCATCGAATATCCTTTTACTTTAACTATGTCATACTATTGAAGTCTATGGAAAAATGTTTGAATCAAGCTTAAAAAAATACTAATATTTTGCTTAAAAATTTTGCTTCAGACTTCGACCGATGATGATTATCAACAAAAAAAATATTTATTTAAATAAAAGGCAAGATTCAAATGTTACCCTGCATAAGTAGCGGAAATAGAAGTTTAGACTTCCATCAACTAGAACCACTTTACCAATAAGGTGCTCAAATTCAAAAGGGGATTATTTTGTACGATATCATATTAACACGTTCCGGGACACTACTCCAGACACAATAGATGTTTTATTGTTTTCACGCCTGTAGGCGGGCACTGTCCCGGAACGTGTTAAGCAAGCAAGTGCATTTGTACCTCTATTTTCTTTAGGAGAACTTAGGGTCCTATTAATTAATGAATCGTTGGAGCCAATATTCCGTATGATGATTTTCGAAAGAAGAAGAACTGAAACCTACACGGCAGTAATAATGAAATTTGCATAACACAAGCCTGGCACATGCATACATTTGAAATAGAATACCACGCCTGAATACATTTCCATAAAGGAAATACATTTGGAGTAAATACGTACAGTCGGCATCAAAAATGTTGTTTACCCTACTTTATTCAATATTATTATCACAGTCAGAATTCCTAGGGTTTCTGTAGTAGCTAAAATGTGCATATACTTTTGACGTTGACTGTATTTAATTTAAATTGATTTTAATTCGGCAACTTCTTAGTATCTTATTGTAGGATATATGGATCATTAGCTGTCTCATTGTCATTAAAGAATGCATATCTTTTTACTCATCATGAAATTAGAATTTTCGCTGGCAAGTATTCCCTAGCCGCTACACAATTTAGACATTTCCAAAGAGTTTTAAACTTTCATGGTCACTAACATTAGAATATAATATATATTAATTATAATAAGGTACATGGTAGCAATCCCGTATCTAACTATTATAATTTCAAAAGAGAGTAAATAATAGGCTTTTATAGTCAGAAAGTCTGTTACTTGACTACCTTGTTGGTGTAGCTGTTAGCTTGTTGGTTGCTAACCAGGAGGTCACAGGTCCGAAACCCGGGTCAGGCCGAAAATTTGTTTCTGGGTTTTTCTGTCTGAAAAAAAAATCGGAAACAGTTTGGATTTAGGAAGTTGGTGGTGATGACACCCCCGTGTCTCGGAAAGCTCCCATTCCTGCACCTGATTACTAATTGGTCATGAGAGAGTGAAGGATCAGAAAAGGACAGTGATAAAAAAGAGATTAAAGTGCGCTTATGTATATCTATAGCGCACACATCTGGGTTCTATAATATCTCCTGCGAACTTGGTCTATCTCTATTGTGAGGGTCGCCTTTACGGAAAATCGGTAGGAGAATAATACCAGTCAGACATGATCTATCTTAGACATGATTATGTCAAGGGATTCCTTGTAAGATAAACTCACAAATCATAACAGTGTATCATTCTATTTCCAGGTGTTCACAAACGCAACACCAGAGCACTGGTGTGCACCAGCACCAGAATTAGAACCCCTGGGTCTTCCAGATGAGCTGGTTCGTAACCTCACGGTACCCTCTAATGAAGGGATCCATGAGAGCTGTCGAGCTTACACCCTGGATGTGAAGGTGCTTTTTGAAGAGCTGAAGGAGTATGCTGAAGACAGGTGAGTTGCTAGTTTTTTTTTATTATGATTAGTAAAATAGTATAAACTTATTGGAAAAGCAAGTGTTCTGTACTTGAAGCCCAGTAGGGCACAAAGCTAAGGAAATTTCATTTTTTTTGCTGTGATTCTTGACTTTGTTTGTATGACTACGTTATTGACAAAATGATTGTAATTTTAATCTAATAGTATTTTAGTTTTTTTTACATATAATTTTTGCATGAACGTTGGTTATTATATTAGTTGCTGTTAATTATGTTTAAGCTTGTATGTAACTTAGTTGTTTTACCGTAAGCTGCAAGTGAAAATGAATTGTTAAAAAAAAATAAAAAGGACATATTATGATTCCATATTTTGAATGATCGTAAGGGGCTATTTTAATTCTCAATCGGCTCTTTTCTACTTTCTAGTTGTCCGATTGATTTTAGCACCGTATTAATTCAATGATATTGAAAGAACATGGTAACCATGACCTGATCAGCTCTATATTAATTGTTAAGGGGATCTGACTATCTTCTATTATGAACACTATCGATTCGAAATGTGGTAACCAACCATACTTTAACATATTTTGTAACCATGACTTCAACGATGACATGTGTTAGAGGGATTGTAAAAAAATATTTTGTAATAACACTATCCGATAGCGATTCTTGGGACAAAAACTAATTTTCATTCTTTCAAAGATTTCAAGTTATCTCTGTCCCTAATGTTTTAGATTGGTAGACAAACAATCTGATCAAATCAGCTATGAATATATTAAAAAATATAATTTTTAAAGATGAAATAAGAAACCAAAAATTATTTCGTCTTTACGAATTCAAATATGACACTGTGAGTGTTAAGACACATTCTAAAACAATTCATTTTTTTTTTCGATGTCATATATACTTACTGAGTTACATCAGAGAATATTCTAGCTAGAGTGGACAGATATCCAAGTGTTTTCGATTGCAATCCAAATCTTATCTTTGAAGTGCGAGTATTTGATTTCATAAGGCACATACTTCGGTTTATTATTAGATCGTTTTATCATAATCTTTTTTCTGCTAGAAAACTATGGCACGTGTCAATCTCTGCGTGACTTGAAGATACATATAAATTCAAATTAATAAAACCTAATACACTAATACCAGCCCTTAAAACTGCATTTGCTTCTTCCAAATGAACACACGAATTACTTAACCGACAATGCGCATACTTACCCGCTGAAAAAATACTAAAGGCATGTTTCACCATCGACAAACAAGCTCTAACCAACGAATAAGTCAAATATGGATCGTCATTTTGTACGCAGTAACTGACAGATTGGTTACTTTTTACTGTTATTGTGAAACAGACTGTAAATGAGGTCGTTGACGAATCCTGTAAAGTGTGTAAATGATCTATAATATAAAAATGAATCGCAAAATTTGTTGGTAAGCGCATAACTCAAAAACGCCTGGACCAATTTGGCCAATTCTTTTTTTGTTGTGTTTGTTATTGTCAGGAGAAGGTTCTTATGAAAGAAATGTTTAAGTTACTTGCGCAGAAAATTAGAAAATGTTACAATACTTACTTTCTTAGTGGGGCCGGGGGCAAAACAAAGTTCGCTGGGTCCGCTAGTTATTGTTATAAATAAATATTGCACACCAATCACATACATTGCTCTGATCCTAATGTAAAGCAGTAACTTGTGTTATGGAAATCAGAAACAACTGCGCTAAAAACAAGATTCCAAGAAAGAAGAAAATTGATAATATTATTGATGTGCACTGGTTTCCTAAATGTTATCTGCTTTTTTTCAGGTCAATTCTAGTCAAAGAAGGAAATGCCTTAAGAATAGTTTCAACGCAACAACTTGTACCAGCAAAGGGTTCAGAAAGAGAGTTGCAGGTACAAAATAACATAATTCAATACCATTCAAAAAGTGTTCAATGATTTTGATGTTTAAACTGTTTTTGCTGCAGATATTAAAAGCAGCCGAAGCAATCATCAAAGCAAGAAGCGATGAACCAAGTCCTTGTGAAAATGGGTGGAGTTTCAGTACAGAACACTATCAAAGGACTCTAGTTACTGAAGTGAGACATTTCATAATTTTCTTGTTATTTATGTTGTAAATAAAATGTGTCACCAATCACTATGCATATATTACGTAATAACATACTAATAACAACTGCTTGTAAGTATATAAGAGTGTGGAAAAATTATAAACGACGTAGAAAAAGAACGCCCTTACCTATAGGTATGAGGATAACTTATGAAAAAACATTTCTTTTCGTTTGACACTAATCGATACTTCTTTAATATACCAATGTTAAGTATTATTTTAAAGTTTGTTACATTCTGTACTAAACTTATCAACACACGGGATTTAATGCAACGATACCTGACGTTTTGACTCGGTAACACGAGTCATGGTCCCGGGGTGACTGAAGCAGCTCGGCTTCGGCTGCCAGTGCGCGATGAAATATGTTCATCTACCCGCACACTTTCAATATTTGTTACACTAGTACAGTCAGCCCTACAAAACACACTAACAGTATCTGGGTTTATTGTGGACGGCATAACACGCGATTTGCATTTGTGATCACTGGATTTCAAGTTGTTGACTAGTGAAAACCATCATCTCGATTGAAAATATTATGTTTTTTTATTTAGATTGGACTTATGGTCATTATGATAGGTAAGTATTTCTCAGCTTAAAGCTATCACTATTCATAAGATCTCTTCTTAATTTAAGCCCTTTAAATATTCTTATTCCAGTTTTCGTTGGTCTGCGACAAGGATTGGCTGCCCCGCACTGGCAACACCTTGTTTTGGGTGGGTTCCATATTTGGCAACCTCGTGTTTGGATGGATGTCTGATAGGTATGTTTTCCTTTTAATTTTTGTTCCTAATTTTTGTTTTCCCCATAATAATCTAACGAATGTCAAGAAAATCTTCGACGTCTATGATGAGCAGTACAAATTTATAAATAAGTGGGTTTTACAATTTATAAGCAAGCAAATAAAATGTTACCAAGTTAGTTGTAAGAGAAATTTCACTCTCTCATCTCCAAATACTTTTTCCTTGCTCGTATTTTTATATTAACTTTTATTCTTGATCGCGGCACTTGCCCACGATGATTTAAACCAGAATTATCTATGAGCTAGCTCTAGTTAATCCTGGATTAAATCTTATTTCTGTCTCTGTAAACGTCAATAATCTGACAGATATATAATGATGATTTAATTTGGGATTAGCGTAATCCTGAATTAAATCATCATGCGCAAGTGGGCCTGACACGGCAATACAAATTGTACTACCATGGCCAATTAAGGTCTAATGAAATTTTCTACATGTTTCAGATACGGCCGTCGGCCTACCATCCTGCTCATGATCTTGCTGGAAGTGCCCCTCGCCATCGCAGCTGCCTTCCCCAACAACTACTGGACGTACATTGCGCTGAGGATTGCTGGAGGTCTGTTCTTCCCTGCTTTGTATCAGCAGCCTTTTATTCTGGCTCTGGAGCTGATGCCACCCAGAAGTAGAACTTATACAGGTCAGTGTCAAGTTTTTTTATTTCTTATTTTTATTTTATTTGTTAAGGACAACCAACAAAGCATACACCACACATTGACAAGCTTAATATTAAAATACAATTTTACAGTGTTGCCTTACTTATAGGCTGCCACGACATTCACAACAATACTGCTGAAAACAGAAATATAGCTTAAGTTAATTTGAAGAAACAGCAAACAAAATGTCTTGAATTTTTTTTAACAATTTACCACCTCTCAAGTTGAAATGAATCCATGAGTGAGGACTTAAATTTACGTAACGAATAAGAATATCAACATCAAAGTTAAATCTATACTGTCCTATATTACTAGCTGAATTCGTCAAACTCGAATTAGACACTCTCTACATAAAGTAGATTTAACGGATTAGGATAAAGAAAGCATACCTACTTAATACCTGAACAAGTTTCAATCTTAGACCTTCGGCTTTGGATGCACCTACATAGTCTATCTCATTATTTATTTATTTATTTAAAAGCTTTATTGCACAAATAAAAGTGTACAAAAGGTGGACTTAATGCTAAAAGCATTCTCTCCCAGTCATACCTTTAGGTCATGCAGAGAGATTGTGATGGGTGCAGGAGAGTGTTATTATTGTAGGTATTCTGAAAGTATTTACCAGCAGGTGAATTTGAGAGTATTGCAACAGCGCGCTGAGGTAAAACACTGCGGTATCTTATGCAGTTATAATAAGAGTTAGTTTTCCCGAAAATGTATTGGCGCTGTAACTTGTTACATTGAAGAGATAAGTGACTGGACCCATGTCTTCTTTTTGCTTCTGTTATCCTTTAAATTTGTTCTAAACGCTATATTTTATTAGTAGTTAGGCCTATAGGTATGCTTTTTAATTAACTAAATAAGTGTATTATTAAAATTTTAGGTATCGTGGTTGGCATGCTGTTTGCCAGTGGGATGTGTCTACTCGCGTTACTGGCATATGCTGTCAAAGACTGGTTTCACTTATCACTAGTTACGAGTATTCCATTCATCCTACTCTTTGGGTAAGCGATTCTCTAATATTTTGTTACAATTGCAGCACATTGGTTCTTTAAGCTTGCAGATATGCACCCTTAAGCTGTTTCGTTTGAAGTTTTTTTGGCGAAACGATTACAGGGCCTCAACTCCACATCATTTCAGTATCATCGCCTTCTTTTCTCGTGATTTCATTTTTTTTAAATATTATAAACATGTTCACAACTTTCAGTTGTTACTGGCTGATACCAGAATCTCCACGATGGTTAGTGAGCAGAGGAAGAATTGCTGAAGCTGAAAGAGTTTTCAGGAACCTCGCTAGGAAGAATGGAATCGATCTATCAAGGGGTTTCCTAGTGGAAATTCACGTGAGTAGCTACTGAACACCCTAAAATAAAGCGAAACTTTTGACTTTCCTTCATTTTGTTCAATCCTACTAATATTATAAATGTCAAAGTTTGTGAGGATGTATGTATGGATGGATGGATCTATGTTTGTTAATCCTTCACGTAAAAACTAAGCAATGTATTTTGATGAAACTTTACAATAATATTTGGAATAGCACGTTAGCTATAATTTACTGTGATATTTTTGAGATCCGTCATTTACGCGGGTGAAGCTGCGAAGAAATCGCTAGAAGACTCTATATTGCTAATTAATTACTTTTGATGCAAAGCTGATTCAGAGTCATTTAATTTACTGGTTCCCAACTTAGAAAAGCTAATTTCATTTCAGAAAAGGGTAAAAGAAGAAGATGCTGAGGCAGATGTGACGACGCTCAGAAACGTAAACGGTCATATCACAGTCTTTCCTGGTTTAACAGAAAAAGACGATTATGTAGACCGTAGAATAACCAACATGCTTACCTTCAAACCAGATTTTAATAAGATCTCTGAGACTGATGAACCAAATAAAGGAGAACACCTTGAAAGGATAATAGCTATAGAAGTAGCAGAAATAGTAAATAAGAAAGCTAGATTAAAAAAAGAAAGAGAAAGTATAAGAGACGGTGAATTGAAAGAAGAGGAAGGTGTGAACGAAGAATCTCACTTAAATGCTGATGCGAGACAAAAGTCGACCCAAACTGATCATTACGCTAAAACTCCAGCAAATACGTTAAGGAGGAAATCATTGCAGCTCGTCACAAAGATGTTTATAAGAGAAGATGCTGAAGATGATATAGAGAATAAGAGAATGGACGATCAGAACTCAGAAGGAGATTGCAAAGCTTCTCCACTGGATGTGTTTAGATACCCAAATATTAGAAAGAAGTTTTTTCTACTCACTTTCAATTGGGTTGCTCTAGGAGTGGTGTATAATAGTTTAAGTTACAACACACCAAATTTAGGAGTGGATGATTATTTGGCATTCTTCATTGGTAAGCATTCACTCTGACAATAAATGTTTTATAGACAGAACTTAAATTAGCTGAAGAAGTGCCAATGATCGTACTTTGTACAGATGAAAAGTCAATTTAGTTTGTGTTTTGTGTGTTCCAATGCTACTTTAGGCGACCCTATATATCTTTAGGTGACATTTTACTATAAAACATTTGGTATCGCCACATAAGAAGTAATGATTATTAACCTTGTTTCTTGCGACAGCATATATAGTTACAATAGTTAGTTAGTTAGTTATAGTTGCTAGCCGCAGAACACACCTAGTCAAGTGTCATATCTGGTGTACAATTAAAACGAATGACTAAATCATAATAAATATTGGTGGAAAACAAATTCTTCCAAGGTGGCGTGGTGGAGCTGCCGTCATATTTCATTGCGTGGCGCTGCATGGACCGGTTCGGCAGGCGCTGGGTGCTGTGCCTCTTCAGCAGCATCGGCGGCTTGTCGTGCCTGAGCTGTGTGTTTGTTCCTGAGGGTGAGTCAACTGTCTGCCGAATTCCACGAAAAGAGAACTCCTGAAGTTACAAACCCTTATACGTATAAGGTTTTTGTTAATGTTCAATGTAATCATTAAAATACTTTACTAATAAATCGTATTTTTTAATCAGCGTGGCCCTGGATAACCGTGGTCCTTGCTATGTTCGGGCGGTTGTTCATAGCGGCTTCCTTCGCGGTGTTCTACGTCCAGATCGGCGAGTTGTTACCCACCGTGCTGCGGGCTCAGGCCATGGGGGCCTCATCGTTTATTGCCGGATTGGGGCTACTGGCTTGCCCGTATATTGTGCATTTGGTAAGTTATTAGTTATGCTTGTGGATAAGAGATGGCGTTGATTGTTTTACAGATCACGATAAGAATTACTCGTACATAAGCTGGATATAAAAGAGTTTAGTATGATAGATAGGTATATTATTTGACGTCAAATATTTTCTAATTCAAAATAGCAGAAAATACTAAACTAGAACTAAATAGAAGCAGAAAATACCCATTTAATTGTCAAGTTAGAAGACATAAAATATGAGATTTTTATAAATAACTAGTAGTAGTAGTTTCTACAATATTTACCTTGCTTTTTTTTCTTGTGTTATCTCTTAAGTTCCTACGTTGATTGCGTGACACTAAAAATAAGATGAGTGCATTATATGTAAGATGAAGTTACGAGTATTTACTCCATTCTTATTTTCCTTTCAGGCAACCTACGCCAGATCCCTCCCCCTCATCGTCATGGGTATCCTGAGCCTGATGGCCGGCATCACCTCCCTCTTTCTCCCAGAAACCCTGAACCAGCCACTGCCACAGACCCTGGGAGATGGGGAGATGTTTGGAAGGGATTTCAAGCTGCTCAGCTGTGTGGCTAAGAGGCGGAGGAGTTCTGTTAAGGATATTGAATGAGCTGTTCGAAGATGCTTATGTAATGATGGATAATGATGAATTTCAGGGATATTGTGACTTTATGAAACAGTGTTGGAATGGATTTGTAAATCACTAGCAAATGAAGTGAAGAGAAAGAAAGAAACTTTATAAATACAGGTTTTTCGAAATCATTCAAATCATTCAGCGTTTGGTTCCATTCAAAAAGTTGTATTTTAGTGTTTTAAAGCGCTTTTTTTGTAACGACGAAAAGAATAACGTTTTACACACTGGCAAAAGATGATGCTGGCGCAATATTAATTTGCGTGTAATTGTTTTAAGATTTACCAGCCTATATTATGCTACCTAAATTTAACTTTATTGCATTAAGTAGAATGTAAAAAATGGTATTGTAGATATGGTATATAGTAATAGATATCTGTAAAATAAACTTTCACAAGTATTAATTACAAATTAATGTATACCTCTATCGAATTACGTCTATATTACTATGTCTTAGTTTATTATGCTTCTCTAGATAATACAACGTATACACGCTATTATAGTTAGAGAATTTTTATTAGAAATGACCCAAGTGTGTAAATAATATTTTTTTGGACTTCAACGCACATCCTGGTGAGCCGTTTTCGCATGAACTTATAAACTTTTGTAACGACCAGTTGTGGTCGTGTGTTGACCTTGATCTTTTACCTAGCGATACCTATACTTATGTCAGTGAAGCTCACGGCTGCCATCGGTGGCTGGACCATTGCATTGTAACTGAGGCAGCGCGTCAATCTGTTGTTGATGTGTCGGTCTTAAACCAAAATGTTTATTGGTCAGATCATTATCCCCTGTGTATTGAGTGCGATATTAATAAATGCCTGCCTAAGCTCGTGACCCCAGTACAATCTTATAGCAAAGTTAGGTGGGGCGTTAGGGATGAGAGCCAGATTCTAAAATATACTGAAGCTTGTAATGCTAAATTACGTCTAATAGACTTTCCTGTAGAATTTCGTGATTGTGCTGATAAAAAATGTTGTAATGTAGACCACAAATTAAAAATAGGAGCTTTGTACCGAGATATTGTGTGTGCACTAAAAGAGTCAGCTGAAGTTAGCTGTAATGAACAAAAACGTAACAAACATAAGCGTATAACTGGATGGAATAAACATGTTAGTGAAGCACACAGGGAGGCTCGGTTTTGGTATCGGTCTTGGTTACAATATGGTAGACCTGGTTGTGGTTTTATTTATAATAAAATGCGGGACTCAAAAAGATACTTTAAAGCTAAAGTTAAGTATGTACAGAACAATGAGAAACAAATTAAATTAGATATAATCGCTCAAAATCACAGTTCTAACAACTTTAAGAAGTTTTGGAAAAACACCAATAAACTGAGTCCGAAGCCGGGCACCCCAGCGAGCGTAGCAGGAAGGTTTGATCCTACCGAGATAGCAAATGCTTTTCGGAATCACTTCAAAGTGGTGCCAGAAGGTGGTGCTCAGTCTGAGTTAGCAATGTTCGATGCTGAGAGCAGCGTAGGTGACTTAACCGTTAGATTTACAGCACGAGAGGTAGACTCCATAATCAGAGGAATGGCAAAAGGTAAGTCTCCTGGTCACGACGAGCTCAGCATCGAGCATTTAAAGTACGCTGGAGTGCACTTGCCCCGAGTTCTTTCCTTATTGTTTAATCTTTGTATAAGTCACAGTTACCTGCCTGAAGATGTTATGTTTACCATGGTAGTTCCAATAATGAAAAATAAGACGGGGGATGCCTCCGACTTGTCCAATTACAGGCCTATATCCTTAGCTACCGTTATAGCTAAAGTGCTGGATGCGTTGCTTGATAGGAGATTGGGTGAGCATATTCGAACACATGACGCTCAGTTTGGTTTTAAACCGGGTCTCTCCACAGAAAGTGCCATCTTCTGCCTCAAGCAGACTGTCCAGTATTATACGGCTAGAAAGACTCCGATTTATGCCTGTTTTTTGGACTTGTCGAAGGCGTTCGATCTGGTATCTTACAATCTATTGTGGAATAAGTTGCAATCTGATACTTCTGTACCTCCTGAAGTAATATCTTTATTCAAGTATTGGTATGACAATCAAAGGAACTGCGTTAGGTGGGCAGACTCAAAGTCTGACGTGTATGGGTTGCAATGTGGGGTGAGGCAGGGGGGGTTAAGCTCGCCCAAGCTTTTCAACTTGTACATGAATGGGCTGATCGAGGAGCTCAGTAGCACCTACCTGGGATGTCATGTGGGTGGACTGTGTGTTAATAACATTAGTTACGCTGATGATATGGTGCTGCTGAGCCCTTCGATCGGAGCATTGAGAAAACTGCTGGGCATTTGTGAAAAATATGCAGTGGCTCATGGGCTCAGATATAACGCACGTAAAAGTGAGTTCATGGTGTTCCAAGCAGGTGCGGCCGGTAAACATAGAAGTGTACCCTCTGTTACTCTGGGAGGTGTTAAACTAAGTCGAGTTGACCGCTTCAAATATCTGGGCCACTGGGTCACTGACAACCTGTCAGACTCAATGGATATGGAGAGAGAGCGCAGGGCGTTGTGCGTTCGCTGTAATATGCTGTTCCGCAGATTTGCAAGGTGTAGTAGACCGGTGAAATTGACGCTCTTTAAATCTTATTGTCAATCATTCTACACGTGCAGTCTGTGGGTCTGCTTTACGCAGAGGACGTACAGCGCCCTCCGCGTACAATATAATAACGCGTTCAGGATGTTGTTCGGCCTGCCCCGTCACTGCAGCGCTTCATCCATGTTTGCTGAGGTGCACATGGATAGCTTTTATTCAATCATCCGCAAGCGCTGCGCCTCGCTGTGGGCCCGTGTGCGGGGCAGCTCGAACAGCATCGTGAGCGTGCTGGCTGACCGCTGGGACTCCCCGCTGGTGCGTCGATGGCTGCAGCTTCATGCCCCAGCTGCTAGCTATGAATGCCTATAGCACAGACGTGAGCCCCACCAATATAAGTATGATATTTTATTATGTTTTTATTTTTTGATTATGAATTGTATTAATTGTATTGTTTTACTAACATTAGGATAAGAACGCCTTGTTACTAACACTTATGGATGAAAATCTGAAATAAATGATTATTTATTTATTTATTTAATATTGAACGTATCATTTAAGAAGAGGGTAGTAAAGAATATTCTTCTACTGAAGGCATCAGACACTTTTCAATATATGTATGTATTAAAACACTAATATAATATGCGTATTTTTGAAAATTTATCAAACGAAATGTGCGGATACTAGACTCAAAGTTATCGACATAAAAAATTGAAGGATAAAAACAGCAAAAAAACAAGAAGAAGAATTTCGGAAGTTCTTCATTATTAGTTTTTTGATAGTTATGGCTGTATATTTCAATCTTATTAGCTAGATATTACTAATTAATTAGCTTTCAAATGAGACGACTACTTTGATAAAAATACACGTTTCAATAAAAAGATACGACGAAAAATTAAAAATTGAAATTATATATTTTTTTAAATATTTCTGGCAAAAAAAAACTATTTTTCTAGTCGATAATTTTCGGTCTAGTATCCGCTCATTTCGTTTGATCAAGTTTCGAAAAAACACATTGTATATTTCTATTAATAATGTAAATGTACATATAACTACATTGGATTAAACGTCCGAAAAAAAAGAAATTGAATTTGAATAATATGGTATCTCCCTATTGCATTATAATTTCAGTGAGTAACTAAGACCCTTGCACTTTCTCAGTACACCATTTTATTATGTAAATAATATTGTGTCTCCCAATTGCATTATGATTAGCAAATACTCAAATTCAATTCAATTCAAATTCAAATTCAAAATCTTTATTTCAATTTAGGTCATGAAATGACACTTATGAACGTCAAAATATACAGTGAAAAAAATAAAAATAAATGTGCCCTGAAAGGGCCGAAACATGTCTCCTACTAACAGACACTTGCACTTTCTCAGTAATCCACTTTATTATTGAAACCGTAAGTATTCTTAGTCATAGTAAACGCAAATAAATAAAATATAATATGCTTACTTTTTTTTACCTAACCGATTACCAAACTTTTAGGTGCAATGCTAGAAACATATTTAGCGAATAAAATTACCACAGCTTTAACCGAACTATTTAAATTCTACTTGACCCGCTGTTTCATAAAACATAGATGAGTGATAGATGGTGTTAACGTCACGCAATGACTTATCCATAAGAGACCAAGAATTAGAAATAAGAGACAAGTCGGACCGACAGCACGGTAGCTCAATTGGAAGAGCAGTTGGCTAGTCAAAGATGCTGGTTCGAGTCCCGCCCGTGCGCAATTTTGGTTTCTTATTTCATCTTTTATGTTAAATTAAGTACAATTTAAAACATTGAACTATTTAATGTAATCCATCAGTCTTATACGAAAATCCCAATTTACTTAAATCTTGATTACATGCTAAGTTTACATTAACTTATAACAAGTCAACAGTAATACAGATCTTTATAGATCTGTGTTAATTAATTAACAAAATAAAAATAAATCCTTAAAACTATTTATTCTCAAAATTCACGCCGCTCTCCTCTTAACCAATAAAGTCTGTATCACGTCAACAGACAGCCCCTTCGTCTCGGGTAGGAAGTAGTACGCAAACACAGCCGTGGAGAATCCCACAATGGAGAAGAAGTAGAACACAGGCCCCAGGCCTAGGAGGTTAACGAGAGGGTTAAATAAGAACAGAGTGAGGAAGGTACAGAACCAGTTCAATTGGAGACACACCATGGATAAGACGCCTCTAACCTGGAAATAGAAAAAAAACTTAAAACACCTAGGCTGTAATTTATTAGGTTAATTAAACAAATTTCAAAACAGTTAATTATTAAAAATATTCAACAACTACTCTATGTATTTATCATTAAAAAAACAATTTGCATGGGCCTTGAAACGCCCGAATTGTGGCGTTCTAAATGACGTCACTCTTTAAGCCTTCTTGACAATAAAATACTATAGAGAGTTGTTTATGACGGCAAGAATAGAGATCTGCCGTTTCACCGAATAATGAGAATGAAGGAACCGAAAGTGCCCTCTTGTTTTGCGCACACTAGAGCAGTATAAACAATGTCCCGCGCCAATAGCCAATCTCAGTTGAGATTGCCCGCCGTGGTCGGATACAACTACGTTTTTGTTATCTTAGAAAAGTTACCACACTTTACCTCTGGCAGAAATATCTCGCCCAGTAGCACGAACGGCACAGTTCCCGAGCCGAAAGTGTAGGTTACGCAGAAGATGTAGATAAAGGCTGCTGTGGCCCACTGCGGAGCCCAGTGCAGGTGCACTTGCGAGCCGAGAGCCAGCATGCAGACTCCGGCTGATATGCACGAGTAGATCAGCAATGTCTGGAAGAAAACGGCAATAGTGAAGTTAGTGCCCAAATAACAGACACAGATAATAATAACAGATACAATAGTAGCGCTAGTACATAACGTTTACTTAGGCCCTTTATTTTGTCACAGTTCACATCAAAGAAACTGGCGTTAATATCCCACCCAAAACTATTTCGTGAATACTGTGTACTTAAGTGATGTAGAGATATGGGACGCACTTGATCCTGATGGTGGTTTAAGGTAGAGATGACAACATCGTGTTATACTCTGTACATCATTCTGTCATCTCTACGTCATTTACCAACCTAAAAATCTATTCACCAAATAGCCATTGATAGCCAATTGTGACCTGCAAAAGTCATGTCCACTCAACACTTACCCTCCGTCCAGCCACATCAGTCAAGTACCCAGCAATCAACCCAGTCGTCACCGACACCGTGGACAGCAGCGCTCCGCACCAGTTAGGAGACAGCACCTCTTTAGGCACAGCCTCTCCGAACAGCTGGATCGAGTACATCTGAAGTGTGATCATGCCTTGGAAGATGGCTGACGTCATTATCGTTGTGGTGAGGAAGAACGCCCGACGGGTGGAGCGAGATTTTTCTAGAGAACATAAATAAATAATTAACAAATTGGCTATAATCAGACATGAACAAGAACAATTTTGACTACTATTCTATTGATCTGTACCTGTGTTGCCATCCCAATCTTTGCCGCGCGCGCCCCTATGCACATCATAATGCATTATTACCTATTTTATGTCAATTTGAGAACCCCGTAAAATAGTTGCATTCGAGACGTTGTTCCCTTGACACTGAACAGACCTACCCAATCTAATTTAGCGAGTATTTTGCTATAAAATCTCTTAAAAGACTTCTGTGATTGTGACTGTGCCTGAAGATCACCTGCAACCTGGAAACCTATTGGCAGATATTTGGTGAGTGCTGACTAACAAAATTCCCTTCATGTTCTTGCCTCACCACGTTTATCCCACTGATGATCTCATATCGATCGTGGCCCTCATTATTTGGCCTCAGATTGCTCTTACAATATTCGAAGGAGTTTTTTTTACAAATATTGAACAAAATATAATTATATTTTTGTTTTAATAGTGTTTTGATGATAAACTTACTAAAGAACTGCCATGTAGAGAGCTTTTCGTCAGGAGCCATTCCACATTCGGATGGCAACTTGTCTTCTTCCGGTTTCATTGCTGAAAAATATTATTAGTTAGATTAATATTTCCAATTATCTGATCTTGAATCAACGTTACAAAACTTATAATATTAAACTGAAAAAGTTTAGGTTAGGATTTACTATAATATCATAGGGTCATTTGTTATAAGGCAGTCCAGGTCAGCGGGATCACTTTACTGGATCTCGCTGAACTTAACTTGCAGTTTTTGGCAGGTACGTTTGTCCATCTATCTTTTATCTCGATTGCAGCTACCGATAAAGTGGCGCGCTGTATATTCCTATATTTCACAGCGCTGCCATAGTTACTGTGTTTCTGCATTCTGTAATTTTAGAAGTGGAACTGTCCAGTTTACTGGATCAGTAAAAAAAACAGATCTCGGTTTTTTGCAGGTCATTGCAAACGGGATATCCGTGTGAATATTAGCATTAAAACGCGTATGCACTAAACAGCATCGTGCACAAAACAGTACCTGCAAAAAACGGGATGTCACCGTGGGAAACGGCCCATACAGTCCAAAAACATTAATACAAAGTTTTTGAAGAAATGTAGCTAAATATTCATCAACAGATAACAGGT
Source organism: Pyrausta aurata (assembly GCA_963584085.1). Taxonomy (NCBI): domain Eukaryota; kingdom Metazoa; phylum Arthropoda; class Insecta; order Lepidoptera; family Crambidae; genus Pyrausta; species Pyrausta aurata. Next base: position 9,691,334 of record OY757274.1, read on the forward strand.
CTCAATAGAAAATCATCTAACCCTGAGGCTCAGGAGCCAAAGCACGTCTGATGTTGTCGATTTCTTGCATCACGATCTTTGAGTTTGGCTTCGAGTTTCGATAAAAGGCCATAGATTTTGCAGCTTCCTAAAAAAAACAAAGCTTTAAATTCCTGGTGCTATCCATTAGCTAGTATTTACTTTTTCTGTAAGATTATAGCTATAAAATATCCGTCATAATTATGAAGATATTATTATATTTTTTATACTAAAGTCTTCTATATAAATTCCAGCGCTGTTTGTTCCTCAGTCCTGTTTGCTGATGATTCTACTAAGCAATAACATTCACGGAACAGTTTACTGACTTACATCTTCCAATCCTTTTTTCATCAGCAGTGTTGGCGATTCCTTCAAAATACTCAGCGACACAATTGCCAACGTCGATGCTGTCAGCCCAATATACGTTATTGTTTTGTACTCCAAGAACTCGCCAATTAAGAACATAGATAGCACTCCTGTTCCCGAGAAGACCATGGCTCCTGAAGCCAAGAATCCTCTGATCGAGTCTTGGGAGAGTTCACTGGTGAAGACAGGCACGATTAAGAATATGGAGCCGTGTAACCCTAGTACGAAGACAGCGGTTAAGACGATTTCCACTCGGTTTGAGAAGACCAGCATCGTCCAGCACAGCTGAAAAAGGTGAAACATATTATTATGTAAAAATATTTTATACAGCATGTGACCTGTAATAAGAGAAAAAATGTTCATCATGATTTCATCTATGATTCTAAAGAGTATACGTAGTTCCCTTGTCCTGGTTATAGTGCTCTAATATACTTTGACTCAGAGATATAGTAATCCAAAGTTATAATCAATGTTTATCAAAATTGCTAACTCTTTGTTGTAATTATGACAATTATAACACACATTATTTTGTTTGTAATACATTGCTGGTTCGATTTATTTCTTACGAAATAAAAGTGATTTGCATAACTTTTTTTCCGTATCTTTAACATTTGACCGTAAAGTTAACGTGACTCAAACAATCGAGACACACACATTTTTTCTCTACCCATCCCTATACCACATGCATATAAAAGTCACCAATGAAAACATGACTATTTAGACTCACCACAGGGAAAATAGCTATGACAACCGCACACCGCTTTCTGCCCAAATAATCCATCAGGTACCCTGCCATAGGCATGCCTATAACTGCTGCCACACAAGCCAGGCTGGCCATCAGAGAGGCTTCTATCTGCGTCATGGTTCTATTCAGAGGGGTGCTGTCTGAGGTAAAGAGGGCCATCGTGGTTGCTGAGATCGATGCCGAGAAGCCGAAGATGAAGCAGTTGAAATCCACTGCAACAATCAAGTAAATTTAGCCTGTAAGGATCCCACTACTGAGCAGCGTTGGTATCGGTGCAGAAGCGCGACTGCATCGATGCTAACGTGCAATAGTAGATGCAGTCGCCAATATACAGTACATAATTTGACAATATCCAGGAGCTCTATTTTTGAATCACTCGCGTCAAGATGGCGAGTGATATTCAATGATTAAAGTCGAATTTTTGAATGAAAACCAGTTGTAATTTACACAAAAAGGATTTCAAAAATGATTGCTCAATTTTGTTAGTACTCATGTCTATATTTCACGTGGTTTTCGTTGATTTTTATTCGTTTTCGAACGAAATTCACACGCCATATCCAAGCAAATGATTCAAAAATAGAGCTCCAGCTTCTGTATCGCGACTGCATCGATTACTAACACGCGTTAGTATCCGCGACCGAAACACGATGCTAGAAGTAGCGCAATGTGTGTAAAAGTTGACATTGTGCGACTGCATCGATACTAAAAGTCGCAGTGCGTAAAGTACAACTATGGCTAAAGTATCCAAGCCCGATCTCCACATAGGTACATCATAATCAGAATTAAAGTGTGGTGTCTATACACATGTATTCCTGATCCTGCCAATAGTTCTTTAGATAAATACTCACATATTAAGGCCCCAATCACTTGGTAGATTACCCCACTCATTTTAACAAGTTAAATTATACACTTCTCTATTTTTTTAAAAAGGTCTACTTCTTTCAGCAATTCACAAACTGGTGTCTACCCAAACCTCTATATCAGGCAGTCAATAGTGATGTGTCTTAATAGTTTAAGGACTTATCATAGACATTCATATCTTGGAAACGGCATGGCAAATATTATTAATATACAGGGTGTGGCCTGTAATAGGAGCAAAAAATTTAAATATAGGCCCTTTAAGTAACCAGTAATCAATTCTATATAGTGTTAATTTATTATAATGAAAAATAAATTTATTCATATTTTCAAACAAAATAAATCGAACCAGCAATGTATTGCAAACAAATGAGTCCAGTCATAGAACTTGACATTGTCATTTACTGTAACGAGTTAGCGGTTTTGATATACATTGACTAGAGATTATAACTTTGAATTACTATAATATCTTTTAGTCAAAGCATTTTGGAGCACTATGACCAGGTCAAGGTAACTACGAATACTCCGTAGAATCATTTATTAATTTTTTTGCTTCTATTACAGGCCACACGCTGTATATGAATAAAAACAACGTCATCATGTCACGGAAGGAGAGCTGTGATCTTTTTAAATCTTAATGATAGTTATGCAGACGATTGCACAATATTTGCTGATAATAAAGTTTTGGTGGAACGACACAGATGTCTTCAATTTTATTGACAGTGCTAACGAAACTTTCTGTGGCGGTATCGGTTGCTCCTCCTTTCTGGATTAGAAACCACAATGTAACCATTGGTTCAGTAGTAAAAAGCGCTAACCACTGTACCAACGTGTCGTCTAGATGAAGAAATCTAGATGGTTGAATAACAAGAATTTACACAGGAACAGAATTAAATGGAAGACAGAGCTAGTCCTATACAAAATCAAGTTAGTAGTACACGTTAGAAACATTCTTTTTCGTCAGGAATGTCCTCTAACACATACACTCTTACTGCGCGGGCTATTGATTGCTATGTGAGACTCCCAGATATACTTACAATTAACCGTCAGCCATGTTCTATCGAATAATGTTTGACAGCTATTTATGTGCGAGTATGCTTCGTTGCACAATCAATGTCATTATAAAATGTAAGGTCCTAACGCTATGTCCTAATTGGCATAACTCTACCAGACATACGTTTAGAGAGGTTTTTGAGGATCTCGATGAGAAAATCATACTGCTTCCTGCAATCAATCGGGCCACAATAATTTCCGCCCGGCCTAAAGATATGACTGGCAGAGAATGCCATACGGCGTAAAGGTCCATCTTTTTAAACAAATTTAATAAAGTAAAAATTAATAAATAAATCTGGGGCTGCCCATCTGCCAAAAGATCAACCAGAAGAAAAGTTAAGTAATATTATGACAAATGTTACCGAAATGACGTTTTTGCAAATAACAGATTAGTCGTTCAAACACAGACTAGATAAACTTGTTTGCTTTATTTTAGTTTTATTTTATTATCTTTTAGGCATTAACTACCACTTCTATACCACGTGTTGTAGTAATATGACATCATTACAGTTAAACATAAACAGAAAAGATTATATGCAAAATCCAACAAAACACGTACAAACGGGAGTAACTATAAGTTCAACGCGAGTGGATGGTTCGATATCGATGTGGTTTAATTGTCATCATGAAATTGGATCGAGTTATAACTTATATTTTTACATTTATTGTACATTTTCTTTAAACAAATTTGTAAATTTACTATTTTTGTGTGCAATAAAGAGTTATCTATCTATCTATCTATCTATTTTTGTGATACTCGTATTATGGTTTTACATCATTACATCACATTACGTCTTTAACGTTTTCGTGCAATTTCTTTGATCAATAAATGTTTATAAATTGCACTTGTAAAAAGCAACCGTGACTCTGTGACAGACGAGGAAGGAGGAGGGCGAGGATAACGTAAGACACGGGGTTCGATTCCTCGTCGGTCACAGAGTCACGGTTGCTTTTTACAAGTGCAATTTATATTATTAAGTTTGTGTAGTGACAAAACACTATAAAAACAAAAATCAACAATAACTGTCTATTTACAAGCTTCTGTGTAACATTTTCATAAACCTGTCTAAAATAAGAGTCTATATTTGTGTGTCATTTTATCACTCTGTAGGTAGAAATATATTTTCACGGTCCATTTATTTTCGGTACAGTCGCGGAAATAAAACTGATTCTTTTTATTATTATTTTTAACTTTGGGCACCAATTACAAAAATTGCTCTGATCCCAAAGTAAATTGCTAATGCACTTGTGTTATGAAAATCTTAATGGTGGTACCACAACACCCAGACCCGAGACAGTATAATCTATCTCGGATAATTATGATCTCTACATTGACCCGCCCGGGAATCGAACCCGGGACCTCAAAGTGGCGACGCCTTAAAACCCAGCGTGCTTAGCAACTACACCACGGAGGTCGATAGCTTAGTGACTAGAGCAAGACCCAATTTTTTCAACATACCAGTACCTATCATATTTTAAAGAGTGCTGCCAACATTTGAATGCGTTGGCATTGAAGATATTGATGTAAAGGGACAGAACGATGCTGATACTTTAAGATAATTGAGCTCTACTAATTATTTTTACACGAATAAAATTAGCATTACTTCCATTCGAATTTAATATTTTAAGTACACTTAAACTTTAGTAAAAGAAGGTGGGTAATTTTGTTCCTGACTTTACTGATTATTTGAGTTAAGACCCAACAAATAATAAATGAGTTCGGTCCGTCAGATAATAATCAGCAATAAATTAATTGAAACCTTTATCAATTTGTTTGAGAACATTCAAATCAATATTTGTTTACTCAATGTGTGTTTTTGTCTTAATCGTAAAATGTTTTGTCAGTACTCTCTTCGCTCACACTTTTTTTGGTATATCATTATCACCGCGTCAAATGTCTCAAAATACGTTAAAAAACTACATTTTTCAAGATTTCCAAAGAATGATGCAACCACTTATAATCTCCCAAAATGTTTATCTTTTACCAAAGTTCACAGTACAAGACAATTATTTAATCCCCAATAGCAACTCGATCAAATTAATTTGTCTTTTTGGACTTATTGGTTATTCATTTTTGAACATGAAAATATTTTTTGAATCACTCCTGAATGCAAGAACATTGTGGGATTGTTCATGGATCAGTCTATTCAGTGAAATGGGTTTTGTTTGCATTTTTATTTTAAGTTATAAGTGTACTGTTTTAGACTCTCCAAAACATGTCGATTTCCTGATTAAATTGCAAAGAATTTCGAGACGTAATTTTAACGAGAACGCTGTGAAAACTATTGTTCGATCTAACTGGGCAGTGTGTACATTTTTCCTAATCAGTCATATTTACATTATAACTGAAAAATATTTATTCGCCCATGTAACTCTATCAACGTGCATTGCAATGTTTTTCTTGCATATGTATGACGCTATTTTGATTTATGCCGCACAAGTTATAATGATGATGAGAATAAATCTTGAATTGTGGACATTACATCTTAAAGATGCATCAAGGTTTACTCACAATGGCAATAATAAAAAACCGTGGAGGGAATTTTATCAGATGCATTTGGATATTACAGACATGTTCAAGTTCATTGAAAACCAATTTCAAAAAGTTGTAAGTTCATAGATCAAGGCACAATATATTATCTATACTAATATTATAAAGCTGAAGAGTTTGTTTGTTTGTTTGTTTGTTTGTTTGAACGCGCTAATCTCCGAAACTACTGGTTCGAATTGAATAATTCTTTTTGTGTTGGATAGTCCAGTTATCGAGGAAGGCTATAGGCTATATAACATCACGCTACGACCAATAGGAGCAAATATATAGTGGTAAATGTGTAAAAAACGGGAGAAAGAAGTCACTATTCCACGCGTACGAAGTCGCAAGCAAAAGCTAGTTTTATTATAAAACTGATCCCCGAAGCATCGCCCCAAAATTCCAGTATAACGTTCTTAGTCAATTTTTAACTTGAAGTATGATTTTTGGGGCTTGAAATCTATCTAACATCCACATGATACGACTCTTCAGCATCTTCGCATAGTTTGTTTGCATTTCTTGGTTATTTCGAAGATGCTGGTTCGAGTCCCGTCCGTGCGCATTTTTCGGTTTCTTATTGTTCAAAACCTTTTAAACCATTATCTAACATCGATTTCTATAGTTAATGCAAGTGCTCTCGAAACACATAGGAAAATGATTTTAAAAACGTTTTTATATGTTTTCAGTTATTGTATTACATATTTGATACATTTGTACAGTTTTTGATATACGTTTTCATGACAGTTGGATTTTGTGTAGACGCAGTTCAAATAAAAGGAGTAAGTAACACAAATATACTAATTGACGTAGTATTTAAATATAAATAATTTTATTTTTTATATGTTTTTATTGTAAATATAAATATTTTTTTACTTTAAAAAAAATATATAAATAAATATAAATATCTGCTAAACAAGACAACACTCCGATTTTCTTCGTTTTGAAGTAAGAAATTTTCTTCCTTGTGTTACGAAGTACCAGACAACCATTATGGACGGGGCGTCTCCCATAAAAACTTAAATACATAATTATAACATCCATGACTTCTCCTATTTATTACACCATACACGAGCAAGGTTTTCTCGAATAGAGCAGTGTATAGAAACATAAAATCGTTGACGACGCGTTTGGTGTATTGGTTAGCGCTCCTGAATATTACGCCGGCCGTCGCGGGTTCGAATCCCGCAAGGGGCAAATATTTGTGTGATGAGCACGAACATTTGTACCTAAGTATTTGGATGTTATAAGTATTTAAGTTTTTTATGGGAGACGCCCCATATAATGGTTGTCTGGTACTTCGTAACACAAGGAAGAAAATTCCTTACCACGAAACCAGACAATTTTATTGGTGTGTTTTCTGGCGCATATTTATTTATTAATTTTAACATAGGCAATGTGGGATAACATACCTTTAAAATTTTCACAGGAATTCTCATTCATAGAATTACTACCTCTCCTGAATGTGACAATATGGATGGGCAAAACTTGGCAGTACTCTCGATACTGTGTATGGAATGTGAGAAGATGTATATAATTCAAAAGAAGAGCCTTGCCACTTGTTTGTGGGTGACGACTGTAAAGTCTTGCTCAAGTAAGTTATTACTTTCTCTACAAAGCGTCAAATTAATTTAAAAACTGAAAAAATAATTTAAAAATTAAACCGCCCATCAAAAAACTGACTAAAATGCTTAAAATAACGCGTTCGTCTTCTATTTAGAAGAAACAAATTCTTTTGGAGTCGGTGCGTGATGTTGGTAGACTGTGGTGTACGTAAGCTTAATTTTATTGGTTTAAAAGATTATAATAATAATAATAAATAACGAATATGCACCAAACAACATACCAATTGTTTTGTTTCGTTTTATTGTTTTCTGATTGTCTTAATTGTCTGATTGTTTACAATATTCGACAAGCGAAGTGAAACGGACTTTAGTAGCCCACACGTTGATGATTATTAGTCTGCAAATGGTGCTTTGGTTGGATATTAGGATCTTGCTTCTTCTTCTTATCGTGTCAATGGTAAAGCGACTTAAATTTGTTGTGCCCAGTAATTGGCGACGCGGATTGCCTTGTCGTTTGCACACATAAGGTCTTCTAGCAAGCAAGAGTCAGGGCACGCCGGACAAGACAAAAGATGGGACATGTCTTGCGGAGTGAACCCGCAAACGCGGGACAGAGGATCTTGCTTTTAGTTGATAATCTCAGATAAAATTTAACGTTGTTACAACCTGCCTTTGTGTTTTTCAGAAACTGAAAAAGACATGTGTAAAATGATACAAAACACATACAAGAGGGAGTTTACGAAGTTCACAGCTGGCGGCTGGTTTGACATTGATGCGGGTTTCATGATAAAATTCTTGGATCGAGTTATGACATTTATTTTTGTCATATTACAATTTTACTTTTTGTCATAATGAAAAAAACTAACGACTAACAATTTTGTGGAATTACTTAATTAAATAAAACATTTGATTTTTTTATTCAATTCTTTTTATCTACAAGCTATTTAATAATTACTTATCTACAATTCCATTTTCATTTTCATGTTTCCGCTCCTATTGATCGTCGACAACCTTTGTCGTTAATAGACTATCCAACACAAAACTACAGTACATAGTTTTTTGAGATTAGGGTGATTGATCAACCAATCAATTTGGATATTCTTCAACTTCACAATTCTTAACTTTATAATTTTAAATAAAGACCCCAGTTATCATTTCTAAATGGTTTTAATTTATTGTAATAAAAAATATTTTTTTTCAATTTCTAACAAACAAATCGAATCAGTGATGTATTGCAATGCAAGCAAATGTGCCCAGTCATAGAACTTGACATTGTCATTTACTACAACGAGTTAGCGATTTTGATATTATATTGATTAGAAATTATAACTTTAGATTACTATATCTCTGAGTTAAATCATTTTAGGGCACATGACCAGGTCAATCTGGCCTGACCAGGTCAAATTCTGTTTTTTGCTCCTGTTGCATGTCACACGCTGTATGTCAATGTGTGGTAAAGATAATCTTACGTAACGTTTCCCCCCAGTTTTTCCCAAACAATTTTAAATTCAGAATCAGTTCCAAGTCAGCCAGACACTTTAAAACAATCGCATCTCTTCCTATTTCCCAACTAAAATCTTTTCGATTTCCTCGATACTCTTCCCTTTGGTCTCTGGAATGATGACCAGGACAGTAACAGCTCCGAAGAGGTTGACTGCCGAGTATAAAAAGAAATTGGTGTACATTCCTAGAGCGTTGGAGAGCGGCGCGAAGATAGCCAGTTGGGTTGAAGAGATGAACCATGCGTAGGTCACTATGCAGCCTATTAGTTTTGCCCGGACCTGAAAAGTGAAAAAGAATTCACGTGAGAGATCGGAACATAAGGAGTAAGAGATAAAAGAAAAGAGAGAGTGAGAAAGGAGAACAACGTTTAAATTTGATGCAGAATTTGATATTGAGACTGTCATGTGAGGAATGATGGTGTCTGAAGATGAATGCGAAAGGTTAGATGAAATAAACTGAAGAAGTTATATCCGATCCAATACGTTTCTACTCTACAAACCTCTAGAACGAAACTAAGTGGGGTTTCGTTAATAATTGGTTGTCTAGCAAACAACAATCGTTAGACCTTTGTTAATACAATGTTTGCGATCTGGTGTAGTCGAACCACTCATGACAATTTTAATGCCTAGATTTAAAAAATCTACCTAATTGATATTTCATATTGGTTAAAGAATTTTAATTTTCTGTGCACTGAGCTTTTATTAGCATGTGGTTTAAGTAGCACTACAAATGTGTCTTTAAGTCGTTAGTTTTAGACCCTAGCTAAACTCAATAGACATAGATCTAGTGATACCTCTTAGCTTGTCATTTAAGTTTTAGTTTTAGTCTTAAATACCAAACTCACTTGAAAGCTGAACATCTCCGACATGATGACGTACACCATGGGCGTGACGCCGGCAGCATACGCCCAGACACATGTCCCTATGGCTGCGACTGGCAGCCAGCTGGGTGGACCAAAGCCTTGGGCCTGGAGCAGCTGGGTCACGGCTAGGCAGAGCATCGCTGCTGCCGTGAGGAGGAACGTGGTGATTAGGAGTTTCTGCAAAAAAGGATATACTGAGTTGGCTGAAAGAATTGTGGATAGACTACTGTCTATTATATCCACTATTTTTTATCACTAACTGTGAGGATAGTGTTATAATGGTAGGTATATTCAAGGCAAGGCATCGTCTACCAATGTAAATCATAGAATCGTTTTACATTGCCTAAAGTACAAAAAATAATGAGGAAAGAGGTCAGACCGAAACCTCCACTGTATTTTGATCAACTCTAGGTATTTGAGGTTTTGTAAGAAACCTGATAATTTAAAATACAGATGACATACTTCACAAAGGCCTTTTTAAAACTTTAATTTCATAGATTCGAGTCAATTGCAAACCCATTCCAAGAAAAATAATAACCACATCAAAGTTTATACGCACCTTATTATTATTATTATTACCTTTCTGCCGAGCCTTTCCACGCACACCATGGAGACCACAGACCCACAGATCATCAAAGCCGGCACGACCAGCGACTGAAGCTTAGGGTCCACAGCCACTCCAGACCCTGCCATGATGGTGGACGCGTACGTCAGGATTGTAAAGCTGCCGTTGAACGCTTGGGCTGATATCACGAGAATGATCAAGATGAAGCCTTTACGCCAGGCTTTGTTCTTGACTGAAAACAAAAGTAAAATAATCATGTAAGTTTTTATTTAAAAAAATATTTTTAAATGAATGCCTTTCGAATTCTTTACAGCATCCGTGGTCAAAGTTAGACATATGCCTGTGTGACAATGAGTAGTTTTCTCGTAAACTTCAGAACCAAATATCATCAAATAACTAGTATTAATACCTTCCTTCTATTACATTAGGTCTATGTTATATCTATCTATGAAGGCGTAAAACTTCGAAACCAAGATCTTTATTTATTTTTATTTACCTCTATTACACTTCATGCACAAACAAAAGGTACATATGGCAGGTAAGGTACAAATCTTTTTGATTTCTTTCAGGAATACTTATTAGTTCTAATTAGTTTTGTAAGCTAGTGATTAGAAAGATCAAGTAAACCTTTCTTGGCATTAACTACGCTGCTATGTTCAGAACGGAATCTTTGAAGTTACTCACAAATATTCAAAAACGTGATCTTCGGTAGAGAGCTGAAATGTTTTTCCTCGTTTTTCATGAACTCCATTTCTTTATGGACGACTTTATCGTCAACATTCAAACTTCGAAGTAGAGCCACGGTTTTTGCAGCTTCCTGAAAATATTGGACCTCATTTCATTACGTATTACGGTCAATGATAGTTTTAAACACTATCAATAAGATTGAGAGGAGATTGTAAAGCAAATTAAAAACTATGTCTGGTCTGCTTAGTAAATTGGCCAAGAAACTGTCTTTAATCAAGTAATTGATCTGGCTATCTTACCTCAAATCTCTCCCTCTTAACCAAAAAAGCAGGCGATTCAGGAGCGAACAGCATCACCACAACCGTCACGATTGGTATACCGATCACCACCCAAATCACCGCATGGTAACCCATATAACTCCCCATCAAGTATATGGCTAGAATCCCAAAGTTCTGCAACAGTAATGCCATGGACACCACTGCCCCTCTTATGTCGTCCTGGCTGATTTCTTTGATGTACATAGGGACTAAATTGAAGCAGCCTCCTGCAGGAATCCCGCCACATATTCTGGCTAAAATTAGCATCGTTGGACTCGTTGCTGTCAGTTTTAAGATCCAAGAGAGCTGGAAAGTTCAAGTAATGTGTACGGTCTTGATTTGTCTCTTTTTCAACTTTTAATTTTGCCTTTCCCTAATAATCTTATGAGGAATGGACTTGGATATGATTTTTGATAATATTTCAAATGCTATCTAATAAAAAATAAAATCTATATATCAGATATTATTTATTCTTTACCCAGAAGTTAAGGCTATAATGAAACAGACGAGCTCACCGCTTGTGGAGCCGCTATAGCTATAACTCCGAACTTTCTTCCATACTCATCAGCGATATACGCATACAGAGCTACACAGCAAGTAGCCGTAAATGACAAAGCGCTGCCGACCCAGGACATCTCATTGTCAGTCAGTGGACCAACTGGAGACTCCTCGGAAATGAGTAGCCTTGTCATGGGGGAGATCCAGCCAGCTTGCATGCCGTATGTCAGGAATGTCATGGACGCTGCGGACAAACTTTCCGTGAATCTGCTCCCCTGATACTTCATACACAATTCTAGTATTTCATTTTATTTGCGAAGTAAAATATAGTCTATCAGTTGAATCAATCAAGGCGTAAAATCAATAAGCTTTATCATTATTATGAACAGTAATCCTTAATTTTCCAAACATATTAAGGGGTGGAAAACCAAGTCAACTGCCGAGTTTTACAGAAAGTAAGCGTTAAAAGAGATAGTTGGGGAAATTTATATTGAGTTTCACCTCTTTAATTTAAATTTTGGTCTCATTGAAACCAGATTTAAAATAACTACTACTAGTGCCTAAGGTAAATTACCTAAGATAGCATAAAACCACTGCACATGTGTGTGACCAGTTTTGACATTTTCACTTTTCATTTTTGCATCCATTTTCAGTCACTCTATCACAGAACTTAGTATTTTTGTTTTACACAACAACTCTCACATAAATATCTGAGTACACTCCCTTTTATAACAGCATTGTTAATTAACAGGGTTGCCTCTTATTTGTTTAATTTATTGAGATAATAATGTACAAATTATTTGTATTGTATCACTTTTCCGAATTATACCTACGGCAAATATTTTGTAACAAACAGATTCTGTTTCATCCTATAGATCTTAAAACGCACGACTTCATTCAACAAAGACTGGTTGTTTTTTATCACTTGAAATATCCGAATGGGATTTGACTCAAAACAATTTTCATTATCGTAGCTATTTTAAATCTTATACTAGTCATGTCTTACATTGTCTTCTTGCGAAATAGGCTAACGATAATGTGAGTCCCAATCCAATATCAATCAATGAATTGTTAAGTGACATCAGTTTTTTTATCATTGTTTTCTTAAATATTGTTATACTAAATTACCTTCAATGCGAAAACTATTTACAGCCCTATCGAAACCTAAAAATAGATGACACTAGTAACCGATCAAAATTATCAAGGAATGCGTAACGGAAAAATAAATATACAAAAAGTCATTTGATTGTGTACTTTGATTTGGTTTAATGTGAAAATGTCAGTGAATACTAGATGAAATTACAGGATTTGTCTGCGAAAAGAGTATTAATACTTACTTTCAGTATTTCATATTTCAGTATAACTAGACACGCCTATTTTTCACCACTAATTACGTGAATAATGTGGCCCTTCACTGAACAAGTTTTTGAAATCACTGATAATAGATTATGGAATTTAAAGCTCCTTCTCCCTTTCTTGTAATTAGGTATGTAGGGACCCCGGGTCCCAGGGTGGAGGTTTCTGATATGGAGTACCTACCCTGTATTTTCTGAATTCTTCTTGCAAGTAGGCCCTACTTACAGTAGGTAATAAGAACCAAGCCAAGCTAAACTGCACAACATTTTGAACAATATTTGCATCATAATGTTGTTGTGCTACCAAATCTGGCATTTGTTTCCAATTTAAATAATACCTAGGTCATTTAAAAATAAATGAACAAACAAATACACATGTTAAATCATGTAAATTTTCTATAACAAAGTTACTTATCTTTTGTACGTAATACCTTATTTGATATTTTAAGTAAACAAATGTTATTGTTATAATTTAATATGTGACTTACGTAGTTCAAATAGATGTTATTTTTAGTCAGTCTCCTAAAGGTAACATTTAAAAAAGATTTCCTTTATCTGCATCCAAGGAACAAACTAATTTGAGAAACCATTTAGTTTAAACCATAGAATTACTATCCCTTTTATGGTTTAAACAGACAGAAAAATTAGAAGAAAGTTTTCTTAATTCACATTATGTGGTCCCAAGTTCAATCTCCGGGCTAAGACAATAAAAACTGATTGTTAGCTCATATGAATGTCACAGTTTAGATATATTTTTTTAGTTTATTATGTATTATAACCTAGTATTTATCCCAGATAACATCATTTAAGGATGGGACAATGGGGGTGGAAGTTTGTATGGAAAACCAATGATGCTGAGGCGAAGTCACAGGAAACCACAAGTTAAAGACATATACTTGGCAAATTCCACTATTTACCACACACCATAGTTTCCCCGACTTAACCTCATGTGTGGTATGTTCGTCTCGTGATAGTATGATTTATTGCAATACTTCACACGTAACATTATCTAAATCTTCACACACTACTAGAGATAGCGAAGACAATATTTGTTAGCAACTTAAAAATAGAGGGGCATGTCAGTATATTTGTATAGAAAACAAAGTAAGAATTTCGATGTAATGAAGTTCTTAGCCTTTTTGAATTTTATGTTTATTTTCGGAAGTTAATATAACACAATTAAACTCCTTATTGACAAATATGGAGAGAAAAATAGGCCACTATACATCGATTGCCAAAAAGTCTAAATCTTAGAAACAGGAACTTAAACAATCGTTTTTAAAACGAACATATTTGTCTGTTGGTAAACTGCGAGAAATTAAGGGCTTTTTATTTTATTTTATTCATAATGTAAAGATTTCGTAATTTTTTTTGTAATCTTTTATTGATTTAACAAGAATAACTAAAATATTTTTTAAAAGGTAAAATGATTCGTGTGCTCATTAAAAGATAAAAAAAATAATAAGGTAGGTCATAGGTAGGCATCACACCGCTTGAGAGCTTGAATGTAGTAAAACATCATATTTTATATTTAAATATGTTTTTATTTACAAAATAACAAATTACTGGCACGGTGTTACTATTAAGTTTCAGCATTTTCAGGAAGACTATTAATATGAATAATCTATTTTCGGGTATTCGTACAAACATAATTGCAGTGACAAGCGGTAAGAAACAAACACATTCAAAAGAGTCGTCCAAATACATAGCGATTGAGCGACGCGTCTGTCAAACAAATTATTTTATTAATATTTGCGATCAAACAAATTATTTCAATTTATGTATTGGTGAGGCCACGCGCTCGTCGCATCACTCAGAGCACACATAAACGGCTATAACTTGACTTGACAACAGCTGTCGACGGCTAGCGCGTTAACGGATAGCCGTTGCCGTCAAAATCTCCTTTTATAGGCGGTTACTCATATCGTCAAAAAGATGCCGTCCGTGCATACAAGCTATTGTATTTGGACAAATATAACAAAACTCCACATCATTATCAACATCAATCATCAGCACAAACTGTAGTCGGCTATAGAACCAGCTCCAGCCAAGCCCTAACAGGAGCTAAGGAAGTCCTGGTAACAACTGTTGGGCTGGGGTAGGTCTCGCACTGCTTGGAGACCCACCCTGACGTGATGCCCCAGAGCCCGTCGTCCGCTATCACTGGTGCCCCAACGTCAGGCTGTGGAAGAAGGGTGAGATGGATTATATCGAAGGTAGGTACAAATATTGAAAGAGATAGTTCAACATGGATGGTAGAACAAGTTCTTCTTTCTAACGATTTCGATATGGTTAAGTGGACATAAATGAATATAAAATAAATAAGAATCTTTTGTAAAATATCTTAATACCTCTAAAGAGTCTTCTAGCCCACTTGTGCATGATGATTTAAGCCAGGATTACGCTAATCCTGGATTAAATCTAACTTCTATCTCTAGCAACGTCAAGTAAACTGACAGAGACAGAATCATGACTAAATCCAGGAGTAACGTATTTCTAGGTTTAATCATCATGCGCAAGTGGGCGGTGGGACTTGCATATGATGATTTAACCCAGGATTTCGCTAACCCTGGATAAAATCATCAGCATGTCTCTGTCAACGTCAAATAAACTGATAGAGACAGAATGACGATTTAATTCAGGATTAGTGTAATCTCAGATTTAAATCATCACATCATGCGCAAGTGGGCCTAAACTTATGCCCATTACGCTTATCCTGAATTAAATCATATTTATGTCTCTAACAACGTCAAGTGAGCTGATAGAGACAGAATGATGACTTAATCAAGGATTAGCGTAAATTGTGGGTTAGCTAAGCTACGCACCATGCAAGGAGTATGATGAGTGACAATCGGCTTCAAACACAGGCTGGTTTCGTCCAAGTTCGCGTTCCTGGCCTTCATCAGCTCAGCACAGGTCTTCCAAGGGATCAGCCTCTGGATTGACACCCTCATGCTTCGGTACTTCAGGCGTTCTTTCGCCATCTGCGGCAGGACGCTCCCATTGACCTGTTCGGACTTTAGAACACTGAGTGCTTACGACATAAGTCGAGGTTGAAATAAGAGAAGAGTCAAAAAAGACGCGAGTGATTCAAAAATAGAGCCCATGGGGGCTTTAATAGGGCTATTTTAGAATCAGTTGCTCATATGGTGGGTGATTTACTCTAATTTATGTTCGATATTTCTAATGAAAATCTGTTGAAATCGACGTGGCAATGATTTACAAAAGATAACTCATTATTGTAACTATTTGCGTCCATATTTAGCGTGATTTTCGTTGACTCGGAATATTGATGCAATGATTAGTAAATAGCGCCCCTGGTTAATTCCATAAAATTACTCACAATTAACCTCGGCCAGTACGTAGTCAGGAACTTCGCGCTGACAATATTTTGTTTGACCCTAGTCAGGGGTATCGGCTTGATGTAGTCCGTCAATTGTAAAGGATGAGCCAGTTTCAGTACGGCCAGGTCGAAAGACGCCTTCCCAACTATGAAGGATGGGTGGATGGCGATTCTCTTGATCGGCTCAAGGACTCCACCTTTTTTGCAGTCGACTGAGCCCAGGCGCACTCGGAAGAGCTTTATTGACTCTCTCACGCTGTGGGAGAAGAAACTATTAGTATTATTGCTAGCTTGCAGCTACATGTTATGAACATAGCAATAATCTGGGTGTAAAATACATAATAATAGTCCCCCTAGCCGATTTTGACTACGGTGGCCAGTCACAAAGACTAACTGACTGCGCGGGACATATTATAGTGCACAAGTGTGTGCGCAAACACAGGTGCACTCTCTATTCCTTTCACTCTCATAGTGAAAGATTTTTACTTTGTGGGATTTTTCGCCGCCCCGAATAAAGTTCGCGCCGAAGCTCCTGTTACATAAACCAAAACCAAAACGTAACAAACCGTGGCAGAGATGGGGATGAGAATGTAGAGCTCTTATACTATAATTAATTATAGGTAACTAAACTTGAAAGATGTAGATCTAATAAGATCATGATTGCCTTCGAAAGACAAAAAGACTTACTGATAGAAAACTCCAGCTGCTGTCAGCAGAGACTGTCTATTTACTAGAGCTCCGGAAGCATAGTGAGCCCCCTTCCTCTGAACAGACGCGGAGTAAGGGTAATTCACCAGGGTACTCTTGCAAAGGTTCTCTTCACTGCTCCAAGCCTTTTTCTCATTGCAGTTGAATGAACTAAACGCGCTCTTCGCTGAAAATTTCGGGATTGCTGTAAACATATTTGTTTTGGTCAGTGCTTCGTTTCGTTTGATGGTGGGGATATTAATTCTTGACAAGCAAGGTTTAAATATTGGAACAACTGGAAAATTTTAAAAATAAATTTAGCATATCCCAAAATTTAACTTGATTTGGGATGATTCTATGAGTGAGATTATTTGAGACTCCTCCTTCAACTCGTTTTAAGTTTCTCTTAAGACTTATAAGATTATGTTACTTCTTTTCTTCTTATTACTTAGCTAATGGTTAATTATTATACACTTTTCTACCTGGTGATATGACACTTGTATTGTGCCCTGATATTGTTGTCAAATCCAAGTTTTTCGGTGTTGATGTTGAAGTTGTACTCTCAACAATTCTTTTAGTTACATTCTCACTAGAAAAATAATATTCTCTTGAGCCACTATCGAATACTTCATTGGCTAATGACATCTCCCTACTTTCCAGGCTGACGTAATCATCTTTTTCCAATAGCTCTTTATCACTTAAAGCTACTTTAATAACACTAATAAAATAAACAACTTTTATTAAATTACTAAACATCTTATTCCGACTACCAAGACATTTTGATCTTAAATTCCTTACACACACTATAAATTTTATGTTACTAACAAGATTACTGCAGAAACAGGTGTTAAATACAGAGGATGTTGAAAAAATGATAGAAAAAATAACCAGGCCTGTAATGGTCCTATTCGTTGCAGAAAATGGATGGTAGATTGAAGAACAATCGAACTGATAAGAGTATTCAGGCTGGTTCGATAAACATTTTCATTAGTCACATCCTTTGCCTTGGTGTAATGTTACCTATTATTACTTTGTGTATGGAATTCCATATTTAAACATGTAGGTATAAAAATGAGAGAAGAAAATATGTTTCACAGAAGAATGCAACCACCAGAATCTACCGATAAACTTTGACGAAATAGATCCTAAATAGGGGTACGATAGCGGTCATGACAATTTCTGTCCCATAAATATATAGTATTACAAGATTAAAGGAATCTTGCATTAAAGATTAGTTCTTTAAATTATAGAGATACATCATCAACTTCTCAATCCATATATTTTTTGCATCAAACAACTTTTCTTTAGCTTTCGGTGTGTCGGCGGAGTCCTATAGTACCTACTCGTTGTAGTGCAGTTTTTTTCCTTCAAACCCTATTGTTTGTTTTAACTGTGAATGCATAGTTCGTCAACATTACATTGTTACCTAACAAACTGAGTAGCTGTTTTCAAAATTGTTTCACAACCAATGGAAAGATTAGGTGGATTTAGAAAAGCAGTGTTTTCCAGAATTGTAAAATGACCAGACGAAGTCAGAATGTTAGAGTGTAGTGGTGCTTTCTATTTCCTAGTTTTCATTAGTTTTGTATTTAGGATTAGTGTTCATAGTGGTACGTTCATTGGTTATCTTATTTGAGTGTTATTTTACATGAGTCCACAATGTAATTTATTATTCGTCTTAGCATTGACCCATCCATGATCTTGATGATTTCTGATGATCTCAACAAATTACTAATCTTTTACTCAGGTTCAGGAATCAGGTTTTCTATTCTTAAACGATGACGACGTAGCTACAACTACATTACAACTTTACACGTACATAATTACTTAACTAGTACTTGAACAACATGCTGTAGCTTTCACCTACAGTATGTTGTAACTGTGATACTTTTTAGGGTTCCGTAGCCGAATGGCAATGGCAAAACGGAGCCCTTATAGTTTTTTTCCTTTTTTTGGGTTACAAAATGGTAGATTGAATACGTAACGTAATCTTGAGATCCCTCTTTGTCATCATATCCATTTGCTTGTTAACTCTTTCTTAGCTCTCTTTAACAAAAACTAGAGCTAAATGATAGAAGTATATCTAATATTGCAGCTATGACAACTCTTCGAACGGAGTTAGAATGCGAATTTCCACCAAAAATGGAGGAAGATCTTACGCACGTCCGAAGAAAAAGACTGACCACCAAGAATGGACTGGTTTGCTTGGAAGACTACCCTTACACTGTGTCTATCAGGTTTGTAAAATTAAGAATCTTATTTATTCGACATTGGCTGATAATCTCATGCCTACTTATCATTGATAAATGTGCTGGTAACCTCATCATTGTATAATTAGACGGGCAGCAGAAATACTAGGTACGTTTTAAGAATCTTCTGAAAGTCAGGGTGTCAAAAAAAAATAAGCAGTTGTTTAACCACAGTTGCACCTTATGTTAATTGCCGGCGCGTTGTAAGCTGCTTCAAATATGCTTGCTATAGTAACCATTCACTCTTGCCATAAGCAAATCCAGGGTGCGTATTCATTGCAATCGCAGTTTTGACAGTTAAACAGCTCTGTTTTACTGTCAAATTAGCAATTCTTATTGCAATTTCGCATTATATTGATAATATTACTATAATATAACAATATTAATATTCATATTCATACCATTGTAGTATTGTTATAATATCATTATAACTATAGTATTCGTTTACACTGAGTGGGAATTGAACTGCCTCGGAATTGAACGGATTAAGTTGGATCGCAATACGCCCCCAGGTCTTTATAAGGACGTCAGCAGAAAGCGAGTTCCGCTCCGTAGCTGCCACTCGTTACTCATTTCTTAAAGATGTACAGTATGTCTTGTTTTCAGATTACACGGTAAACACTGGTGTGGAGGAGCGTTAGTGAGCAAGCAGTGGGTCCTCTCTGCAGCACAATGCTTCGATTAGTAAGTACTTAAATAAATAAATTGTACATTTAATGTAGGACGCAACGAAAAACGTCCACCGACAAGATGGACAGACGATCTTGTACAGATTGCAGTATCAAACTGAATGCAGACCGCTTGTGATCGGTTGCCGTGGAAAGCCGTGGGGGAGATCTATGTCCTGGTGATATTTATTGGTCTTAAGGTAGATTTCAAAGTTCTTTATGCCAGTATTCCCGCTAGGTAATTTCCTCACATGCGTAGCGCAGTGTTGGCAGCGCTTTGGTAATAATACCGAAGTTAAGCAACCTACGGCGCGGTCGTGTTTGGATGGGTGACCATTCCGACCACCTAAGTGACGTACATCACGAGCATCTCTTTGCTTCGGAAGACTTTTAAGCCGTTGGTCCCGGCTCATATAGGCGTTGACCCTAGCCGGAGCCTATGGATGGCTTAACAAAATCTGACTGCAAGGTTGGTCGTTTGCCTTGCAAATACCCCTCCGCCAATCCGCACTGAGCCCGCGTGGTGGAGTATGGCTCATACCGCTACTCGCGTTGTGGGATGTTTTCAGGTTAACAAAACTTTTACTAATTTCCTCTTACATCCTCTAGCGTAACAAAAGAAGAAGTAACGGTCCGCGTGGGGTCTGTCTTCCGCGACTTCGGAGGCAGGCTCATGTCCGTGGTAGAGATCAGAAGACACCCGGATTACAGGATGGATCAGTACTACCCTGAACACAATTTGGCGTTGGTGAAGGTGAGGGCAGCAGAACGCACACGATCGTATTGATTAAAGAGACCCAGCGATAAGTAGTGGTCCATTATTATTACAACTGTTACTGATCAAAGCTACAATTACGGCGTAAATTGTAAAATATCATCATAATTGTATCCCCTTTTCCCGGTCTTAGGAATTTCTGGCCTAGGGTCTAGATGGAACTCATTTGGAGAAGTTTCTAACCATGAGTTTCAATGTTATTGTCCTAACTATGGTAGCCCCATTACATGAATGAGTCGGACAAAGAAACGCATGTCTAGTCTAACGAGTTTTTGTACTAGTGTAGGTCAGGTAAAGAAACTTGTTTTTTAAATTTTGAACTTGCCTATGCTTTCGTGACTAAGCTTTATTAATTTAGGTGTCAATTTCTTAATTTGCTAGCGCTTTATTTTCATACTAATAGTCTACCAGAGGAGACATGTATTTGGCCTTCTTTTTATTAATAGTTCTAGGCTATCTTGTGCTATCTGTAAATCTCCTTAATGTAACAAATACTTTACTGAAAACCGCATCAAAATCGGTCAAGCCAAACGCGAGATGTTCGCGGACAAACATACATACATACAAACATACGGGTCGAACTGAGAACCTCCTTTTTTTAAGTCGGTTAAAAATGAACCTTGGACCAACAGATGAACCTACCAATCTCGCCGACCAGCCGAACCCAGCCAGTGGCCCTGGCCATCCCTGACGCTAATCTGCCTCCGATGTTCGGGGAGACTGTCATCACTGGCTATGGGTCTGTGGTAAGCGCCTTTAACTCAGTATTAGCACCTTTGAGTATACTCAAAGATTAGCACAGATAATACAATACGTATTAGAAAATCACCAACTTAAAACACGTATGCCACATCCATAAACATGTACGCTCGGTGCGCTTTACATCCGTGGTTGAAAGACGTGTTTTGTTTGACACTTACTCACGTTCTGGAGGACAATTCTCGTGCATTTCGTATACGAAAAAAGTTTTCCGTTCGAATTTTCTTTTTCAAAGAAAATACAGTTATTGCTTTATCCGGGTCGCGATTTCTATGCATTTTGATTTCTTTCGTGCGGTAGTTTTTTTCGTGGATAATCGAATTACCACACGAAATAAGTTCGATCATGTGAGAATCGCCTTCTGACATTATTTTAATTTTTGTTCTATAAATCAAATTGTAAGTTAGACGCTCGTTATGTTATGTTTATTATCTATTTATATAATGAATTTCTCAGTAAGTGAATCATCTGTAATTATTTAGAGAAATAAAGTTCCATTCGCACCCAACGATTTCGGTCCACTTTTCTTTTGCGTACGGCTAGGGTGTGGAATTCGCAGTTCGCTGCCGGCAGAAGTGTTCCCTGGCAACTACAATTTGGACGTTTTCAAAGAATAGAGTGAAGAGGCTGCTTTCGGGCAGACTTGGTCCATCATAGGCCGCATCATAGTAGTCAGGAGTGCCAACTACTACACCAAACACGTTGTCATTACGTGCGCAAGCGAGTGTGTGACTTTAACTCGTCAAGTATGTGTGAACGAGACACAAAAGAAATTCCATTATTAT
This sequence comes from Pyrausta aurata, assembly GCA_963584085.1. NCBI lineage: Eukaryota > Metazoa > Arthropoda > Insecta > Lepidoptera > Crambidae > Pyrausta > Pyrausta aurata. Next base: position 9,713,519 of record OY757274.1, read on the forward strand.
GCGACTCCCGGCAGTCGTTTGATACCTGACTGATTACCCAAGGTTTTGGACCGCGATAAAAATGAACTTGTTGCAACGAACTCTTTTTCTTTCTGATCAGGTTAGTGGCCAGATCCGCGAAGGCGAGAACCAAGAACTCCGGCGCATGATCGCGCAGGAAGTGCCTCGGGGGCAGTGTCGGAAGGTGTACGGGAATGATTACAATCTCCAGCACGATCATATGTGCTTGCAGAGCATTATCAAAGGCGTCGCTTTGTGTGCTGTAAGTATACCCTCTCCTGGAGGTTTATTCGTCCTTCTGTTGAAATGCCAGACTTTCCTTATCGCCTTCTTTCACGGGGTACCCTTTCTTACCTACACACATATAAATTTTACTATAGTTATAGACTTTAAATTGTTTTACTAACGGTCAAACCAAGTTGCTTAATATTTTGTATTAGTGTCAGTCATCATTTTCTTGAGGCTCCAAATGGACTTAGTTAGAAGATGTAGATTTGCGAACAAGATTAATTTTTCTCATTATTGAGCGCCTCATCAATAAATTGTAGCAAAATCCTATATAAGCGCATTCCTTTACCTACGGCTATAGTGGAAGCTGTAGGTACGCTAAAAAAGATTTTAAACTTTTGCGTTGCATTGCAATAATTATTAGACATGACGGGTCTAAACGCGAATAAAAACTTATGAGTTGCTATTACTCACTGCTCGACGTTTCGGCAGTCGCAACTGTTTTATTCGCGAAAAAGATATTCTTTTAAATTCTATATTGTACATTTCCTTGTTAATAATAATAATCTATGTAATGTGCACGAGAGGCAAAGGACGACCGCCCCAACGGTGGTCTGATGATATCCGACGACACGCAGGACATGGCTGGATGACACGGGCACAAGACCGCCAGTCATGGCTGAAAATGGAGGAGGCCTACGTCCAAGACTGGACAAAATTGGGCTGATGATGATGATGATGATGATGTAATGTGCAATAAAGAGTTACCTTATTCGGCTACATAGAGATAGAGGTCATAATCATCATCATAAATAAGAGCTAAGAAGCTCTTGTCGGTGGAGTCTTTTCCATAAAAACTCCAAATTAGGGACGATAGTATCCTACTATTCCCAGTCAAATTAAACCCGTCCTGACTATATCTTCAGCCTTTTTACCAATACTGATGTTGCTACCCAACACCACATGAACGCTTTTGGTAGAGTCGTTTACACGCCATGGCTCAGGATCGTCACTGAATATTGTAGCTTTTAATAGAGAAGCCCATCCCTCAAGACTCCCCACTACATTCTGGTAATCCTGCCGTTGTTTGGTCGAAGACTGTGACCCCGCTAGAAGCCTTCAGCTCAGCTCTAAGCTAGAAGAGCTAGAGTCAGAGAACTTATAAATATAAAGAAAATTAATTAAGACGTGCACCACATTCTCATTATTTTGTAAGTAAACGCAATATAAGTAGGTACGTAGGAGACAGTTATGTGACTAGTGTTAATTTTAGTAAACTGGCAGCTACTATGCTACAACAACATCATTCACACGAGACCAGTACTATTATATATTCTGTGACGAGACATCGGATGAGATCGAGGTCAAATATCTGCTCAGCCGAGATTAAAAAAAAACAACTCTAACCTTACTACTTTCTTCAACAGGGCGACACAGGGGACCCAGCAGTGCACTTCAGCGGTGTGAACAGGGCGGGAACATTATACGGCATTGCCTTGTTTTCGGGAACTGAGGAGTGCGCCTACAAGTCCAAACCCGGCATCTATGCCAAGGTATACTTCTTGACTTGATTCACTGCTTAAGCACATAAGGTAGCACTGTCCCTGATAGCCTACTAGACAAAAAGCGAGCGTTGTTAGGAAATAAAAATGTTGTACTATTGACATATCATTCAATTTCTCGATAAAGATTTCTGAAGACGACTACAAAAGTATTTTGAGTCTTCTATGTACGAGGTGTGGTCGAAGTTTCTGGCACCTAACCACTTTTCAACGAATATCGCTTGTACTGAACACAAAGTGTACACACGACACAAAAACGGACGACACTTCAAACAAATGATGACGCGAGGTCCAACGAATATTAGATCTTGTGGTTAGGCGACGATGACCTCGATAGTACCTCATTTAAATATTTTAGATATTCGATTGCATCTTCGCCATTAAATTATTTAAATATTTCTGTTTCACTACAGGTTTCCTTTAGTCGCCAATGGATCGATAAGGTCATAGGAGATGTCCCACCGCTACCAGCAGAACGTGCAGAAAGCGCAGACAGTGGCGAAAATGCGATACCCCTTGATATGGACTAGATTATTTGTTACTTTATGCTATTTATGTACCTAATTATAATCTTAAAATAAAATGATTACATTTTATTTCATTATCCCTGTAAATTTACTGTCTGTTACTAGTCCACCCATACCTAGCCCCGAGCACATTGCCTAGCCGTCTAGCCGCCTTGCGCCGTGTCGTCGTTACTCCAAGATGATGTATTTTTTTTACTTATGTTAGCTAGGCTAGGATCTACTAGCCGATAGATGGCGCTCATTGAATCCAGAGCATCCAGAGATCATATCATGTAAATCTAAGCAAAAGTTTGCACGGAAAGGAACACACACTTTTATCAGCTGTCGCCTGTCACATACACGTCTTTGACAGTTGTCAAACAATAAAATGGGGTTATGTTTGGCTAACGCATAAATTCTCATTTTACATAACATACCGCGGTTTAACGATACGAACATAAACGAGAAATGATTTGAATCTACACCGAAACGTCTATAGTTAGTAATAAAATCTTTACATAGTGCAGCTGTTATGACATTTTGGTCTATTTTAGGAGTAGAGCTATTCAGGCCAAATTCTGATCAAAGGTTAAGGTTTTACGTGCGTTAGAAGACGGTGCAGTGTAGGCTGACCTTTCTGTAAGTTAAAGATCATATTATGGACGAACTGAAGAACAGAGCCGGTGAAAAACTTGAGGCCTTACATGTAAGTAACCTTCTCAGTTGTTATGCCTTCCTAGTACTTAGGCGCGCGAATTTCGTATGTTCGCAGACAAATTCAAGTTTCAGAAAGTTTTATGCGGTGTCACAAACTTTCACAACAAAAAAATGAGATGTTGCATTGTTTGTTTTGTAAAAATAATGACTGTGAAATGTCATTGGCATCATTAACGCTGCTAATGACCCTGAGCTTACATAACTGTAGCATTATACCATTTTTACAATACTTACGGACATGTTTGTTAAGTTAATCATATAAGGATGGGAATCAGCAAATAAATGTATACTAAGAAAATTTATATTTTACTCTGAAACTATAAAACTCCTTTCCTTATCTCTTTCAAACCTAAAATAGCTTTAATTTTAAACAATTACATATAAATTATCCTGCTTCCATATCCAAGTCTAATGTAGCCTTTGATTTCCTGTATCAGTCCTACAATGCTGCTTAGTTTATTAAATATTAATGCAGAAAATATAATAATGTCAGATTTTATTCTTTTATGTACATTTATTAGACAAAAACAAATTGCAGCTAAGACATGCATGACCATAAAATAAACTTGCAGATGATTAAATAATGCAGTGTCAAAAACAATAATTTATTTTGCATTTTCTTTATTGCTATAATTATCTTAGCTATTTCAATTTTAATTGTTTGAAAAATTTTGCGATTAAATGCCTCATGGATGCATAGGTCTCCAGTGGCCCCATTCACAAGAGAATGACAATATAATGTTATTAAAAACATCTGCGGAGAAGTTATTATTAGCTCAGCTAACACTCAGAGAGGCTTTATTATAATTTAAGTGATTGTTCAAACAATATGTATTACGTACATTGCACCTGTGTTTGCGCACACACTTGTGCACTATAATACATATGTCCCGCGCAGTATGGCTAGTCGTTGTGACTGGCCACCGTAGTCGAAATCGGCTAGGGGGACTTTTACTATCATTATAACATACATTGAAAGCAAACTGAATATGATTGATTATAAAATTATATCTTGTGTTCCAGGTAGCAGCAAAATCAGCTGCAGATGGAGGGAAGACTCGTGTGAATGACATTGTTGTAACAGCCAGTGAGACCGTCAGAAAGGTATAACTTTAAAATCCAAATCAACTTCAATTATTTTTTTATATTCAATTGTTTTGTGGAAGACCACCCGCCACTTGGATGACGGTGATCGATAAAGATCTCAAGGAGGCACATTTAGACAAGGACACAGCACAAGACCGTGCTAAATGGAGAATGCGGACGAGGAAGGCCGACTCCAAGTAAATGGGAGCAGGTCTAGGGGAAGAAGAAGAATTGTTTTGTTGAGACATCAAATTCAGTACGATTCTAAAATATACACAAAATGCCCCATAAGCAACTTGAAATAATTTCTCAAAGGATATTAACCTATTGAATATAGAAATAGCTTTAATACCAACTCATTTATAATAAGACCTTGCATCCAACTAAACAGCCCATTGTTATAAGTCAACTGTATCTCTTGAGAAAATGGCTCATTGATTTTTGCCAACATAAACACTCCTATAAACTTGTATTGTGGATATTCTTTGGTTTGGTTTGGTTTGGTTCTATTCAACATCATTATTACTATAAAATACTAATTTTCTGTAACCTAAATTATTTAAACCTGCCATTCAAGCCATTGATTCCATGTTATGGAGGTTGTGGTTTGGTTATCAGTTTTAAAGTCATCTCAGTGGTCATCATATAACAATTGAATATTAGTGTTGCGGGGTAAATGGTAGTGTCTGCACCAAAATTAAATGTGCTTTCAGATCCTTCAAGATAATATGCTTTGTATTGGACACTATGAGAACGGTTCCTTCTAGAGACTCGCCAAATACGCTCTCTCTCGTTCCATATAACGGTGGAACAGAACGCTGTTTTTCCGTTCAGAGAGCGCAATTGGCGTAAGCGTACTTTAGTGATCGTTGTTACTATCAAGAACTTCGCCGCCTTGCCAGCCAAGAGCCAAAATCGCACCTCACGCCATCATTTTTTTGAAAGTGGTAAAGCGACAGTGTCCTCGGCATTTATTACATAAAATCACTGAATAGATAATACTGAATACCTTACCTGACTTTACCTTACCTGAATGCCTTATTTATCTATTCAGTGCATAAAATACAACAATTATTTTCTCCTCTCAGATCCGTGAAGCCTTCCAAGAGCTATGGCAGAATGAACTCTTCGCAGAGTCCCGAGAACGCGTGGCGGCGTGGACTAGAGACGCCGCACAAAGAATAAGAGAGGGGACACCCCCCCTCTCCCCCGTACTTCTGTATGAAGAGCTGGTGGCGCTGTTTAAAGACCGAGGTAAATATATCAGGTCTTTTATTCTGGTACTATACAGTCACGACGACATGGAATTATTTAAGCTAAAAATTTTTTTTACCAGCCTTCTTCTTTTTTTAAGAGCAATGCTCTTAGTTTTCTCCATTTATTTCTATTCGGAGCCATCTTATTGATCTCTTGGTGCGACTATGTAACAGACTATGAGCACCTAAAATTACTTTCTATGTAAATATTTCTAGAGTAATACTCACCGTCGATTTTGGTCTACATTTCTTTTGTGTACGGTTAAGAAGTGAAATATGCTGCCGGCAGTGGTGTTTCCTAGCAACAAGTTTCAGGAAGAGAGATTAGGCTGTTACAATTCAGACATGGAATAGAATAGAATAATTTATTTGCATATGGTCCCCATCCACACACACACTCAGTATCCCATCTCGCAATGATGGCAATTTGGGTGATATGATAACTGACTTCAATTAATTAACATATGTATCAGATACATCTAAGAATTAGGAGTTAGATAAACTGATGGAAATCATGAAAACGTTAAACCGAATTCAAAAACAAAATGGATTCATATCTTTCAAATAGTTTCGTTTATTTATGACTTTTTTGTGCGTTCTATTTTGACGCAGTTTAACTTTTTTTACAATGTTTTATTTTAAATCATTGTACGCGTAGGAGCTCGTACTAGAGACGCGATGCAGAGCTTTAGAGAGAAAACGCCGTCTCTCACGCCTCAGCTGTTGTATGAAGAGCTGCTGGCGCTGTTAAAGAATGAAGGTACTTACGCTGAAGTTATAAGGTTGAATTTAGCGTAAGAAGTGGTAGCTTGAACTAGGTACACGGTTCAGTACGAAATTTTAGAAAGAGGGCCCTTTAGGTTGTAGATATGTATGAAGAAAGACGTGACTTTTAGTTATTAATCTAACTATAGTTAAATAAGAGGTAGGATGTAGAATGTTTTCAATTTCGTGCTGTCTGAGAGTTACAGTTTATAGGTATCTTTATCTCGTAGCTAGTAAGTTAGTTCGTAATGAAATTATCATGTCATCAATCAACGCCATAAAAATGACACATTTAACGCATTGGTAAGCAGCTAATTGACATTTAATTTTATTTTTTGATAATAATAAGGTACATGGTAGCAATGTCGTAACTAACTATTCATCTATAGGTAAACCGCTTCATTGAGACTTCACCTGCATACAGGGGCGTGGAGGGAGGCAATAACGGGTCGCGCAAG
>OY757274.1:9720296-9869827 GCA_963584085.1 Pyrausta aurata
CTTCGCGCCGTGCAAACGATTTCATTCTGCCTGCGGCTAGATTGGCATTATTCAAGGTCGGTCCATACTACATGGCTATAAAGGTACATAACCATTTGCCTAACCCTATTAAAGCCCTCCAAGGTATTAAATTTGATAAAGAATTGAAGAAATTGTTAGTTAATAAGGCATATTATAGTATGACTGAATATTTTAATGACAAATTTTAACATATTTGGACTTGACATTGTATTATTTTATTGAGTATGAATTATTGTTGATATGATTGTAATTTGTTTATACCTAGTTTGACAATTATCCACATTATTATTATTTAGCATGATCGAATTAATGACTTTTAATTTGACAAAATAGTTATTCGATTGACATTAATAAAAAATAAATTAAATTGTAATTAACTTTAAAATTCACGAATACCTCGTTGAGGTCATAATGTAGCTTATTAATCACCTTTTGCCTAAATGTATTGTCTGCAGTTATATTATGAAGTGAATAAATGAATATGAATATGAATATAATATGTAATCGTAGTCTGGCTATCTATTTTTTTTTTAATGTGGTTACTGGTTTATGTTTCCGTTCTTTCTGTTTCATTGTTACGATCGCGTTAGTTTTTTGTGCATAAGCCAAAATTGAGAACCCTAGCTAGCGCGATCATCGAGCGTATGAAAGCTAAAATACTCATACATTAGTTCGACTTCTATTTTCGCTTCGGTGATCTAATAAACCAAGTACATGATAATCGTAGTTCCCTTATTCCTACTCTTGTTTGTTTTCAGGTGCGCAAGAGTTCGTAGACATGGACGAGCAAGGATCCTGCTGGCAAGCCCTCGAGCACGTCGCGGCGCGCTCGGGGCCCTGGCACTGCGCACTGGCCTGCTCCGGGGCCTACGCTGCGCAGGCCTCCTACCCCGGCAACGCCGCTGCGCTGCTCAAGTAAGTATTTATGTGGCGACACCTACCGCTGTTGCTGCACAACACTGTGACATTTTAACTTGGCTCCCAACTACTAGATGGCGCTGTAGGAAGTTAGGTCGCAGTATGGATACTGGCCTGCGATATCAAAGATTTAGTACAGATTAATTAATCGAGCTTTCTAGGTCTGCCCTTCGGACGATGTCCATCAGTAGGCACCGAAAGCGATGGCGAGATGATCTGGATCACTTCTGTGAAGACTGGCCAGCTCAGACCAGTAACCGCGACCACTGGAGAAGTTTGGGGGAGGCTTTTGCCCAGCAGTGAGACAGGAAAAGCTAACTAAAAAAAAAAAAAAAACGAGTGCCGAGATTCTAGACACAATAGAAAATCAGTTGTAACGCGTCCCATATGATATCGTTGGGGTTTTCCGGTAATATAAAAGTACATTATAGTCAAACCAAGACTCACGCTGGTAAGCTCAGGAGCATGGTAGTGGGGCCATGCGAGACCCCAAAGTAGGTAGCGGGGCCTTGCAAGGCCCCAGAGTATGTATCAGGGGCTTGGTAGGCCCCAGAGCATTTAAAGAGTTGTCTTAATAGTTGATGTACCTATTTTATCTCGATGGCTATTGAACATAAAGCTTTATTGCGCCATTTAAAGATTGTTAATTGATTTCTGAACCTTACCAAATCTATTTTATATCTCATGAATCTTTACTAACACACCCATCTCTGTCCATAGAGCAACAGCGCCTCGCAACGCGATACTGGACCTCCGACCACGGCCTTTCATATCAGATCGACTTCCCGGTCCGTTGGCTGTGCTGTTCGCTGCTTCCTTCTACTCGCTTAGAGTACTCAGGGTATGAACTTTTACATTTACTTTCCGATACTTTAAAATAATCGCAACAATCGACTTGCATTTAAATAAGAAGTAGTATAAATTCTTCATTCTGGTGGAGAAAGGCTATCCCCTAACTTTGAGGTCTGCCTTTGGTACAGCGTCCATCGGTACAGTCCGTTTTTCTGTGCTCGTTCAATATTGTAAACAATCTTGATATTCCTTTTTAACGAAATAATTCATTTTAAAATAATTTAAACACAAAACTCATCATTGAACACAGAGATCATTTCAAAACAAATAGCTTATTAATTTTATTTATATTTCAGTTTTTAATTATCACTGACCTATGCACCCCCTATAAAATAAATTGTACCCCCTGTAAAATAGTAAATACCCCTTCCTATAAAACCCATAATTTATTTACCCAAAGGTTGTCTGGAAGATATCGGTTATAGCGATATGACCGCCTTTCACTAATGTTGTGTGCAATAAAAAGTTATCTATCTATGTAGGTTGTGAGTTTTGTGTTTTTCTTATTTTAACTCGTCAAGTATGTGTAAACGAGACACAATAAAAATTCCATTGTTATGCGACTCTCGGCATTCGTTTGATACCTGACTGATTAAAATGAATTATTTCGTTATCAAAGAATATCAAGATTGTTTACAATATTGGACAAGCAAAGAAAAACAGACTTCAGACAGCCATCTAAACATAAAGAGCTCCGTAAAAGCCTATTTTTAGAGTTATTCAACATACGGAACTCCAAAAATGCCTGTTTATTTTCCAGTGGCTCGTAGGCAGAGGCACGCACACAGACTGGCTAGAAGACAAGCACAGGCTGGCCCCGGGCATGCAGGCACTCACGCAGCTCGTCGACTCGGGACGACTCACGCCTGTGCTGGATAAGGTAAGATAAGATAACTCTTTGTTGAACACCACTTAGATTATTTACAAATTCGTTTAATAAAAATGTACAATTTAGGCGGTCTTATCGCTATAAGCGATCTCTTTTACACGACCTGTAGGTAAAGAAATCATAAGTTTAATAAAAGTATGAGTATAATTATGACAAAGACTTCGGTACAACAAAAAATCGGTCAAGAATATTTGCGAAGTCGCAGGGAGTTAACGTTAGCAAACTTGACTCTACGCCTACCTGTCTTGGTAAAGACAGAATAGAGTTTTAAACTAACTGTCAAGAAAGCAAGAGGACCTTGCTTTTTCATATTTTTTTTGTTTCTATTTTTTCTTTGTTGTTTTCAGTATACAAACTACAAATAAGTTTCACAATGATAACATATATATTTTTGGTTTCATTTCATTCTTTAAGAATAAAAATATGACACTGTGAGTGTTAAAAAAACATTCTAAACCATATATCATTATGAAACTAGTAAGGATACGTATGACATAATAACCTATAGGTAAACCGCGGAATTGAGACCTCGCCTGCGGGGTACAGGGGCGCGGGGGGAGGCGGGAGCGGGGCTTGTGAGAGGTGCGGGCGGCAGGCACATTCTTTTCAAACTTCAGTACGCTCGCTACACAGATAGCGATAGCATCTGTTGACAGTTGCGGACGCTTTGACAGAAGTACACAAGAGAAGATGAGTCGCAGTATATTCAGACACAAAATCTATATTATTGTATTTTTTGTCGTGTTTTTTTTTAATTTATATTTTACATCATTCTCCAGCATCTGTTACAATCTTTGTACATGACCTAAAGTTGTAGTACTTTTATATATTCTATGCTAAAGTATAACTGGGGAAGAGAATGCTCTTAGCATTAAGTCCACCGTTTGAACACTGTAAAATAACAGTGTTTTAATAAAGGCTCTAAATATATACGAATATTTTAGAATGAAATATAGATCTAAATTCAGTGGAATATGAACTAGATATGAATATGAACTAGATATACACTCAAACAAAACAGTCTCAGAAGTTACCAGGGAATGTTATTTGAAATTTTTAATTTTGCCAAAAAATCAATCTTATTTTAAGATTCCATTTTATTTATTGATCAAATTCCACGGCTCTGGATAAAAATATTTAGAATTAATTCACTCTCACTGGTGTAATTGTATCGAATCGATTTTTTTTTCCAATATGTTATGTAATTTTATTAAGTGTCGACACTGACGACCACCATTGTGACCACTGACGTCACTTAACTTAAGAAATGTCGCGGCAATTTTCGTCTCTTGTGTATCTCCGCCGCCCGCACCCCTTACAGTCCCCGCTCTCGTCTTTCCGCCCGCACCCCTGTACCCCGCAGGCAAAGTCTCAACGAAGCGGTTTACCTATAGTTATCTTAATAATGGACCTGTCACTGTCACTGCGCGCAAGGAAATGTGTGCAAAAATTAACATTATTGACATGGACGAACGCGGGTGGGTGAGCGGGGAAGCGGGAGGAACGTGACATGTTTGACATGTCCATACAAGTACAGTGCGACAAGGATCTTCTGGCCAACAGATGACGTTGTCAGAGGGGCGCTTATTCAATGGAGGGTAGCCAGATCATGAAAATCTCCCTTGATTCAGGGAGTCGATTATTTATTAGGGTCTCTTTATTTATTACCTTTTTTAACGAATTTTTATTTACCCCACCATGGCAAAGTCAAAGAAAAGATTTCTTGGATGGAAATGTCGTCAAAGGCATAAGAGGCATATCATGTATGTTCCACCGATTTTGACGCAAAAAAATTGTATCAAAAATAAAAACCATTGAAAATTAAAATTTTATTTAAGGAGATTAGCTCTACGGTATTTAAAAACAATAATATTAATACTTTTCACAGAACAAGTACGAAAATAAAATAAAAGGAAAAATCGGAAAATCTCTTGTGAAACTTCCTACACTCGATCTGGCAACCGGATTTTTGAATTTGACAGCGTTAGTTCCGACTGTCACCGTTGGCCAGAAGATCCATGTCGCACTGTACTATGGGTGTCTTGTTTCATTTATCTAAATAAAATAGTAACTTACATAAAATTACCATCTGTTTCCCAGGTATACCTGCCCCAGGACTTTGAGAACGCGTTGGCACATGCGTGCAGCGACGACGCTATAGGAACCACTGTCATACGCTTTCCCTAGTAATAAATAATAGTTAGGTTATCACTTGAACCTAGTACCGAGTATCTTGGTATTTTTAACGGAAGAAATTACGAGTTGAATGTTATCAGTTAGAGAGATATTGGTCGAAAATGATTCATATTAGTCAATGGTGGAATGAAATTGGTTAATGAAGAGTTGAAGCTGGTATTTGTAGCAGTGACAAAATCACACTAGTATTTAATTAACAGACACTGCCACTGTCCAGGTTAACTAGAGTATTGTGTAAATATAACGAAATTTAATATATTTCTTGGTGTAAAGTAAACAAAAAAATAAATTACAAAATGACTTGAATGAGTATATTGTATTTTTGTCAGTTTCGTTTTTACGAATACTTAAATATGGTTACTGTATTATTTTGATGAGAATATTTCAAGAACTGATTATACAGTTTAAGTAGTAAATTTTATTGGGGCCAGTTTAATTTTATTACACAAAAAGGTTGAATATAAATATCTAAATTTGTATAGATTTAAAAAAAACTTTTCTACTCCCTAATCAACTCTTAAAACTTATGTATTTAGTAAGCTATAACAAATAAAGTGTTAAAAATTAAAGTGACTTGACAATATACTATTATTTAAAAGTATCATCATAAAATATAACTTTCATTATAAAGATGTTTTCCTCCAGCACTGTGCCATATCAGGCCCGTGTTAGAAACGTGTCAGGCACAAAAAGCAACACGATGCGCTCTACCTTGCCCACTAAACGGATTGACAGCGTTCTGTACCACTAGAGTGAGAGCGAGAGCGTATTTAGCCGGTGCTGATGACGCTCCGTGCATGACACGTGACGGTGTTGGTCGGTGACGAAACGGTTTAGTGGGAAAGGTGTCATAATTTTCAATACAATGAGTATTTGTCTGACGCGTTCCTAGCACGGTCATGTATGCTACGGGTGTTGTGGACAAGAACCTTAAGCATAACTATTTCTTGCCTGAACAGATAATAATAGCAAAAAGTTGAAATATTGATAATGTATCTTTTGACCATATAACTTTACGTTGCCATCCCTTTCAGTCACAAATTAAAGACTGTAACATAATCCCACAGATCTGTACATAGATGGATAAATTCTTTATTGTACACCATACAGTACGTTTACAAAAATGTTTATGGAATATGTAAGATTTATTTAGTTCTGTGCTATGTATATCCGCAAGAATATAGGTGCTCAACGGATTGTAGAATACAAAATAATGTGTAAAATGTATAATTGAAGTGTAACACTTCACAAGTTTAATTAAATAATTTATTTTTGAACAGCTGTAAATTCAAGGCCAGTACTTTTTTTGGTATTTACACTAAACTGAATTATATTTTATAAATATAATCAAGTGAAGGCCTTAACATGTTAAACCTCGTGTCCCATATATAGGTCATGTAAATATGTGTCCTCTATATGGGACGCAGGCGTGGCCTTAAATATATTTATTTACTGACTGTTCAATAGGCAAATTCATGTATAGATTAATGTTTTAGGCTAATTTATGGTCATTATTACTGAAATAACAAAAAAAAACTACTTTAAATTACATTTTAGTTGTAAAATTAACATAACTTTTGAAAGACCTTTTTATGTGTAGATTCGAAGTCACTGTCAGAAGTTTTTTAAAGTTCCTGGATTGTATTGAGGAATTGGTATTTGAAATGTTTTTGGAGCTATAGAAAAATACGTAAAAAGTGTAATAAATACAGAAATGACCGAAGAAGAGATGAGTTACATCTTATGTTTAAAATGATAAGTATTTATAAATAAGTCATATTATAATCTTCCTGGAGATGGCTATAGAAAGAAACTGCATCGATGTTTTTGCGTCGATGTTTATTTAAATTTAGTTCCAAACCAAATATAAATGTATTTTATAAATAGAAATAGATCAAATGTTTATTTTTAAATAAAAAATATTGTTGTTAAAAATTACTTTTATTCATGGGATTTTAGCCTAGATAAACCTAAAATAAAACAAGGAATCGTCCAAACCACATATATTAGCATAGACACAACCTAAATACGACCGCATCGCATAACATTAACATAACAAAGACTACACAACAGATAAATATGAAAAAAATAAATTTAGGTATCATTTTAGCCTTTGCGCAGACAAAAATGGGACTAAAATGGGACAAAAATACTGATTTGTGGGATTTCGTATGCTTGACATGCTTATCTAACGGTGATATATTTTTTTCGTTTTATTGTTTTTTTGCATAAGCTTTCATAGTAACAAAAGCGTGTGTATCAGTAATTTCAATGAAGCAAAGTTTCCCATTTTTGTCTGTATATTTCAAACCTATCACCGTCTACCATAATTATTGATTATCTTCCAACCCAACAAGATAAATTATGTCAAGTTACTAAATATTAGAATTTTATTGTATTGCTTTACTGTATTTTCAATTGGTTATTTGTTTATCACAATCACTACAAATAGATTTCGACGCGTTCAAAGTTCAATGAAGAAAATACTTTAAAATTTTCAAGTTCCACATTCTCCTGAAATCTACATTACTACATAAATTATTGTAAAAATAGCACAATATAATTTGAAAAGATCACAAAATATATTTAAGTTAGTTCCACGAATTAACTATTTTGTTCGAGTTTATAGTTCTATAAATATATTGCCAATATTTATGTTAACCATCGACTAAAAAAATTAACTTTTTTATTGTTTGAAACTTCTACACTACAGCGTTAAATATATTCAATGAAACAATATTGCTATTCATACATATTGACACAACTGAAACAATATTTGTACTTTAAATTGAGTTAGTCCAAATTACTTTGATTACACCTATTAACAAATACTTATATATCGTGTCGGATAAATAATAAATAAAAATATATGTTTGTTAATATATTAGTAAGATAGATAAAAATGAAAAGTATTACTTTTTAATGAAATTATTTCATTATCTTCGAATAAACTTACAGTAATATCGCATTATTAGAGTTCGTATGATAAATATCAAGCTTATTATTTATTTATGCAAAAATGAGACAGTGAATGGCAGTTAGCAGGTTAACCATGTTTCCAATATTTATATTACAGTATTATTAGTGTTATTTTTTTCTTATGATATGGAAATAACTTGTGCTTTTCTATTGATCTACTGGCATTACAATATTGTGTTAACGATATATGATTTTACCGTTATTGCATATTTTGAATGTGAGTAATTAACACTACTGGTGTGATTCTAACGCGCGAAGTAATATTTAAAACGTATATTTTATTGACAAAGGTGTATGACTTGATATTTTAAATACAATCAGATTTCAGGTCAAATATATTGTCAAATATAGGTATTATAATTATTAGCATAATATTTATTAACAGCAAAGCGAGATTCTCGTTTAGTTTTTTTACCTATTTTATTGGGTAAACAAAATATCATTTTAATGTGTTTTGTTCCTATGAAATCAATTAATAGATTGTTAATGATTACGTGGATATCTCAAGCTGGAATAATACTTATTAAATAAAGGCTATAGGAATGCATTGTTAGTGTTGAAGTTGATTTAAAATTATAATATACAGACTACATAATCAAAATAAGTCAAGTAAATAGTCGACATTTAATTGAAAACGATTAGTCCATTGAAAATTAACATTATAGGGTGCTAACTTCCCACTTTTATTTAAAACGATTGAGTAAAATAAAATTACATAAAATACAATAAAATAAAAACACTGAAAGTTGCTTGCTATACAAGTTATGCATGTCCTTAATATGTGACACAGGCTCTGAACGTGTTAACATTTTCTCCGGCCAAATAAATTCGCCGTTGATTTAAGATCACTATGATTGCTTAAAACGCTTTTTCTCCAAAATAATTTCCATACTGGATCAAATTTGTTTAAGGTATAATTGGAATTCGTTAATTATGTATCGATCTTCTTTAATAGACGAGCAAAGAGTGTATACCATAACGATAAACGATAAAATATCAAAGGACTAACCGATTTGTCCGATGCCTAATGGCAGTCTTAGATAAGCAGGCATGGAAGCATTAGTAAGTACATTTGTTACGCAGAGACGCGTATTGCAATATTCCTTCTCCCACACAGTGAAGTCAGCATCTGAAACAGTAATCGAAATATAAGGTAGGTAAGTATACGTTTTTAATTATACTTTTTAATTCAAGCATCACAGGGATTTTATTGGATTAAGTGCACCATAAAATAAATATTTAAAAAATGCTGCGTTGGGCTGGTGGTGTCACGAGATTAGACCATATTATAAGGAACGAACACGTCCGTGGCAGCTTCAAAGTCGCTCCAATACAAGAAAAGCTCCGAGAAACACGGTTACGTTGGTTCGGTCACACCCAGAGAAGAGGAACAGACCATGTCGTCAATATAGCCCTAAGTCTTCCAGAACACCCAAGAGGAAGAGGTAGACCGAAATCCACATGGTGGTCCAATATAAGAAACGACCTAAAAGACCTCAACATCCCTGCAGAGACAACCCAGAATCGTTCACTCTGGCGCAGACTGACAAGGAGACCCGACCCCACGTAGGTGGGACAAAGGGAAGGAAGAAGAAGAAGTGCACCATAAAAGTTTCAGTCTACTAGACCGTAGCATATCATGACCGTGCTAAGTACGTGCCAGGCAAAAAAAATATGTATTGAAGCCTATGGCTATTATGACGGAATATGTTATTATATTATATTATTTATATTATAATCTTATTTGCCTGCTCCCTTTACTTGGGGTCGGCCCTCCTCGTTCGATGGCGACAGGACACTCGATCTTAGGTTGTCTGTGCATCCAGGTGTTATATAGCAGTATATTGTTATATTATATTAATACTAGCGGTCCCAGCGAACTTCGTTTCGCCCCCAGCCCCGCCCACCCCGGCCCCGTTTTATGGGAATTAACTTTGCTATAATCCTCACGGAGCCCGAGACCTTTCCAACGAATGCAAAACCGTGGAAATCGGTTCGTGCGTTCTGGAGTTATAGCGTCGGGAAGGAAAACCCGACATTTTTATATAGTAGATCTAATATTTATAATTCTCGTGTCACAGTTTACGTTCCATACTCCTCCGAAACGGCTTGACCGATTCTCATGAAATTTTGTGAGCATAATGAGTAGGTCTGAAAAGCGGCCAACATCTATTTTTCATACCCCTTAGACGGGGTCGGGGCTGGGGTGCGACGGGGCCGGGGCGGAACGATGGGGAGGTGGCTTAGAACCAGGATGACATGGGATATATTTATCCCGTTCGACGGGGCCGGGACTGGGACGGGACGGGGCCGGGGCGAAACAAAGTTCGCTGGGTCCGTTAGTTATCAATATAATTGTGAAATCGCAATACGCATTGCTGATTTGACAGTAAAGCAACCGCTTAACTGTCAAAGTTGCATCGCAATACGCACCAGGGAAGAATCAAGTCTATGGGAGATATCAATACGCACCTAGTATAAAAACAGCTCCGGGAAGTATTTCGTATACGCGGGCACGTGTTGCTGGTGCGACTTGGTCTGCCCGCCCGGTGAGCAGGCGCCGGACGCTGGCAGTAAGGGCTCTTCGGATATGGAGTTGAATATCTCCTCTAGCTTGTCTTTTATCTCGTACTGCAATTAAAAAAAATCAGATTTAGAGCTCCTTGAGTAGGCTACATACAGCAGCATCATGACTAGTATGAACTGTTTATACAGGGTGTTGTTTCGGTTAGTGTGGTCGTGAGTTAAGCTTACAGTATCAATAATAAAGGTTTTTACAAGAATACCTTTTCACAACATGTCTAAAATTTTTTACAATGGCGACACTCGCGCCCTCGCGCGAAAGCCGATCGGATTTTGCTAGTTTTTCGACTCTCTCGCTAGTATCGCAATAAGAATCTGGTTTTGTGGAGTTTTCTATGAAAAATGGGGTCTACCTTGTTTCGCAGAATTTTTATTGTCATAATTTTATTTGGCATATCATCAAATAGTATAAACTTCCTTTCGCAGAAAATCAATTAGCATTCACTCATTTATCAGACGTTCAAAACGCATAATCGTGTAAGCTAGAATCATCTTTAGGCAGAAATTTAATATTCATAATAGTCTTAAAGCAGAATCATCCTAACGCAGAAAGTTCACAGATAGAATCGTCTTGTGGCATACAATTCGTATATATAGTCATTAATAGGCAGAATCATCCTATCGCAGAAAGTTCACAGTCCGAATCGTCTTTTGGCATATTTTTCATATTTAAAATCATTACAAGGCAGAACTATCATATGGTTTTTATTTCTCTGTGTATCCCAAGTAGTTCTATCTCAGCAACACTAACATACAACATGCATGGCAAATCAAACATGCAGCATGCAAGCAAGCATTCAGCATGCAAGCAAGTATGCAGCATGCAAGCAAGCAAGCAAAGCATGCAGCAAGCAAGCAAAGCATGCAACATGCATGGTTTCTGTCACGGCTCCGGCGCTGCGGGGCTCCGGCAGTCCCACGCGAGCTTATCGTAGCAGATGGTTTTCGCTCCCCACCTGCTCCTCAGCTCGCGGGCTGCCTCACCCCTCCGCGCCTACGCGATTTTGAATTACACTCTAGGGGTGGGGCAAACAAGACTGCGTGAAGTCGGTTTTGCACCGATTCGTTTCTGTCACTAACTTTTGTACCACAACTTAATTACTTTTTAATTCAATTTTAGGGTAAAATACTATTTAAAAGAAATAGCGATATGCGAAGTGAAATTATTCTAAACGAAATTCTGCTTTCTTCATAGTATGCTTAGTCAAATTATGCCAAATAAACATTATGCTTAGCGAAAGTATGCTAAGTAAAATTTTGCCAAAGGTAATTATGCCTTATAAATTTCTGCTATCTTAAAAGTATGCCATTGTAAATTCGGGAATATAAATATTCGACCAAACAATAATTATGCTAATAGAAAATTCTGCCTGAATAATATTCGACTAATGAAAATTATGCCAAGTGTGTTATGCCAAGTGACTTTCGGAGCAAAAAGATTCTGCCAGGTAAAGGGAACCCTGAAAAATGTATGTATTTTTTTAATATTTTTTTGCATCAATATCATTCGTACTTCCACCCATGAGCTGGGGGCCGGGGGGTCACAGACCAAAATAACATCCTGTACAGCTCCTCAAATGTTGAGTAGAACAAATGTAAGACCCATCACACGAAAGAATTGGGGACTTATCATACAAACTGATGATGCCCTGCCACAACACAAGGGATACTAGTATCACAATTTGCCAAAATTATATTGGGAATCTGTGTGATTACATATTATTTAGTTATCAGTACCTTCGTAGACGTTTTCAAGAAGAGAGTGAATAGACTGTTACTAGGCAGACATGGTCCATCTTAGGCTAATTGACACTTAACATCAGGTGCCATCGTGGCCAAATGTCTGCCTAGATACTATAAAAAAAAACATTTTTTTTATATTCACGGCTAAGCAGATATTTGGCCTCGATCGCACCCGATGTCAGATGTAGATGAGGTTTATGGTAGTGTAGTGTAGTGTTCACTCTTGCGTTAGAGGCTTAGATCATATTCCTTAGGGAAAACTTCAGTAGGCAGCGAGTTCCATTCCCTAACTGCACGCATTAAAAAGTGTTAGCAAAGCGCTTTGTGCGAGCAGGTGGAATGTCAACAACATAGGGATGGTACGCTAGCCTACGCCTGGTGCCCTTGTGATGGAATGGAGCTGGTGGAACAAGGTCAAGCATATTGTTTATCTATCAGTACCTTATATATCTGTCATGTGTGTGTGGCCATATCTGTCGCAGAACCGATGAACGTTGGAGTAGACGAGTTCTTGAATGGAGACCACGTCTCGGCCAACGTAGTGTTGGACGCCCCCCCGCCCCCCTGCTAGATGGACCGATGACCAAAAGAAGGTCGCTGGTAGTGACTGGATGAGGAAAGCAGGGGATCGTGCACTTTGGCGTGCCCTTGGGGAGGCCTACGTCCAGCAGCGGACTGCAACTGATTGATTGATTGATCAGTACCTTCGGTTGCGTCATCTGCCTAAGGTGCTGGAAGGGAGCAGTTCGGAACGCGTTGTTGAGGGTGGCCTTGCGTCGCTCCGCCTCGCGCCGCTCCGCGTCCGTGGGCCCGCCGGCCGCGCGCCGTAAGGCCTCCAGGCTTACGCTCTCAGGTTGCATGGGGTGCTGGGAGTAGACAAAAGAAATATACTAAAAAAGGTAAAATTATGTTTAGTTTATCAGAAATTACACTTTAATGCGAGTAGGTGGAGAAGGATACCACGGTAGTGTCCAAAATTAGAGTAAAAGGAATAGAAGAGAGTTTATCTGTGTTAACGCACATACTTGTGCACTATAATATGTCCGCGCAGTCGAATAGTCGTTATGACTGGTCGACGTAGTCGAAATCAGTTATCAGCTCAAAATCGGTCATCGGCATCTGCCCTTCTACATCCTTTCGGATCTACTCGTACTATCAAAGACAATCTATCATTTATAAAGTAATACTATACCGGCGCCTGCCTACGGTCCCTCCGCATGTCATGAGCGCTATATGTATCGTTGTCTTCGTGCCGCCAATGCCAGAACTCGTTGTCATTACGCTGGGAAAGGATAGGAAGGGGTAGGAACTTTTTGGTGAGGATTTTGCCAGGGAAGTTTTGTTTTTCTTTACATTAGCCCAGAGGTTAAATAACACAGTATGAGGTAAAAAGTGAGAGTACAACAATGGCTCGACTTCTTAATCGTTGCGGGATTTAACTCTTTTTGGTCAGATTCAGAGCAATTTTTTTTTAGGTGCACACATTCTCCGAATCACAGCAGTAATCACACAATTAGGTCACATCAAAAGTTCTATACAAATACAAAATAATTTATTTCAAAATGTTAATTTTACAATAATGTTATACATCAGTCCCCGTACTAGGCTGAGATGCCTGTATCACGGGCGGCCTTTAAGATTTTACATAGAAATTGGATAAATGCTCTATACCGTATTATACCATGCCCGTGTTAGGAGCGTATCGAAAAGCAATACGATACGCTCTATTTTGCCCACTGAACGGATCTACAGTGTTCTGTCTCACCGTTATACGGAGCGAGATCGTATTTTACCGGTGCTGACACGCTCCGTGCATGACACGCGACGCTGTTGGTCGGTGACGGAACGGTCTAGTGGGAACAGTGTCATTGTTTTCAATACAAGTACTGACACGTTCCTAGCACAGTCATGGTATGATATGGAAAACTAGGCAGAGACCTTTAATCGATTAAAATCTTTAGTTACTAGCAATCCAAGATCAATGTAGGCTCCGTAGAGAGAGACACGTGTAAAAATACTAAAAGTATTGCTCAAAATACGTGTAATGGTTTGCATGTTATACTTAAACGCAGCTTAACTATCCTAAATAAGTATGTTCCTAACAAATTGGCGACTTTCTTTACTATCGATATACCGTTTCATAAAGACTTCACCTGCGGTGCGCCTCCCCCCGCGCCCCTCCACCCCACAGGCGAGTTCTCAATGAAGCGGTCTACCTATACATTTCTACAAAGTAAATTTAAGGAATCATTTACATAGCATCCGATGTTAGGCATGGACGGGCGGTGGTTGTGGTTGTACTTCTCAATGAACATTCTGTACTCTTCGTCCAGCGCGTCGTACTGAGGCTGCTGAGGAGATACAGGGAGGGGGAGGGTTTGTTATAGGAAATCGAGTATTGGCATCTCAATCATTCTATTTTGTGTTTTGTCACTATTGGCTGTGTGGGAAGTAGGTGGTGATGAAAAACAACGTTGGCGTCTGTCCCATTTCTCAAGCAATTTTAGTACAAAATTTGGGTACATATTTTATTAACACATTCCGGGTCAGTGAACGCCTACGGGCGTGAAAACAATAAAACATCTCTTGTGTCTGGAATAGTGTCCCGGAACGTGTTAAAAAGTAAAAATCGACACTAGATTAACGTTGTTGAATAGAATAAATGGACACTAAAATATTTCATTGCAATAACTTTGGTTCAATTACTTTACGTAATGACAGCCAGCCATTTGTCATTACAATGTCCTCTAATAATTTATGACGCTTTCGTCGCGCATGATCCCAATACAAGCTTAAAATTATAAATTGCACTTGCAAAAAGCAACTGTGTAAGATAAGGAATCGAACCAGCGCATGTCTTTACCAATCAGCCACTGACACATTGTACGTGCAGCGAAGGGTCGTGGGTTCAAGTCCCGCTCGTGGCCAATTTTTGGTTGCAGATCAACCCTCTTAATTATAACGCAAACAGTCTAATAAACCTGTTTTAACTATTACACTGTTCTGTCTCATTTTTTCTTGGCGCTGTCATCATTTGACAGAAAGTGACAAAACAGTGTAATAGCTAAATAGGTTTATTAGACTGTTTGAGTTATTATGAATAAGGGTGTTATAATTTATCACTATATATAGGTATACGCCCGGATAGCGTAGGACACGGGGTTCATTTCCTCGTCTGTCACAGAGTCACGGTTGCTTTTAACAAGTGCAATTTATATTATTAAATGTATATAAATGTATCACCGGTAAGGAACATGTATATTTTAAAATATTGTATAACTCACCCTCTGCACGCCGGGCGAGCTATTAGCACTGTCCGGTTCTACGCCTGTGCCCGCCGTAATGTCTGCTAGGCTGTCTCTGCCTTGAGCCGCGCCTGATAAACAAATCGTTATGTTTACAGCCTTTAAAAAGAAGGATTATTAAATACATTTTATATGATATTGAGGATAATTATAAGACAGACAGGCAATGAGGTCGATGTCTCAACTATTCAATTTAGTTTACGAAATGGGTAAACTGTTGACACATTATTTTATTTTTATAACAACTATTGTACACAGTTTTTGAGACAATAAATGATTATCTTATCTTATCTTACGAAATGTAAATATAATTTACATAAATTGAAGTAAACAAATTATGTATCCAACTCATTTCATTGTTTGTCAAACAGTTTTTGTTAGCAGTAATTTTATGAAAACAAAATATTTTTGATATGTAACGTCAGAAAGGGCATAGGAGTAATGCTTAGTTTAGCGCGGGAAACGAGAAGAGAAAGATGGACTTTATTCTTCATTTTATTAGTTGGTTTTTTCGAGTAAATTATTGTGGTTTTGTGCTGGAATTAACATAATAATGTGTGCTATTGAAGAAATCAATGAAGACAAAGTGAGAAATAAAGTTAAGCGCGTTCTGATCCCGGATCGCGCGTTCTCTGATTTGGATCGCTACTCCCGTACTAAACTCCCTTGTTGAGCATTGTAATGCGAACCAGCATCACATTTCAATGCATTAGGTTAGGTTAGGCTAGTTTAGTGTTAGTTTTAGTGATAAGTGTAAATATTGAACTTTTAATAATGATGATTTGTCTGTATGGCTTTGACCAAGGACGTTAAACTTGTATATAAAAAAAGGAGTAATGCTTGACGCATGCAGAGCCTCGGAGTCGCGCGGCTATCATGGACGCATTGGTGGTAAGTCTACTTTACCATTTTATCTCCAGACAAAACTATGTTAGAGTTTGTCTAAGCTGAAATTACCCGCCCCGCTATCGCTTGACCAACACAAGCAAATTTTAAATATTGACGCAATACATTTACAAATACCGTTGTAATTGCTCATTCAGTTGCTGGTGAGAAAGAAGAAATTCGTGGATTTGTTGTCCAACTTGTCATAATTGACGTTACCGCGCGCGAGAGAAGACGTTTTTGTTTCATACATTATGCCAGTGCTACTCTATAGGAAAAAGGTCTATAGGTCTTTGACCGCTCGTCAGAGGTCCAATCTTGAGGTCTGTCTTGACTTCTGGGCCAAAATTTGTACCCAGTGGACCCCCCTAAATGGAAAATGGCCACGTGGTAGACCCAGAAGACGATGGCGTGACGAGTTAGACATGTTCGACAAAGACTGGAAAATAAATGCCCAAAATCGTGGGGATCTGGAGAAAGGGTAGGGAGGCCTTTGCCCTGCAGTGGGACACCACAGGCTCTTAATAATAATAATAATAACGCAGGGCAGCTTGTGGCGAGCTGTTGGGCAGTAGCGACCCCACGTACCTGATTGCTCCTGGGAGAATCCCTGGTCCTCATCTCTGTCTTGCCTTCACTGGCCGGGCAGAGTGAGCACTGACGAGGGACAGGATCTCCCACCTCTTGTTTGCCTTCATTGGCTGGCTTAAGTGGAGACTCGCTAGGGCAGAGATGCTCGGGGGAAGGAAGTGTGCCAGTAAGATGCTTGTAGGGATCTTGAACGATTACCGGAATTGTCCTGAGAGCCGTGGTACACCTCTCCACTCCCCTAGCACCTCAACTGGTGTTGCCCCCTTGTTGTCTACGTCACTTAGTGCTAGCAACCTATTTTGGGGGGCCCATCGACTGAGTGTGCAAGTCACCCCCTGCCATTTCATCCGTGTGAGAAACATACGACCGGCAGGGGCCATAGTTCTTTAATAGTACCAGTTACCCGGTCCACCTAACACCTACACCCATATTCCAGATTTTTTTGTATCCATATCCTGCAATAGTCCTACACGAACCGGGGGTTGTCCTTGGGTGCACTTGCATAGTGCATACAGGGATAATCGTCGGCTCGTGTCACACTGCATTTAGATTAATGTTGTCTAACGGGCCTCTGCGTGTTGGCTTCGGCCCCATGTACGCCTTCCAAAGGTCCGGGACCCCATGGTCCCGAGAATGGAAATGACATAACATAATAATAATAATAACTCTATAGAAATAGCGTTGTCGATTTATCACGCGACTGGTCGTCCGTGACATAGGCATACAGATCTTAATTCGCGGAGCAGTCGACGCTTCCACGCAGATGAAGTATCTTTATTCATATTTGCACTCACACATAGAAAACAAAATTAAGTAGTGGGGCTTGGTCATCTCAGCTCAAGCTCTAACTTTATATCTATGATATACATACCCGCTTCGACCCAGCTGTGTCTGTGGGCGAGAGACAAGGTGGCCCCGCCCGCGTACGGCGAGGCTGCTTGCAAGCGCGCGCATTCTACGCCCGATGCCTTCAGACATTCGCATACTGCCATCTGTGGGCAAAACGTCAAATAAAATATGACGGTTTTTTTAATATTCTACCTGACGCTTATTTAAAGTACAAATAAATAGGTATTGACGAAATGATGAACATTTTTAAAGGGCAAGGTTTTAAAAGAACTGAACATGATATGGACATTACTTATACTCTAAAGGTTTATCGAATATCGGCACATACGTTTCAAACATTACGGACTTTATTGTCTGAGGTATAAGGCGAATTTTCAACCCATTCTTTGCAATATTAAATTTTGTCGTATTTTAATTTCAACTATTAGAATAGTTAGATACGGTAGTACCATGGTTAGAACCGTACTAAAGTATTAACTAACCAAATTAAAAATAATGTCGCAATGGCGACATTCAATAATAGGGGTACACTTCCCTAATTGTTGGGGTAATGTTAGTTCAAACTTAGTACTATATTTTTGTAATAAGAGGGAATATCACTTACATGGTGACGTATATTACAAGCATCTCCGTGCTTCGAAAGTTACGATAAGCAGTTGGTACCGGTTAATATTGGTTGATATTAGTCGTTAGGCCTAGTCAGAGACCCTATGGGCGGCTTGATAAAATGACAGCAAGGTTGGTCGCTTGCCTTGCAAACACCCCTCCGCCAATCCGCACTGGCGCCCGCGTGGTGGAGTATGGCTCATACTACCTCATACTGGAGTTAAGGCCTTTGCCCAGCAGTGGGATGCTTACAGGCTAACTTTACTTAAGGGAATGTGGTGTGATGTCCCCTTGTTAAGTAATTGTAATATTATTCATTCTCACCTGGTCCACCATAAGATAAGGCATGTTGGAGGGCATATCTGCAGGCGCTAGGTGCGAGTACTCCCGCCGCAGAGGCGGCAGTAGCTGAGGCGCTTCTGTCATACGGGACTCGATGATCTGAAAAACATAATAAAGTAGGTTTTATTATGAACGTTACTCACGGAAATTGACAAAGAAATATACGAGTGTAAGATAGGATTTGCATATTTTATCTGGATCTATGTCTCTGGCCAAGAGGTGTAAGCATTCCGGATAGCCAATAATGAAGGGTTTGATTTCGCGCCACAGATAAGTTCCATATTTTCCATACTTTTTTTTGTAAAAAAACATTCAAACACAATGTTTCATCTTTATTCAATTCATCGCATTATTATTTTAGGAGCCATACTATTTTCCTTAATTTGTTTTTTTATAGAAAATACGCCACCGAAAAGAGCCAAGCACTTTTTGATGATGATGATTGTCTAGGGACTTTGTTATCAGTAGGGGTTAATCTGTCATTTTTCGAGCAGATAAATAGGCAAATATTTACTTAGATTATAAAGGAGTTCCATATGAGACTTTCATTGTACATTGTAGAGGTGATTATCTGGAAGTACCTACTGGATCAAAATTGAAATACTTAATACCACAGTAGGTACATTACTAAGTGACTTATGCTAAACAAGATGGACCGACGACCTTATAAAGATTGCAGAATCACACTGGATATAGACCGCTCACAACCGGTCGCCGTGGTTTTAAAACCGTGGGGGAGCAGTGGACGTCCTATGGCCGATAATGATGATGATGATGAAATAGGCTATAGTGCACCCTTAATATAAAAAAAATGTACTTACCGAGCGAATGTAATCGTTCAGCTTAGGTAACGGCATAACGTGCGGCAGTAGTGCGGTGAGTGAAGCTACCACAGATTGCAGCTGACACTGCTGCGCCACGGAAAGTACTGGGTTCGATAACGCGGACTGCTGGATCCTGTGGACATTTGAGATTGTTCATAGACAAGAGAAAAAAATACCGGTTATTAATAAGATAATGCATTTCAAACCGTCATTTATAATGTTTTTATTACATACACGAATATCAGTAAAATGTTTTATTTATTTACATAGTTTCATCTCATTGACAAAAATTAAAAGATCAATAGAATGGTTGCCCTAGCAACCTGGTCTATGAAGAGATATGTCAGAGACATGACAGTTTTTATCGATATCCTTTGCCCTTGGTGATCCTAAAAAGCAAGACCAAAGCTTATTTTACTAAGCTGAACACTAATAAATATAAAAACATTAAAAACATTCTAAACCATTAACATATTATGACACTTATTATGATTTATTGAAGCAAATCTTGTGATATTCAAAATCTTTATTCCACTCTTAAAACATGTCGGTGTAACTAATTCGTTATATTTAATGTGACCAACTGATATACATATATTTTCCGTACCTTTTCGTTGACAAAACAGATGTGAACATCATTTACGTTAAACATATCGAATTCAAGATAAATGACAGGGTATAGCCCACACTTAACACAATAGTTTTGTAAGTAAAAAATAGTCAAGAAACACAGTAAGTACAAAATATACTTACGCTAAAATCAACTGCAGTATATCACAAACGGTTTCCTCCGAAGCCAACTCTATGCACAGAAGGGCCAATGTCGTGTAAATAGCGTCGATGTTCTCCAATGTGTTCGATTCTAACTGCAGCCCTGTTGAGAATTGTTTTATTATTTGATAATAACAATAAACTCTATACGTAGGTCATTGTTCTATTGTTTGTAAAGTCGTCCACACATAACGTTACATTTTAATTACATAAGCCAACTATTTCAACATTAGATATTTAACTATTAGTTCTTTTTACAGACTTCAAACAAAAAGCAGGTATTCAATTCAACCTGTATGTTTGTTATATTGTTGGACTGGACCTGGATTAAATTTGAGTAAAATGATCTAGTTATGCTTCCAAACACGTGCCAAGTTTCGAAAGTGTATGTTTGTTTGTCCTCGGATTTCTCGAAAACAAAAAGTGATATCGAGATTATTCTTATTTAGTTCAGTCACGTACATTCTAACTTAGGGAACAGTACAATTTTCAGCATAATCGGTTTAGTAGTTTTTGAGATATGGGTAATTCTGCATAAAAATATCTGTTACTTCCAGTGAGTTGGTACTACTACGTATAGAGAAGCTATGCAAAGCAAGAAAATGAGTCACAAATACGACGACAAGATTGTGACGTTTTCTTTGAAAATTTGAATTTCGAATGATTTGTACTACGAGTTGGTGACCGGGTCATCAATTCATGGAGCACAAAATTTGTTCGTAATGTCAGTTCCATACACTAGTAATAGTACTATAAATTGGCTTTCATCATCTTAACTGATTGTTAAAATATTTGTAAAATCAAAATCAAAATCAAAATTCTTTATTTGCCACTAAATAAGGTATATAGTTTCCGTTTCCGGCTGTCATACTGTAAACATCGTAATTGTGTAGCTCCGTATTATTGAGTGCTAAAAATAATTTCGTACACTGTTCTTGAGACTGCGACGTCACAAAACACAAATTGAAGTGTCGTCCGTGTAGTGGAACTACCGATTTCACACAATATCACGTAAGTTCTTGAATTTCAACAAAAGTATCTCCAAAAAGTGATAATTAGAGGTTAGAAATTCACCAATCATATTGAGCATAGACAAAAGATCAATGACATTGACACTTGTCACAGTAACAGCTAACTAGTGTTGCCAGAGCAAGTAAATAAAAACTACCACTAATTACGTTCCATAACACGCAGATTTAGTTTACAAGAATGGAGGATCAGTTTCAACTATTGTTTGATAAAATGAAGAATGAAATCTTGAACCAAACAATAGAATTGAAAGATTCGATAACAAATAATATAATGGAGAGATTAGACGAAAAACTTCAACCTATTATAACAGAAAATAGAAACTTAAAAATAAAAGTAGAAAATCTCGAAAAGGAAGTAGAAAGTTTAAAAAGAGGAAAGAAGCAAAACAATTTGATAATGTTTGGAGTAAATGAAGGCGAAAGGTCTACACAAGAATTAATACAAAATACAATACATATTTTCAAAACTGACCTTGACATACAATTACAAGAACATGAGATAAACAAAATATATCGTCTAGGAAAGGGAAAGTCTTCTGGAAAACCAAGACCAATTCTGATTTCCTTTACGAGCGAATGGAAGAAGAATGAAGTTATGGGAAAGAAGAAAAACTTCAAAAATGTATATGTTACAGAAGACTACACAAAGGAAGTATTAGAGAAAAGGAAAACGTTGCAGGCGCAGCTAAAAGAGGAGAGAGAAAAGGGAAATATCGCGTACCTGAAATTTGACAAACTAGTAGTAAAAGGAAAAAATACTAACATAAATAATGAAAAGCGCAAAAGAGAAACATCATCATCCCCACAAAACAATGCTCAACCAAGGAAACAACAAACTCTAATGCCGCCGATTAACAATAGACCAAATGCTTTCGACGTAATGAGGATTAGAGCTAATTCTCTTTCGTCTCTTCCCGCTAAGACAACAACTAACAAAGAATAACAATTAACTGTCGGTAAACGGAAAAATAAACAGCTCAACATGAACCAACATAAAATAACAAAACAAAATACTTCCCCAAGCCGACTGGTCATCGTGGGGAAAAATGACCACGACCCTCTAAAGGAAAAAAATAACACTAACATGAAAAACAAAGTAAATGACATCCACATAGCAACTATTAACTGTCGATCTCTTAGAACACCTGAAAAACTCCAAGAACTAGAGCTGGCAATAGAAGAGTTAAAGTGGGATATTATAGGTATTAGCGAAATGCGCAGATTTGGAGAAGGTATAGAAAACCATGGCAAATACGTACTACATTATAAAGGGGAGACGCCCGGGCTGTATGGAGTTGGATTCATGGTGAAAGTAAATCTAGTCAACAACATAGAAGAACTTAGTGGATTCTCGGAACGTATTGCAATCCTTAATATAAAACTGCCCGTGAACGGAGATAAAGAAGAGAGATGGTCTATTATACAGGCATATTCACCAACTGAATCTGATAAAAAAGAGGACGTAAAAACAATTGAGAAATTCTATGAAAATCTCCAAAACGCTATTGATAACGCACACAAAAACGTCATCGTGATGGGAGACTTCAATGGACAAATTGGGATTCAAAATAGTGGGGAAGAAAATACCATAGGAAATTATGGGTATGGAAATAGAAGCAAAAACGGAACAAGACTAGTAAACTTTGCACTGGAAAACAGATTAAGTATTCTAAACAGTTTTTATAAAAGGAAACCATCAAAAAAATGGACATGGATCTCACCCAAGGGACAATATAAGAATGAAATCGATTTTATTATGTCTAATAATAGAAAAGCCTTCAAGAACATTTCGATCATAAACAATTTAAACTTCCACACAGACCATAGGATGGTTCGAGTTGCGATGTCAGGAATGTTCAAGAAAACAAGACGATTTCAAAATAAACAATTAGCGGTACAATACTCAGGTGACCCTAAACTATTACTTAATAATCTTCAAACATCTCTAGATGCCGCGGAATTAGAGAAGAAAGAATATCCATCGATACAAGAAAAGTACAACCTATTACTAAATCAACTAAAAACAGTAACCAGAAAAACAAACAAAAGTATCAAGAAAGAAGTCTCACTTACAATCAAACAATTATTACAAGAACGAAAAGAACTTTTACGACAAAAGGAAATTAAAGGAAACCGCCAAAGAGTAACAGAAGTAAGCAAAAAGATCAGTGAACAACTTAGGAAAGAAAGAAAAACTAAAAGATCTAATACAATGAAAAGTTACATAGAAAAGACAGGAGGAATAAAAAAGGCATTGAAGGAGTTAAACTACACAAAGGACTGGATACCAAGTATGAGAAAGAAAGATGGTAATAGTACAGGTAAAAGACTCGAAATATTAAAAATCGCTACAGAATTCTACCGAAACTTATACCGAAGTCAAAAAGAGAAAGACACTATAAAAGAAAACGACGAAATAACTAATGAAGAATATATACCGGAAATAATGAAGGAAGAAACCATAAAAGCAATAAATACACAAAAACTCGATAAAGCCCCTGGATCTGATCTTGTTACAAACGAACTTCTAAAAGCAACGTTACCAGTAATCGCTCCAAAACTTACAGATATATTTAATGAAATTATCAATACGGAAAACATTCCAGAGGATTGGACAAAATCTACAATTATACTACTACATAAAAAAGGTGACAAAGGAGATATAGCAAATTACAGACCAATCAGTTTAATGTCCAATATTTACAAAGTGTTTTCAAAAATAATATTATCTAGAATCACAAACACACTTGAAGAAAACCAACCCAAAGAACAAGCTGGATTCCGTAGACATTTTTCAACAATAGACCACATACACGCCCTTAGACAAATACTCCAGAAATTTAAAGAATATAACAAAATTTACTACATAGGGTTCGTGGATTTCAACAAAGCATTCGACACACTTGAACATAGATTTATCTGGGACGCACTAAAAGATCAAGGCGTACATGCAAAATACATACGGATACTGAAAAACGTATACACAAAAAGCACCGCACAAGTAAAACTAGAATCTATAGGCGAAGAATTTCCGGTTGAGAGAGGTGTACGCCAGGGAGACCCAATTTCACCAAAAATATTTGCAGCTGTTCTGGAAATGATATTCAGAAATCTGGATTGGACGAATAAAGGACTAAATATAAATGGCGAAAATCTGAGTCACCTACGCTTTGCAGACGACCTAATCTTATTTTCGGAAAACCCGAAAACCCTAAAGGAAATGTTGCAACAGTTAGCGGAAGAAAGTGAGAAGGCAGGCCTGTCAATGAACTTAACGAAAACAAAAGTAATGTCTAACTCCTCACAAACAGAGTCCATAACAGTAAATGATGAAGAAATAGAGTATGTAAAGGAGTATGTGTATTTGGGACAGTTAATATCTACTGAGGAATGTATGCAAAAAGAAATAGAAAGAAGAATAACTAATACTTGGAAGAGATATTGGTCACTCAGTGAAGTCATGAAGAACCAGGATATGTCTATGAGGAACAAGAGGAGAATATACAATATGTGTATCTTACCATGCTTACTATATGGGTGCCAAACATGGGCATTGACAGAAGAACAAGCAAGGAAAATAAAAGTTTGTCAGAATGGAATGGAGAGAAGCACAATAGGAATTAAAAGAAAAGACCGAGTTAAACTAAAATGTATCAAAAACAAAACAAAATTTAAGAATGCATACACAACATACAGGTGCTTAAAGTGGAGGTGGGCTGGGCATATGATAAGAGAGAAGAAGGAGAAATGGACGAGAATAATAACTGAATGGCAACCACGAGATAGTAAAAGAAACAGAGGCAGACAGACTAGAAGATGGGAGGACGACATCAAAAAAGTGGCGGGCCCAATATGGACGCGCATAGCGAAAATAGAACAGAGTGGAAATCTTTAGAGGAGGCCTATGTCGAAAGACAAGCTGAAATGTAGAAACGACCGTTTACCGATACCTGATTTATGAAAAGAAAAGAAACTGTTAAAAGTTATAAACGTATTTGTAAGAAAAATTACTGTAAAAATAAGTTCAGCAATAAAGGCTATTTTATTTATTTTATTTATTAAGGTATATACAAAAGCAGATGTTAAAAGTTGTGTTCCGTAATAAAAATATTTTCCTTCGGATATTGTGAGAGCAATCTCACAACATTGATGATGTCACGCAGCCTACGCGTTAAAAAGCACTTGCAAAATTCAACAGGCCTGTTAATGTGACGGTGGCCGAGTGGTATAGGCATACGCCCGGATTGCGTAAGACACGGGGTTCAATTCCTCGTCTGTCACAGGTTCACAGTTGTCTTTTTACAAGTGCAATTTATAGTAATAGTAGTTTAATGGTTACTTCAGAGTGGCTTTCTATAAAATACAGACGTTTCATTTTCTACTTACCATCATACAATGAGCTGAAGATGGCATAACCATGCTTGCTGATGAAGATGAGGTCTTGCCGAGAGCATTTCTCTACAGACAAGCCGAGTTCAGCGTAATCCACACTGTAAGTAACGATCACATTTTATATTTATGATCAGTGTATGGTATACGTATGCATAGTCACTTGTATATTATAGTGCCACAAACTTATCTGAAGAATGGCCAAAAATGGAACTACAGATGTCACTTTGAAAACGTCATTGCTGCCGGTACAAGCCAGAGTTACCATTATTGATATTTAATATTTCGCGTAAACAAATTGTAAATAGGCGTATCACCAAACACTGGCCAATTTCATTTAATATGTTAAATATTATTATGGCAGTCCATTTTCATGAACTTATTTCGAAACTTACGAAATTCGACTTCTTATGAAATTGGGTCATATTCGGTTGACAGTTATGGCAGACATTGATGTTCATGTATGATACATTAGGGATCATTTATGAGTGTATGATTGTGTAGCATATATGGCAATGAATGTTGTACCTATATGACAGTAACGATTGTACATGATCATGTTGATCGTTCTGATAATGTATGACTGCGTGTGATCTAGTATGACTGTCGCATGGTTGTGTTTGACCTTTGTAAAGGTAAAAACCGACCCATTGACCAAAGACGCGAGGTAGAACGTCAACCGACAAATGGACAGACGACGTTTAAAAGATCGCAGGATCACACTGGATGCAGACCACTTGCGATCGGTCGCTGTGGAGAACCGTGGGGGAGGCTTATGTTTAACAGTGGATGTCCTTTGGCTGATAATGATGATGATTTATGACCTCTATATTGACTTATAATATGATCGTTATACATATTCCAGCAATAAATGCGTATTTTATTTATTATCTCTATTTATATGGTTGTGTTTGGTCGTGTATGAGATTTGTATGGTCTTATATAAAATACTAGCGGTCCCAGCGCACTTCGTTTCGCCCCCAGCCCCGTCCCGCCACGGCCCCGTTTTATGGAAATTTTCTTTGCTATAAACCTCAGAAGAGCCAGAGAGGTTTTCCAACGAATGCAAAACCGTGGAAATCGGTTCGTACGTTTTGGAGTTATAGCGTCAGGAAGGAAAACCCGACTTATTTTTATATAGTAGCTATTCTTACGTGGGCGTATGCAGCGCTGGCGCGTTGTCGTGCCTGTCCAGCAGCGTGTGTAGGATCCGCTGCAGCAGCGCGCGGGTCCCGGGTTCAGGCGCGGAGGACACCCGGAGCAACGCTTCGAGGAACGCCGCGGGGAACGCCTTGCTTAGCTCGGTCGTCTTGTATGTTGTGCCCACCTGAGGGTAGTAGAAAAAATATGGTTATAATAATATTAGTCCAGTTATAACATGGTTAGTTAATATCCAGACGACGCGTTTAGTGTAGTGATTAGCGCTCCTGACTACTATGCCGGCGGTCGCGGGTTCAAATCCCGCAATGCCGCGTTATCTGAAATTCGTAACACAAGAAAGAAAATTCCTAACTTCGAAACCAGACAGTTGGTGTATTGCCTTGCGCATATTTATATATTAAAAAATCATGTAATTATCGAAAATTTTGCGGGAATCGATTCACAAATATGGCCTCCTATAAAGTTTTTTTCTGTGCCGTCCAACATTATACGAATGTAGGCATTTTTGGCCAAGATGAAAAGACATACCTACATAAAAGTTATATCCGTTTTTATTTTAGACAAGCAAATAAAAACCGGACTTAAAGCATTTTGTTTACTTACTTTCAGCAAAGACTTCAACAGTATAGTTTGCAGCATAGCATCAGCCTTCGTGCTCTTCCCTCGCTGGCTGCTCGGCACCTTGCTGATGATGAACATCATGATGTCGATCTTCTGGAAGTCCGGGAGGTGGTCCGCGAACTCTCCGAGCGCGTTGATGAGTGCCTCTTGGTATAGCTTCTCGTCTGTTTCTTTCTGTGAAGAGAATGTGATGAAATTATTATACTTTGTAAAGCAATATTTTTAGCATTCCGTAACTAGAAATGAAAAAAACGTGACCCTTTATAGGATCACTTTGCTGTCCGTCCGTCTGTCTGACGGTCAAGTCCCTTTTTCTCAGGAACAGGAGGTGGCAAGCTGGAATTCATATCAACCACTCAGGTCTACTGTCCCTAGTAGTAGCGAAAAACCTAATTTCTAGGCCAACGAAATAAATAAAAAATACAGCCGTTTATGCCGCAAATTTTCGACACTCGCAAGGGAAAAAAAACTATACTTCCCGTGTACTCAGAATGTTGAAATTTGGTACAAAGCAACGTCTTATAGCACAGATAAAGAAAACATTGCGAGAACGCAAATTTTCATTTACATTATAATAACCCGCGGTGCGCGAGTCCGACTCGCACTTGGCCGGTTTTTCAAAGTTTCATTTTTTCACTGCCAAAATACAAAAGGTACCATCATTTGTTTCGATAACAAGTGCTTACAGCTTCATAGCCGCTAGCATTGATATTAAATTTAAAACAAATGTAAAAGTATTTCAACCAATGATTAGTTTTTATAACTGCAAGATTAGCTTGTGGTGATTGGTTGAGGATAAACTTTCAATTTACCAATAGGAATGTTAAAAAATACCTCAGAATCTCTAGCCACGGAAGTTCTCAGATTTGTGAGCAAGTTGTTGATGATCTCCAATACCGATGGACCTGTAACAATATGAATGAAATTCAACAGACTTGTTAATGTGACGGTGGCCGAGTGGTTTAGGCATACGCCCGGATAGAGTAAGACACGGGGTCCGATTCCTCGTCTGTTATAGAGTCACGGTTGCTTTTTACAAGTGCAATTTATATTACAATGGAGAAATTACAACGTAAATTGTAACAGCACCTTGAAAGCGTTATTATACTGGACACAGGTCACGGAGAGCGCTGTAAGCTTTTAAAGTATATTGAGCCCAAAGGCTGCACTATAATATGTCCTGAGCAGATGCTGTTGAGATTTAGCGCAGTTTTAGCTGATATGTGAAATGGCTAGGAGGAAATTACTTAAGAATTTATTTTTAGGAACGTGACAAGCACGAGAATCAACACGATACGCTCTACTTTGCCCACTGAACGGAGCGACAGCGTTCTGTCTAACCGTTATATGGAGCGAGAGCGTATGTTGCCGGTGCTGACACGCTCCGTGCTAGACACGCGACGGTGTTGGTTGGCGACGGAACGGTGTAGTGGGAACGTCATAGTTTTCAATACATAGAATATTATTTTTTCTGACACGTTACGTACACGTAGCACGGGCCTTTAATGGGTCTTCTCCAGTCTTCCCCAGTTTTCCCACCTCGTAATTAAGGTGAGTCATTTGCCAAGCAGTACCATATGTACAGGCTAACATTGTACATACCAACACTATCCCCCGCGGCGATGGCCACGATGTTGCTGAGCACCGCGGCCCGGGCGGCGCGCACGCGGGTCCGGGCGCGCGGGTCGGAGGAGCCGGGGCCGGCCGCGTCCAGGTGCTGCATCAGCGCTTCCACCACGCTGTATGAGTATTGCGCCTGGAATGCAATGGATGTTATGTTACAGATGTCATCATCATCATCATTATCAGCCAAAATACGTCCACTGCTGAACATAGGCCTCCCCTACGGCTTTCCACAACGACCGGCTGTGATCTGCATCCAGTGCGATCCTGCGATCTTAACAAAGTCGTCTGTCCATCTTGTCGGTGGACGTCCTACGCTGCGCTTTTGGTCGAAGGGTCTCCAATCTAGAACTTTTCTGCCCCATCGGCCATTAGCCCAATATTTCCATAAATCATGATAAAAATGACAATAACAAAATATATAAAATAAGAGTCAATAAGCGTAAGAGTATACCTGAATCGAGAACATAATAATCTTGAAAGTGTGAACAGCAAACTCATTGGGCACCCAAAGCTCGTGACGATCAAAATGTCTGAAACAAAAAATGCTTCTTATTATTATGTACCGTTATACCGTACCGTACCATTTTATACCATGTACCGGTTCAGTCCTTGAAAAAAATAGTTTTCATTTCGAAATATCATCGTCTAAGTAAGGCGGTACCTAAAAATAAGAACCAAAAATGTACCATGTTTACACAAATAAATATCTTTATCTTTAAAAAAGGAAGACTAAGACACTCTGAGGGCGGGCCTCTTTTGGTCATACAGCCAAAAGAGACCCACCCTACTAATTCCCCAAGACCTAAACCAGCCTTGGGGGAGTTTCTTCAGCGCCATCTATTATAACTTACAGACCTTACAGTACTAGAAAACTAAGGAAATACTCACGTAAGCACAGGCCGCAGCACGCTCCTGATATGACCAAAAGAGGCTCGTCCCACCAATTCTCTGAGGCAGGCCTCTGCCAATCGGGGAGGTGTCTCTTCAGCACCATCTCTTGTGTCTGTCTCCATACAGGATAATGTTTCGTATTTTTCTGCAGTCTGGAAAAAGTTAGTAAATAAAACGTTTAAAGATTTCTGCCTACTACAACGTAGCATGCCATGACTGTGAAAGGAACGTGTCATCATCATCATCAGCCGAGGGATGTCCACTGCTGAACATTGGCCTCCCCCACGGCTTTCCACAACGACCGGTTGTGAGCGGTCTGCATCCAGTGCGACCCTGCGATCTTTACAAGGTCGTCTGTCCATCTTGTCTGTGGACGTCCTACGCTGCGCCTTTGGTCGAAGGGTCTCCAATCTAGGACTTTTCTTCCCCAACGGCCATCAGTTCTACGCGCTATGTGCCCTGCCCACTGCCACTTGAGCTTACTGATTCGCAGGGCTATGTCCGTTCCGTGCTAGGAACATGTCAGGCAAAAAAATAATATTTGTATTGAAAACTATGACACTGGTCCCACTAGATCGTTCCGTCACCGACCAACAGCGTCGCGTTTCATGCACGGAAAGTGTCAGCACCGGCAAAATAAGCTCTCACTCCATTTACGGTGAGACAGAACCATTCAACGCTGTAGATCTGTTCAATTGGCAAGGTACAGCGTATTGTGTTACTTTTCGTGTCTGATAAGCTCCTAGCACAGTCAATGGTCATGGTATGGTACGGTTTAGTGGGCCCAGACCTTTATAATGATTTTATTTCCCAAATACAATGTTTCGGATGGGTGAATTTATTTTGATCGAAATGATAGATAGCCACATGGTAATTGGTATACATTGTGGCTTGTAAGACCGCAGGATGCAAGGCGCTTGCAACCAGTTGCCTTGAAAAACTGTGGGGGAGATCTATAATCAGTCGTGGACGTCCTTCGGCTGATAATGATGATGACATAGAAATAATCCACACTTACCTGCATATTGTACAAAAGAGAGGGTACTATCTTGTCCATGTGCTGCGCTTCCCAAATGTTTTCCACTAAATCATCCGATACGGTTTTTCTGATTACTCCCTGAAATGAAAAAATCAAGTTTATTATGCACGCTAACTGCATAAAATACCGAACGGTGATTAAGTCCGTATGTTGAATATCTTAATAAAAGAAAACGTTTAAGGGCATTTAGATTTTTCTTTTTTACAATCACGTTAAGAAACCATTTTTAAAAGTGGAGTCATGATTGTATGTTGTTAAGATGGCTCTTTACGTCTTCATTTTGTTTTCAACCCTTGTATCAATGCCACCTTTCAATTATTCTATACTTTTTCAGTCATAGCATAAAGGATTTCACTCACTGGATGCGTTCTGCGGTCAGGTCAATAGAAACGCTGTCCGATTCCGGTCAATTTGATATGGACCGCAGAACGCATGCAGTGTATCAAATCCTCAAACGCAATAGGGTTATTTTCAATTAAAATAACATAACATTTTCAAACATGTGGCATAGTGTTACTAAATTAGAAGTCTTATAGTTTATTTTTGTTTTTATAGTGTTTTGTCACCATACAAACTTAATAATATAAATTGCACTTGTAAAAAGACAACTGTGAACCTGTGACAGACGAGGAATCGAACCCCGTGTCTTACGCAATCCGGGCGTATGCCTATACCACTCGGCCACCGTCACATTAACAAGCCTGTTGTTTATATTATTAAGTTTGTCACCATACAAACTTAGTAATATATTCCTTCGGATATTGTGAGAGCAATCTCACAACATTGATGATGTCACGCAGCCTACGCGTTAATAAGCACTTGCAAAATTCAACAGGCTTGTTAATGTGACGGTGGCCGAGTGGTATTGGCATACGCCCGGATTGCGTAAGACACGGGGTTCAATTCCTCGGCTGTCACAGGTTCACAGTTGTCTTTTTACAAGTGCAATTTATATTAGAAGTGTTATTTTATAATATTATCTCCACCTGCAGCCCCTGAATCCCAGCGAGCCGTATCTTGTCCCTGGTCACCGGATCGCTGTGGTTGCTGTGACACATCGCAGAGAACTTCGACACGAAGAAGTCGTACCGTCTGTGGTACGATGGGGTGTCCTCCTCTATGTTCGCGAAGCGGACAAACTGGGAAAAGAAAAAAGGTTAATTATAATTTAAATAAGAAAAAAATTGTAGCCGTTGTTTATCGTCAATCTTTAGTTTACTCAACCGTATTCGTCTGATAAGTAGCTGAATGAATCAAATAACACGTTACTCAAAAAATAAATTATGTTATAGACTAGCTGTCACAGCAAACTTCGTTTTGCTCTGGCCCCAACCCGCCCCGACCCCATTTTATTATCCTTTTTGGGGCCAAGTCGAATCGAACAGAGCAAAAATCGTGAAAATCGATCCACCCGATTTCGAGTTATAAGTCAAATGTTATTATAAGTCTACACTAATATTATAAAGAGGAAAACTTTGTGTTAAATAAAGTTATTTTTAATGAAAGCACGTTTATGCTTAATTTTTTCGTTACTTTTTGTTACAAACTAAAGTTCAAATCATTTGTGGTTAACAAAATGTGATTACAATGTTGCTTCTAACAACGTTGCACACAATGTGGTTGCCAAACCCTGATCGATCACACCACGTAATTGGATTGGTGTTACGTAAAACCTAAAATATTCCATATAAATCTTGGATGTCTCGAATATTCTAAGTACATTTTTAAGTCTTCTAATGCTTATCTACACTTCTACACTAATATTATAAAGAGGAAAACTTTGTTTGTTTGTTTGTTTGTTTGTTTGTTTGTTTGATTGTAATGAATAGGCTCATAAACTACTGAACCGATTTTAAAAATTCTTTCACCATTCGAAAGCTACATTATCCACGAGTAATATAGGCTATATTTTATCTACACTAATATTATAAAGAGGAAAACTTTGTTTGTTTGTTTGTTTGTTTGTTTGTTTGTTTGATTGTAAACACTAATATTATAAACACTAATATTATAAAGAGGAAAACTTTGTTTGTTTGTTTGTTTGTTTGTTTGTTTGTTTGATTGTAATGAATAGGCTCATAAACTACTGAACCGATTTTAAAAATTCTTTCACCATTCGAAAGCTACATTATCCACGAGTAATATAGGCTATATTTTATTTTGAACAAAAGTAGGGTTCCGTAAGATATTAGGGTTTTTCGGACACAATGTGTAAAAATCAACCAAAAAAGTTACTTATTTTGCGTACCCTGCCTAAACTATTAAAGATAGAACCATAAAATGTTCTAAGTAATTGTAGATCTTATAAATATCTACAAAAAAGTCCGCGACGCACTATACCTATCTATGTCGAGAGAGGCACAATAACCATTTTTTTATTGAAAAATCTAGTTTTTTTTGGACTACATTTAAACACGTTTATTTTTCTCATGCTATTAATCCTTATCAAAATAAATTATTTCATCACTGAGTACAGTTAATGTAGATAATATTTGGTCTTTAAATGATTAAAATTGGACGTTTGGTTTTGAAGTTATAGCGAAATTAATATATTACGATTTCTGCTGCACGGCCCGTTGCGAAGTAGGCGTTACCAAGGCCCGGTGAGCGAATGTAATGAAGATGAATTCGCGAAAACTCTTCTGTATCATGAAGTCCCGCAATACTATACATGGGCAAATAATACATTCACTAGAAGGAGGAGTGATGAAGATGTAGTTGGACATCCGGGGATAAAAAAAGATGCCGCCTTAGGTAGAGTCTACGGGATACATCCATCCCAATCAGAGTGTTTTTATCTTAGGATTCTACTGCACCACGTACGCGGTCCGACCTCATTTGCATACCTTAAAACTGTAAACGGTATTGTCAAAGAGACGTATCAAGCAGCTTGCCGTGACCGAGGTTTACTTGAAAACGATGATCATTGGGGATAGTGACTGCTTCGTCGATGTTAGTGTAAATTGACTGTGAATTGACCTGGGAATCATTTGAGCTGACCGTGTCTTTCCTGGGTAGGCTTTTTGCAGCGGTAACCGACATCCACGCGGGCGGAGCCGCGGGCGACCGCTAGTAAGTTATATAGCTCTTAACTAGCTCTAGCTCTAACTGAAGTAGCGCTTAGCTGGGGTGTCCAACGTTTAGGTTTAAATGGGACAGTCCTAATAAATTTTTTTAAACTTTTATTCAAGAGTTTTCTAATGGATGTGAAAAAACAGTTTTAGGAGCAAAATGATCATGAGTCATTTTATTTAATTTATATTATTTTATTGTAATTTGTGTTAGTTTTTTTAATGCTTCTGTATTTATGACAATTGATAGAATATCTGTTTTGACAAAAAAACCGTGCTACTTCCTCATTATTTAAGGGTTATAGATAAGTACATGCCATCTAAAGATTAGATTATTGAATAGTGTGGAAGCGCAAAACATACTGCGCCGACCCTAGATAACTGGAAACAGGGCAAGAGAATGATGATGATCTAAAGATTAGATATCGCACTATCCGTAATCTTTACTTTCAGAAACAGCACACTCACACTCTGCGTAGCCAAGATCTGCAGCTGCGGATCTGTCGATTCCAGAAGTTTCTGCACCATCTTGAGGAAGCTCTCCACGAATAAGTTGAGGGTCTGCGAGTGACAGGCCAGGAGAAGCTGGTCCATGGCCTCCATCGCTATTATCACGAACCTGGAAAATGAGGATTTTTGTTGAGGATTTTTAACCTCTGAAATTATTTCATTAACACTTGGAAGTATATTCGTACCTTTACTCGATTATCGATTATATCATTAAGCGCTATCTTGTCTTACGATCTGTTTCACAATGTCCTTATAAGGCCTGGTCAGCGTCATCTGTCTAATTTTTCATACATATTGACGTTATATGTTTGAATTTTTCGTTGGTAAAACAGATCCTAAATCTAAGTGAGCTTAGTAAAATAACTTGTAAGCGAGCTTCTTTGAAACTAAAAACCGAAGCTGAGTTCTTAGTACTATTCAAATATAATAGAACAATACAGATTTTAGTGCATTATTTTTGGCTAGAGCTACACAAGTGTGTGGGTGATCAATCTATTAAAATTGACAAGTCGTTATAGTTATGTTTACAATCCTCCAGCGTCGTGGAATAATATATTTAATGCAAGTAACTATGAAGCATCCGTCAGTTGTAACGTATGACTATTAGCGATAAACGTTCATTGCCGTAATGCCGTCGAATCGATTACATGTACTTTGCAATTGACGGAAGAAAGATACAGGTATTGCACTTGAGATACAGATCGGATCATACGATAGACGTAGAAAGATAAATTATTCCAAAATCGAATGAATGATATTACAAAAAGAGAGATAAACAAAACCTCCTTTCAATTCATATTCCGTCACTGTAGCAGCTTTACTTATTTCCAAGATTTCACAAAATAAATAGTAAATAAATACAGGGGTTATTCAAGTTAGACTTAGCAAATAAACAAAAGCCATAATAATAAAGGTCACCCATGCATTCATCCACTCTTCCATTAACCCCATTCATTCACACTATCACGATAAGTACCTTAGTCTAAGTAAATGTTCAGAAACCTACGAAATACGAAGTTTCCCTTATTCCTACACAAAGACAAACAGACAAAGATTTAAAGGTATCACAATCATAAGCTATAAAATGCTAACAAAAGACAGAGGTCACTCACCCATGTCTCCGCCTATAGATATCCCTCGAAGCCTTCTGGAACAGGTATTCCCCGATTCTGTCCAGTTTCTCCGGACTGGACAGCGAGTAGAACGTAAGCTTCTCCATGTTGGACTTGACGAGGCCATCCTGAGGAGAAGCGGGGAATATGTTGTCTACCAGACGTTTGTAGCGGGGCCTCAAGGCTGAGCAGCAGCCGCAACAGCCTGGAAATAATTATAACATAAGTAGAAAAAAATGGCTACAAATCTCGTATAGTTGAGTGAGGCCACTTAAAAAACCTTTATGTAGGTAGACCGCTTCATTGAGACTTCGCCTGCGGGGCGGCGGGGTGTGGGAGGAGACGAGTGCGCAGTTAGTGAGCGGCGCGGGCGAATGATTCCGTGCCGCCCGCACCCCTCGCGCAACCCGCAGGCGAAGTGAATGAAGCGGTTTCCTATAGAAGAAGATTCGGTGAAGAAAAACTCTGTGGTCACTTTCAAAGAGAAATTAGGATGGTTTTATTGGATAGCCCTGATGGTTTCCGAAAGTCCTATTCAGCCATGCTATTTTGCGGGTAGATCATTTTAACCGGCAAGATAGTTAGGGTTTCTAATGCAGTTTCATTTTTGGTGAGCACATTGTTGGGTAAGGAACGCGGGACGCGATTAACCACTTCTTCTTCTTTTATTTTTGGCCGATAGAGGTTGAAACCACGCTGCTTGTTGTAGACCATTGATGAATTATTATTGTAGACACTGATTTGTTGACAGAATAGATGTCGGTCGCTGTCATTGGCTGGCACACACGCTGTAACTTCATACAAAGCTATATAAATCTACCCCCCAAAATGTGTCTCAATATTATCAAAACAGTGAATCCTACTCATTTGTTCGTATATGAGCGCAATGAATACGTAAATAGATAAGTCTTGACAGTTTTATGCTCATGAATATGTACCCCCACATTTCAGTCCCCTTTTCACACAAACCTACGTAGACATTAATTGAAGTGACAAGTTTTATGCGACATTCAATGGTATGATCAATTAAAATAGTCTGC
Source organism: Pyrausta aurata (assembly GCA_963584085.1). Classification (NCBI taxonomy): domain Eukaryota; kingdom Metazoa; phylum Arthropoda; class Insecta; order Lepidoptera; family Crambidae; genus Pyrausta; species Pyrausta aurata. Next base: position 9,757,142 of record OY757274.1, read on the forward strand.
GAGTCTAGTGATTAATTAATTATGTTAGTTAGAGATTCCATCCACTGTCCACATTAGTGGTTTACGGCTCAACCATAAATAATTTGGTAATCATAGCACAGTTTTATCATTAAAGAACACGCGAGTGGGTAAATAATATTAATTTTATTGTTGTATAATGCTATATTTATAATAATAACTTAAGTATTACTGTAATTATTAAACTTCCTCGAAGGAAATTATTCAATTATATTCAACAGAGGATGGAAGATCCTCCGATCAAAATGACTTTTTTATGTTTAATTATAACACTTAAAGCTGCAGCCTACTTTACGAGTATTTACTAGCATGTTTTAATATCAAGAGTAAAAAAATTATACGACAAAGATGATATTCGTAATAAATTTATGACATTATGCAGAATATTCGTTTATTTATTAAAGAAGCCGAAATTAAAAATAAGTGTTTATTACTTACAGGTCATATAAACAGTTCTGCTAACGAAGAAACATGCTCTGTGCGTTATTTTACTTAGTGGGATCATCGTGAAAAACGCACACCGAACGAAATAATTGGTTTCACTTATTAAGTTCGTGTTAAGCACTTTTGACTAGACGTTCAGGATATTATAACTTTCGCTTAAACAGACGCACTTCACCAATATTTTAATACAAAGTCCATCTTATCCGTTTTTCAGTTTCCACACTGGTTTTAGAAATAATTTGATTTGCATTCTTACTAAATTTATGAGTAACACTATGTCATGTCAACGACTAGCACATTCAATGAGCTGCTCAGCACTGATAACACATATTGTAAAGATAACACTTCATAACACTGTAGGTTATCTTCTTATTACGTGTTTTCCGGCATTCTATGAGAAAGGTTCGCGACATATTATTCTTATAGTTGACCCAGATTTAGGTTATCTACCACGCCAGTGGCACTAGTTTTTGGACTAAAATTAGTTACCGCTGAGATTTTCACTACACGATTCTAATTTTATTAACTGATGTACTTACTTAAAGTCCTATAACTTTATCAACAGATAGAGATACTAGTTTTCTCACATTTATAATCGTCGTAAATGAAGAATGATTTAAGTTTATGCGCCATTGTTATTATAAATACACCAACGTCACGTGCCTGTTGTAATTTCTGAGACTTTGAACTTAGAAACCTTCATTACTTATATCTTCATAATAGTCGGTATTAGCAATTCAAAACGTATCCACCGATAACTTGTGAAGTTAAGATCTTTTTAACATGAAAACATTATTTTAGTTAATTTTACTGAACAAAGTGAGTCCCTTGCCACTCTTCTTTATAGAGTCACCACAACAAAACCTATTGAAATTGTAATAAACACCAGACCCAAAATCCCGGAAATTCAAAAACGCATAGTCAACCTACATTTTGGCCATGATGTACCTAATTATTTTTATAAATAAAAAAACCGTATGGCCAGCAAGGTAAAAGATACCTAATTATTATTGTTTTTTTATCATTGCGGTTATTAAATTTTGTGATACATGAATCCTTAGATAAGCACACTGACATAATATTGGCTTTGCCATCAATCAGCCCGAGATTATAGACACATTCGGTATCTATCTGATACATTGATATATTATTCACGGGTGAATTTAAAATTATTAATAGAAATAGCTACATATACTTTTGGATAGTATAAAAGATTCAAACAGGGTTGAAGTTTCATTTAAATCATCATCATCATCATCAGCTGAAAGTGTTCCACTGCTGAACATACTTCCACTACAATTTCCTAATTTGAATAACATTATTCGATTGGTTTTATTATCCCACTAAATTTGTATTATGGTCGCCCTACTTCTGTAACATCAAAAATAGGTCTTCACTGGCTGACAGTAATATCTATTTTAACTTACTCATCTGCCTCATTAATATTCAGTAAGAGTCGAAATGTTACTGTTAAATGACTAATGTTTGTTTACAATATAAAAACATTGAAGCTTTTTAAAAAGGTAGTTAAGTAATCACCACTGTCTTTAATTCATAATTAATTATTATTACTTTATGGGTACTGTTTCAATCAAATTCACATGTCCCATTTAAGTTTAGCCACCGAATTTACTGTCTCAGCTTTTATCATTTAAATACATTGCAAGCGCGAGCACAAGTCCTCAACAGGTGCAAACAACGGTTAAGTTATCGCGGTCGTAACGTCTGAAAGCATCGGCGACAGAATCCCAACTGGCTATAAATACTCAGTCCAAAATAGACATGATCAATGAAAGGGAGACTTTAGGCCTGAGAGTGACATTTGCTTACGCACTCCTGTATAGAGTGTATATACACGTGGAGGAGGAAACAAGCCCTACTTATAATATTTACGTGTTTGTAACGTTTTCGCGCCGCGCTGAACCGATTTTATTAAGTTTGGTATAGGATTGATAAATTTATACCAAAAAAATATATATTAGGGTAGTGAAAAGCGGAGGAAAGTTGAGTAAATGCGTTGGTACCATGAATGGGGTAGCAGGGATCTGTTAGCAAAAATCAGTAGGAAGGTAATCTAGTAGGCCGCCTGGCCTACTAGATTACCTTCGGCTAAAATCGGGTTACTAACATCACATAAGCCCTTATGTGATGTTAGTAACCCGATTTTAGCCATTTAAATCAAAACATTTAAGGACCTACTGTTAGGATCTAAACTTTGGCAGAGTATCAAGAAAAAAATCGTGAAAAATACTAATACATTTGATGCTATTATATTATATTCAATTACCTGATTTATTAAGTATTAAAAGTGTGATGTGAATTATTTGATTAGATTAGATAAGCCTTTAATTTCCGAATGAATACTTTATAAATAATACAAATTAATTTTCAAAATTTCTAGTAACTTATGTGCCTTTTTGCATAGGCCTCCTCCAACTGTTTCCATTGGACTCTGTCTGATGCTACTCTCGTCCAGTGTGGTACCCTAGGTCAGCCTGAATTAAATTATAAGGCATTAGACAAATAAAAAATATATTAAGAAACAATTGAAGGGAGTGCAATAAAAATAAATATTATTTTCAAGAGTTTTATTTAATAAAAAGAGAATTTATACAAATCTAATGCTTTCTCTTATCATCTCTACTGTCCCGACTTGACTTAGACCTATCATTTGATCGATCATAGTCATCATATTTCCTAGAAGTTCCACGGCCACGCTTATCATCAGACCGTCTATCTCTTGAGCGGTCTATCTCCCTGTCCCGTGATCGTGATTTGTGCCGCTTGCTAGAGTAGTCGCGTTTCCTATCATACGGTGAGCGAGATCTCCTATCCTTCTTGGACTTATGACTGCTGTGGTACTTGGAAGATAGTGGAGGGGTTTTTGGTGACTTATCCTTTTTAGAATCCCTTCTTGTGTCTTTTGATGTTGATGGCGCTGGTGATTCGGACTTCTTTTCTTTCTCTTTCGCAATCTCTTGCTCCTTCTGACTCTGCATGTGTTTATTAGCTTGATAAATCTTCTTCAAGTTTTCTACTTTATGCTCCAACTCTTCTGGATTGACCTTTGCTCTTTTGTACAGTTGCAAAATCCTCATACACACTTCTCTAATTTCTTCTTCCGTGACTCTGAATAACAAGAACCAGTGCGGGTTGTTGGGAAGAGGCAGGCCAATTTTGCGTGCAGTCAAATAGATGCAAGCGCAAGCAATAGTTTCTGGAGGGAACCTCATGAATACATCGGTCCGGAGAGCATCATTCATATAGTTCCATGCCATCTGCATGAGTTGCCGGTTCTTTTCATACTGCAACAGCTGAAGATACACTACAATAAGCTTGTGTGGATGTTTCACATGTACACAGAAGCCAAGCTCTTTCAAAATACGCCTTTCAGCTTTTATAACCTGATTCTTGAGTTCTATGTAATTTTGATCAACAATTAGTGGACTTATAGTCTTTTGAGCTCTTACTTGCTTAATGTGATGGAATACATTAATTACATCTCTTATCCGACACGGCTTTTCTTCAACTTTAGACGCCAAGTAGATACTTCCCATAGCCATAGTTTCCATCGGATATCTGACGAACGATTTCGAATAGTAGAACCTTTGAAGGTAAATCTGACCTGTTGCCATAGCAACTTGGGGCAGCCGGAGTAGGATTCCGGCTGTCTGAATCATTTCACACCCTAAGATCCGAAGGTCAGTCTCTGTTTCTGTGTCGAGGCCATCTGCTTGTGACGGCGTTTCTTTAAATGCCGATTCCGGCAACAGGCAATTGTACAATGTTAGCACGATCTTCCCATAGTTCTTTTGGGGTTTTGTGATCGTGGTGGTGCTGGTTTTAGACGAATTTGGTGAAGACGTCGCCGTCATGATGCTATTGAACTGTGTCACTAGATTTATCACTACTTTCACTATTATTCTTTAAAGTTTAACGAAGTAGCACTTATAATACAAAAATGCGAGTATTTTACAGGTGTTTCAAGTAATTATCAAGAATAAAAAGCACATTTTTACGGGTGAAAACGCTGCGAAATGAGAAATTCTGACGTTTTGTTTCTGCAAGATGGCGCCACATACACATACATAGATGTCAAACCCAGACTTGTAAACAAGTTTACGCCCAATTCTTGCTAATGCTATGCAATTACAAAACTTTTACATACCTTGAGCCATTGTGTTTAATGTATTTTACTACACAAATGCTAAATTACAGAAGTAATCGCTACAAAACGATGTGTAAACATTATTCATTCACTGGATGAGTCAAGTAATCAATTTTTGAAGTTACGTTTAGTTTCACTTGCTCGATTCAACTTACTCTATGTGCGCGACTCTAGACTCGATCAAACTTTCCTTCTAACATTGAATTGTTATATTTTATTGATTAGTTGTTAAAAATAACTATGTTAAAATTAAAGTATATTATGTTATTTCAATGAAATCAATCATTATTTTTAACAATTTTGATAAATGATTTTCTTGTAAATAAAACGCAGATTTCAATACCGGTAACCGGTAATTCCATTTCCGGGCGGTAGATTTGAGATAAAAATCAATACAAGGTGCGTGTTTTTTGGGGCTTCACCAAAACAGTATTGAGAACGTACTTGTTTGCGATCTCAAAATAAATATTAGATATTGAACGAATGCAATTTCATACTGCAATTAAAAAACATTTAGGGCAATTATTTAAGCAAAATAATTATGAAAGCACCCTTGTTTCATAAAAATATAGGCAAAATAAACAAAAGAAATTGGTGTACTAAGTACTTACAGCCAGGATCTGTACACTTTTGAACAAAGGAGTCCAAGAAATCGTGACCCTCTCCAGTATCGAAGCAACACTTCACGAAAGACATTTTTTTCTAAGATTTAATTGACAAATAATTAACAACTTTCAATAAAACTTCTTAATAAATTAAATAACAATTGGAATACAACATTCATAAATTAATAACAAATGGTATATTTAAATATATAACAAAGCTCTTTAAATTGTACTACAAATCTTAAAGGTTTTCTTCCAAGAGATCAAGATTTGTGTAAATAAAATTAAAGATTATTAAATTATATCAAGCTTCAATGAGCTCCAGTAAAATAAAGAACACAGTTTTCAACAGAATATTGCACTAAATATTGCTTAGGTTTAGGCTTCACAAAAATAAATATTCAAATTGACCATTATTAGGTTATTTAGGTCACATTTCAGATAAAAACAGGGTTAGACTTTTTCAGTTTGTAGGCAGAATGTCAAAGCAAAATAATAGGAGCGAATCCGACCAAGTTAAATTGTCCAATCGTGCAAGTCTCGACACGGTTTTATCTGTCAAACAACCCGATGGCGTACGAACGACGCGCGCTGAGACATAATTCGTGTACTTGTCGACTGAGAAGAATTTTTAAAGAAATCATAACAAGTTACTAATATATTTACAATTTATCAAAGATCACAAATTCTACAAAAGCCAAAAAGGATATTTGTTGCAGCAGAAAATCATAAAAGTTAACTTATCATCAAGGCGAAATAACAAAAAAAAACAGACTGTAGCCGCAGGGCCATGGAAAAAAATATAAATGAAGAGACCATGTAAATCGGTCGTATAATGCGCGGGAATGAGAATGCGAGTGGACCAAACTCAGGAGATGATGGCGCTAGTGTCGTTAAGTAATCCTCTCGTCGCTGTTTCCGAACGCACATGGCACTGAGCGTGTGATGTAAATGTAACAGATTCTCAAAAACGCTAAGAGATGTCGCTACCAGTACGTAAATTAAAAGATTGATCAGTTGTAAAGTGGTAAATATTGCATGAATGCTTTGTTCACATTGGGGGTATTGTGGAAAACGATATTTGAAATGTTCATAAATATAATATCATAACGAATTGTTTTATGCAGAGTCTCTCTACACATTGTAATCAGTCAGGGATCAAACGAATGCCGAGAGTCGCATAACAATGGAATTTTTATTGTGTCTCGTTTACACATACTTGACGAGTTAAGGGGGTTTAGGAAGTTGCTTTTATTAAAATCAATTTATACTTTTTATGGGACTCTGGCTGGGTAATGTTGTTCCTAATGAAATGAAAGCAAGTTCGAATTTATTTTTTTATAGACTTACTCGTTCTTGTAACTCTTACTTATGTAACTAATCTAATAGTTAAGTATTGGTTTAGTATTTTTTTTTTGTTACGTTGATTGAACCCTCCGTGTATTTAAGTGTTTAAGTTGATGAGGGAGGAGGTATTACTCGCTAGATGCACTTTGAAATACAACTATCAGTCGTTCGTAGCATTAAAAAGGATGAGAGAGAACATATACGTAGGCAGGCCGAGACAAACATAGCATTGCAAACTCAATGCAAACATACGGAAACACGCAACAGGCGTTGCTCATTTTGTCATCGCACGCCAACGCAAATGTTATCATTGCATTGACTGAATACATATTCTTGACATGACACCATGATACAATCATTATTTTTCTAAAGGGACTTTTACAGAGTACAAATTAAATATTTTATAAATCTTCTTGGAGTAAGTTTATAAATCTTAGGAGGTGGTAGGAGGCAGTGAGTTGTTACTACTACGCAGCTACTGCGCTAGTAATATAATAGTAATAGTAAGTAGTTCAATGGTAGGAGGTTAGTTGTATACACGGATAAATTATCTATGGGGAGGGTTGGGTAAGCAACTAATGAAGAACTCATAAAATATTATAGCATGTTATTTCCATCTTGTTTTTGATTACAAATATGTGTGTGGTACAAAAGAAAATGTAAATGGACATAAAAAAATAGTCATTTCATGATGATATCAACCGCCATTTTGATCGTTTGTCAAAAGACAAAATGCCACATTTATTTCTATATATACAAGTTGTTTTCCTTGCAAAGAAACGGCCTCCTACGAATTATTTATTTGCACCAAAGGTTTCGACCACGTAACAGGCTCTCTCACTCGGCAATTTAGTTCATTCAGTCGACCTCGAGTTCTCCAAGAGAACGGCCGCCTTATTCCGCCATCTTTATCCACCTGTCAAACTGCGCGCCAATTTAATTGTGAACTTTTTAAATTTCGAATTTCGTGCCCCCAGCACAAGGTGCTTCGGAAAATTGATTTGTGTACGACGAAGGAGTTTTCAGTGATTGTTGTTCATTCAACTTGTGATTTTGTGTTGTGTTTTGTTTATTTAGCTGTTGCTGGCCGGAAAGTAATATTTATTTAAAGGTAGGTGAGAAACTTTAAGCATTGAAACAAAACATGCAGCATTTTAAATTCTGTACCTACATAAACTAACATAGAACAGTTTAACCTTTCGCTTTGCGATTGCAGATTTCATAAAAGCTCTAAACTAGTTAGAACTTAGAAGGGGAGAGTTAGTTCCCTTTCTATAAGTTATATTACAGCCTGACTGGCTGCTAAATTGATGTAACACGCATTAACAAAGTTACTAAAGACTTAAAAATCTAATTGAATAAAACGTACCTTTGGAAGTTGTAGGTAGGAACATTTTATCACCACATATACTTAGTGAGTTTTGGTAATCGTAATAAATAATGCATTTTCATTATAATCTGCAGTTCCTTACCTACGCCTACGGTAAAAAGTTGACTGAAAAGAAATAGTAGGTAGGTACGTACAATATGGGTATTAATACACTTTTGTCTATTCTTTCTATTATGTCAAATTCCATTTCAAATTCGTTTATTTACTTATTTACCAGTGAGTTGTTATGACTACGTATAGAGTAGAATTGCCAAGCAAAAAGTGGGTCGCAAATACGACGAAAATATTGTGACGTTTTCCTTGAAAATTTAATTTCGATTATGGAACCGTTTGTATGAGTTGATGGCAAGTAGCGTCAATTCTTTACATCACGAAAGTAATAATAAAGAACGCTAGTAATAGTAGTTCAATGTTTATACTCACATGAAGTGATAATATACCTGATACGAAAGTAGTTAGATTTCCTTTTCTGTCAAACAAAACGGATAACACGGATTTTGGTATTAAATCCAAATAAATAAGACACCACTAAATAGATGAAGTTGCGGTAAATCGGCAGTCCACTTGTAAGGAAGTTCTCAATAAAATACGTTTATGAATACTTAAGTACTTGCTTATTTCAAAACCGGTAAGTAAACAAAGTAATAAAAGATAAGTGTAAAATGAAGAAATAAAAGTAAACATAACATATAATATAAGCCTTCGTTCCACAAGTATGTTGAGTGACGTGTACCTACTTTTCTTGAAGGTTAAAACTTAAATATTCTGCATACATAAGACAGGTGGCAGAGGACATTGTAAAGTCCAAAGAGTAAATAGGGCTACAGTGGATCACTTTTGTATCTTCATTTTAATACCCCTCTTACCCAACTATTCCCTAATAAAATGGTACTTTCCTACTATATAACATTTCAAGCGTGTATGTGTTTGACCCAAACGGCTAAGCCAATTTCGATTAATTATCCTAAGTGTTATGATATCGAGTCGGTCGGGCATAGGATAGTTTAGATTCCTAGAATAAGTTTTTGTCAAAATTTTCGTATAAATAAATTATCTATTCTCTTCACACTCATACATACAGGGTGTATCTGACATCAGCCTTTAAATTCAGACACATTATAGTCTGCTTTATCATGAGCCATCCGCCGCTGAATCACAGTAGTGACGTCACACCGTGAAGGGTGTATATCTAGCCATATTATCAACTGCCACAAAAGACCAATATCCCTCACTGGATCACAGGTAGTGACGTCACACCATGCGTGAGGGGTATATCCTTAAATTTTAGCTATATTATCGACTGCTACTCAGCAGGCTAAAGATGCACGCCGTGATAAAAATTTATCGAGGCATTTTAGTGCCATGCCATTTCACTGCCATGAAAGTCATGTCGTACTGTCAACATTCGAAATATGACAAAATTATCATTGAACCCTAACATGCCACACATATTTTTATCGAATTTTGACATTTCGTCGTGTAAAATTATCGTCCACCATTAGCGACGACGACAAATAAAAAACAACATATTTAGAGCAAAAATATATGACTGAGTCGTGCGTGCCATATTTTATCCTAGGCTCTCAAAAAACAATAAAGTGTAAAAATATTGAAAAGAAAGTCCCCGTGGAACATTTTTTATCCATAACATATTTATTAATTTGAATTCATTATCTGTTATTGCCCACAGATTGATATACTCTTACTAATCTGTGGGCAATATCGAGTCAATCTGTCATTGTGTCAAGTTGATCATTTTGAGCCAAATCTGACATAAAATTGAGTGAATGGTTAGAAATTGACATATCTCGTTATCGTTGTGGATAAATTTGTCCAATGTGGTTGGCATGTTCGGGAATATGATAAAATAGCATAGAACGACTAATTTTGTCATGTCGATCGAAAGAAATGGTGTGTCATGCATGTTAGGCCTACAGCAGGCCTAGCATGCACGCCATGATAAAAATTTATCGAGACGTTCTCTCGCGTCTCGTTGTCAAAAATCGACATAATCGCCGTTGCTAACATGGCATGTTCTAAAAGTCATGTCCTCCTGTCAAAATACGAAGTATGATAAAATTGTCGACAAACCCTAACATGCGACACTTTTACATATCAAATTCCATCTATTTTTGACATTTGGATAAGATATATTGTCGTCGACCATTTTTGTGGACGATAACGATTTAATAATGGCTGTGCCTTATTATAATTCAATTCTATCTATGTACGAGGAACGCGAAAGGCGCAAAATTCAACGCAGAGCCATCAGGGATGTGTGCGATCCCTTTGACCTTCCCGACAGGGAATTTCAGAGGATCTGGCGCATCTCCAAAGAGATGGCTCACTACATCATTGAGAGGCTTCGCGTGGACTTGGAACCAAAAAATGAAGGTCTTCCGGTGCACCTTAAGGTAAGTCTTTAGTCAAGTTTTATCATCCATGTAGGTACTTTTCGTTTTCACAGTAATCAAAACATTTGGGCATGCTTATAGAATAGAAAATGTTAAGGTGTTATGTGAACACAATTTGAGTTGTTTCAATGCTATAGTTAGACAGATCTATCCAATTGTTAATTTGAAACAATATCTCTACGCAATTTAAGCGATGCATGTAGTAGACTACATAATCATCCATGTATATTTTCAGGTCTTATGCTCAATCCAATTTTTGGCCAATGGGGGTTACCAGCGCCAACTTGGTCAGGACCACTCTCTGTGCCAAGCTCAGACAACAGTGAGCAGTGTCTTGGACCAATTTTTAAAGTCCATTTATTTAAGGTACCCATGTTACTTTAGTAACCTTTGACACATAAGTACATAAATTCTGATAACGTTGCCATATGTTTTAAATATGTATTTCTTACAGATTATTTCCAGAATGGGTCCACTTCCCGAACACTGAACCTACCCGGAGGAGAATCGCAGACAGATTTCAAGAGAAGTTTGGGGTCCCAGGGGTGTTGGGTTTAATTGACTGCACCCATATTAAAATATTCCCACCACCTGGGCCAGAAGGGGCCCAATTCAAAAATGTGAGGAAGGGTGCACACACACTCAATGTGCAATTGGTAAGGAAAATATGATAAGATAGTGAAATATCATCTATTATTTAAAATAAGATACTAGTAGCTAAAAGTATTATGTGTTCTTTACCCAGATTGCAGATGCAGATTGCCGGGTCATAAGCGTGAACGCCAGATACCCAGGGAGAGTACATGACTCCTTTATATGGGCTCATTGCGCTGTAAAGGAGGAAATGAGGAGGCTCCATAGTGGAGGGATTGGAGACTATTTTCTTTTGGGTAAGTTTAATATTTCCTTAAACAAATTTGTAATTAATAACCTAACCTATGTGATGTGCAATAAAAAGTTATCTTAACTTACAGTTCTAATTTCTAAGCTAAGCATTAATTAATTAATTTATTGTATAATTTGTTTAGAAAACCTAAATAAACATCTCTGTTGCCATCTGCATTGTCTTGGTTAAGTAAAGGGAAAGGTAGTAGCAGGTAAATGAAACTAAGTAAGAAAATTAAATGTAGATATATTGATTTTTCTATTATAATCTAAACTTTCTATTATAATCTAATCAGTCTTCTTGTGGCCTTATATACTTAATCTTCTTGGCGATCTCTTCATTAACGACGTCGTCTCCTGAAAAAAAAGTAAAATTAAAAAAGTTAAAAAGTATAATTTTATATTCTAATGACTCTTTTCATTTCGTGTTACAGGTGACTCTGGGTATCCATTAGAGCCATGGCTTATGACCCCGATCTTACATGCCGAACCAGCGTCTCCAGAGCAACGCTACACAGACTGGCACTGCCAAGTTCGCAACGCAATCGAGCGAACCAATGGTTATCTAAAAGGCAGTTTGCGTTGCCTTGGGATCGATCGCGTGCTCCATTATGCTCCTGAAAAGGCATCTGAGATAGTTTACGCAAGTTGCGTAATTTATAATCTGATGAAGCATTTTGGGTAAATATATTGTTCATTTCATTCCTTAGTGGTTATTATTATTAAAGCTATTTTATAATAAATAACACTGCTATAACGACTATTGATATATTTACATTACAATACTATTATTGTCTTCGATTCAAATGATATTTTTATAATTTACAGGGTACCGATAGAGGAGGAGGAAGATCAAAATAATAACCTGCCAGAAGTGCATGACATAGAGCCAGCCCAGTTACTCCGAGTAGCCAGAGCTCGGAGGGAACGCATTATTCGAAATCATTTTTCATAATTATGTGCAGCTTGCTAAAATCTGACAAGTGCAAGGTTTGTTGCTTGCCTTGCAAAACCTCACTAACTTTTTTAAATACAATAAAACTCTAAAACATTAAAATATGTATGTCTCTAATTTGATAGTTTTGGTCTAGATTCATAAGAAAACTAGTTTAAAATATGGCATGGGAGTTTTATTTATTTATCTTATCCCTTTCATAAATGTTAATACATTAAGTATGTGGCATGGGGTAAATTACATATAAATAACAAATCTTATTTAAGTAGGTAAAACTATACTTACATTTGCCTGACTCTCATTTCCTGTTCTCTTGTGCGGTTAAACCGCCGCAGCTCTGCAACTAGCTCCTGAAATAAACATGAAATCATTAGTTAGTATTTTAATACAAATAATGCTTACTATTACACTATATTTTGTAAAATGCATAGCTTACCCGCACCAGACCGTTTAACTCCAACTGTGCGTTAATGAAACGGTCTGGAGGGTTCGAGGCTCGGACGCGCCTTCGCGTTCCGCGCCCCGTTGCTGGCGCAGCTGCTGCGGCTGATTGTGCAGCAGTAGGCAGGAGCCCTGGCGGCAGTGGCATCAATGAGCCTGCGCGCGGAGGCAGTTGTTGTTCAGCGGGCGGAGGCAGCTGTGGCCTGGCGGGTGAAGGCAGCTGTGGCCTGGCGGGTGAAGGCAGCTGTGGCCTGGCGGGCGAAGTCAGCTGTGGCCTGGCGGGCGGAGTCAGCTGTGGCCTGACGGGCGGAGTCAGCTGTGGCCTGGCGGGTGAAGGCAACTGTGGCCTGGCGGGTGAAGGCAGCTGTGGCCAGGCGGGTGAAGGCAGCTGTGGCCTGGTGGGCGGAGGCAGCTGTGGCCTGGCGGGCGGAGGCAGCTGTGGCCTGGTGGGCGGAGGCAGCTGTGGCCAGGTGGGCGGCGGTGGCGGCGGCGGAGATGGTGGCGGAGAGGGTGACCGAAGTGGTGGTGGTGGTGGAGACAGTGCGCCACTAAAGCCAGCTACCTCTACTTCATACCACACAGGTGGTGTTGAAACAAACTGAAATAGTAAATAACTAAGTTAATACCACACTTTAAATACACTATGACAAAGAAAATGATGTAGAATTTATGACATACTTAATAAAATACCAATTGATGCTAGTTATTATTTAAAACGAAAACTACACCATTAATGCATACATACTATACTTAAGAATACTTGCAAACATGACAGCTACCGTGTACATTATTTTTTTGAGGTATCATAAAATTATATATGAGCTAGGTATTCTAATGTTAGTGAAAATTAAAGTTTTGAGTAGGTACTTGTTGTTAGTTTCCACCTTAAGTTTGTAAGAAAACACTTTAGAATAATTTGATGTGAAATTAAATAAGTGTGTGTCTGTTTATTGTAAATGTGTTTACGAGTCAGTGTATTGTATATGTGTTTGTGATCCGAATAAATGTATTTTCTTTCCTTTCTTTTTTCTTTACATACACTTAATACACACATACATGTTAATGATAACTGAAGTTTGAAACAATTTATACTCAACTTACCCCTATCGGAGACTCCGGTGGCCCACAACCTAATGCCATCTCCCTTCCAATAGTACTGAGTACTATTTCACTAGTAAGGGAGAGGCCAGGTATAGAGCCACTGTTGCCTGTGGCATTAACTATTTTGTTTAGGGCACCACCCTCCGCCCTCGCCTTCCTTTTCTGGTCACGCCAGCACTAAAAAGAATTGAATTTATTGATTAATTTATGTGAGACAAACAACGTTTCACATTTAAAAGTCGCATTATATGATGTCTAATAACTTACCACCTTCCACTGCTCAACGGACCTATCTGGGCCCAACTCATCCAACGCCGCCTTTAGTTGGACCCACTGGCGCTCCAAATGTGCAGCACCATTAGGAGTACGGTACTCCCCCGCCGCAAAGTCAGGGTGCCGCTGCATGTATTGGCACAGATATAAAATCTGTGCCTTGTTGCTGCGCAGTTTTCTACAAGCAGAAAATGGCATAGGTGTTTTCCATTGAGATTCAAAAGACATACGTAAAAAAAACTTGTTACTTACGTTTTCGAAGCCATTTTCAGTGGAAAAGTTTCAAAACTTTTTCTCATCAAACGGAAAAAACTGTCAAACACAATGTCAAGTGACGTAATTTTGACATATGTCATGTCGGTTTTTATTTTTTTTATACAATGTGAAGCACTGATCATGTAAATGTGAAGTGTTTGAGCTCAATCGGACGTAAAATTGAACGAATGATGTTTTTTTTAATGAACGGAAATAATTTGTTGCCATTTTCAAAAATAAAGTATATTTCAATATGGTAACACCTATATATCAGGGTTATCGAACGCTATCGAGCCGATAATTCTTATCGAGAGTGGTTGGCATGTTAGCAAAAAGGACAAATTTATCGAAATCGACTACTTTTGACATGTCGATCGAAAGAAATATTGTGTCAGGCATGTTAGGCCTACAGGACGATATCCCTCACTGGATCACAGGTAGTGACGTCACGGCGCCCACGTTACGCCTTCGCTGCGAATGCGCGGGCGGTGCGCCACAAAAACAACCAATTAACGCCGAACGTCAAACGGATTTATATTGTATTGCCTTTTGTAATGTGCTGCTGGGTGTAAATGAAATAAGTAATACTTATTATATCACGGGTCAGGTTGACATTACAATCGAAGTAGGTGCATTAAAAAAATGTTCTAGTAACTAAAATTACTAAGAACTAGTATTATAGATAAATGCATGAAAAATCATCTGTAAAAGTTTGCACTATTTTGTTTTTAAAAGATGAAATATGAAACCAAAAATTGCGCACGGGCGGGATTCGAACCAGCATCTTTCTGGCAATCCGGGCCAACTGCTCTTCCAATTGAGCTACCGTGCCGTCGGTCCGACCGCGCGAAATTCTTGGTCTCATTGATACGTCATTGCGTGACGTTAGCGCCATCTACCCGTCTGTTTATGCAACAGCGGGCCAAGTAGTTATTCTTTACAGAATAAATTCAACTTGGAAATGATAACGCTTCGCTACTCAATGGTTTTACAATATTTTTAACACTCACAGTGTCATATTTTATTCTTAAAAGATGAAATATGAAACCAAAAATTGCGCACGGGCGGGATTCGAACCAGCATCTTTCTGGCAATCCGGGCCAACTGCTCTTCCAATTGAGCTACCGTGCCGTCGGTTTGGTTTGGTTTGGTTTCATATTTCATCTTTTAAGAATAAAATATGACACTGTGAGTGTTAAAAATATTGTAAAACCACTATTTTGTTTCTTTATCAAGCGAAAATAATTTTATCTAACAAAAACCACTAGCTGTTAACGATTATAAACATTTTACCTGTATTGTGATCCAACTTAATCAGTTCAATTCCCACTCAGTGTAAACGAATATTATCAATATAGTATTACTAGAGGTACAATGATATGAATACTAATATTTATATTGTTATATTATAGTAATTTATCAATCTAATTGAGAATTGCTAATTTGACAGTAAAGCATAGCTGTTTAACTGTCAAAACTGCATCGCAAAACGCACCCTGCCAAAATTCCTATTATCATAAAATTTTTGGATGATAAAAGATAACCCGAAAGTCCATAGCTCACTTCGATCTTTGAAAGTTTTCTGCTGTATATCTAAATAAAATAAAATAGTAAGTGCATTTTATTTTATAAATAAGAGCAGTTGGGCACGGGAACGGAACGGAACAAGGGCATTTTCTGTCTCCGCTTTTTTACCCTGATCTCGGCTAGGTACCAAAACTGGCCAGACCCTGCATATATACAGGTAGTTTGGCCATCGTTTCCGGGTTGACTATTATGTATAACCCTGTACTCAAAAATGAATTAATTTAATTAAACTTACTGCAAAATATTGTCGAAACCTACCCACTCGCATGAGTCAGTGACCTTAACTCGTTGATGTCTTTTATAAGGGCGTTAAAAGGTCAGTGCGCAACCTCGGTGATTCTCGTCCGTTGCAATAATTAATACAGAATTTTGCATACATAGTTTGTTAATATGAAGAAAAAACAATAAAACTACAAGAATAGGAGTAGAAACAAAGAAAAGCCACTGGAAAACGTTCTAATTGGTACGAAAAGCGCTTGCTAACACGACAAAAAAACCATTACAATCTCTCTGCATGACCTAAAGGTATGACTGGGAGAGAATGCTTTTAGCATTAAGTCCACCTTTGGTACACTTTTATTTGTGCAATAAAGTTTTTAAATAAATAAATAAAAAAACTGGAGTCATTTCAAACAAAAGAAGAAGCGAGGGGCAAGAGACTTTGAGCTCTTAAAAGGTGGTCACGCGCGAGTCAATAACACATCTTAGGTACTGTAGAGGTTTGGAGCTTCGCGTAAAACCTCTATGTCACTCCTGTTCGATTCTTCGTAATTTAAAGACTGAAAAACTTTCTTAAGAGTGACTTTTGATGTACAAACGTCTTAGCTCTTACGTCTTACGTCTTATTTCTCAAATCAAAAATCTTGACTTAATATTTTTACGTGATACATATAATTTTCATCATAAAATACGTTTAATTGAAATATTGTTGAAGTTCAGTGAAATAAACAAAAAGTCCATCACGAAAGCTGAGTATTTTTTATTATTTGTACATTACACGTAGAAACATGTATGTTTCTGTTGAGTGTACTCAAGAAACACAATATCATAAAGATCATAACAACATCCAGTCTTCATTCTACAACACCCAGGCTTCACAGTACCTACAAAGATCAAAAACAATAAGCTAGGTACAAATCCACATTCCACTTCCTGTATGGAGCTGTATATGATGGATAAGACCGATTTATAGTCAGTTCACAAATATATTTTTTAAACGCTGTACTTATTAGCTTAGGCCGTTGCCCAACAGTAGGATGTATAAAAGGATAAATTAACTTTTTTATTTTTAGTATTTATTGCATAAGCAATCGATATTATCGACAGACAGCCCTATTCAAAAGGGCAAACTAAATGATTGACGTATGCAAACTCGTGCGTGTGCGCCTCTGATATCTTCATCGCACTTGCGCTTGCGCACTTATGTGTAGAGCGAGGCATAAATAGAAGTGGCACAAAGGCAGTCAGAATTTGATCCCAAATAAATTAGAAGACTCGAAATTGTCTTCCAACTCATTAAAAGTAGATTTCTATTATAGGTAGTTATTTTTTAGTATTATTTATCAGATTTTTGTGATATTTTAATATTTAAACAATCACACTCAATGTTTAATTTTAATCGTTCAGACTTTCACGTTCAGATCAAATGCTTGATTTCAAAATTTTATTTAGAACTAGGAGACCCAGCGAACTTTGTATCGCCCCCGGCCCCACTAAGAGAGTAAGAAGATACTTGAATATTTATTTTATAAGAACCTTGACAATAACAAACACAATATAAAATAATTGGTCAAATTGGTTCAGGCGTTGTTGAGTTATTTATTACCAACATATTTTGCGATTCATTTTTATATTTAGATTGCTGTTGGCAGTTCTAATAGATTTTAATTCCTACACTCATTTTAAACACTTATAAATTCTCATCATAAGTGTTCTTTATTGTTTGCGAGAAACATTGCTATAAAGTGTAAGCGGTTTCTGACAAGATCTTATCAAGTAATAGTTCTCTCATTTCTTACTTAGTGCTTAATTACTAGTGTAATGGCTTGAACAAATGAGCACGAGATATTTATTATGCAAGTAGTAAGGCGTTAGGCTTAGTTTATTGTTTACGGTTAGAAGTTTGTGCTTATTTAATTTTAATTCTGTTAATATTATTTATGGTAATTATAATTAATATCCTTGGACATTTCACACAGCGCCATCTGGTCCCAAACTAAGCAAAGGTTGTACTATGTTAACCAGACAACGGTTGGTTATGAACATACTTAACTTTACTTTTTTTTTTTAACACATACATATTATACATAGAAAACACCCAGACCACTACAAACAGACATGTTCATGCACACAAATGTTTGTAATGTGCGGGGATCGAACCCGCGACCTCTGGCGCAGTAGCCAATTTCTTAACCACTGCGCCAAATCGGTCGTCGGATGGTTTCGCTTCCTTCGCTATTTAAGGTCTGGGCACACAGCGAGCGTGGCGTGACGGCGACGCGACGCCGGCGGAACGCCAGCGCTATGAGTCAGTCACACTGCAGGCGTGACCGTCCTGCTGGCGTCCCGCCTGCCGTTCCGCCCGCGGTGTGACGTGATTTCGCATTCTTAAATAAGATATCAAGCGATTCTGACTTGGAAGCAGCTTTGCTCTTGTTTGCTTTAGCTCGAAAGAAAAAAAAAACGACTATGGGTGCATCAAGTGAACCAGAAGAGAAATCAGTATGGTGAACCTCTGACACATTTTATCAGACGTTCAGTTGTTGCACTATCCATTATTTTGGTCCTAAAAGTTGTATTTAAATACAAAACTCCGTCCCGCCGAGCGCGACACGTCCACGCTCCGTCGTCTGTGTGACTACTAAATACGAACTCTGTATAACACAACACTTGCCGTCCCGCTCACGCCGCGTTCGACGGGACGGTAGCCCGTCCCGCCGCGCTGTGTTTTGTATTCGCGCCCGGCGCGACGCCGACGTGACTCGACAGTTACCGCCCCGCCGAGCGTGGCGGCGCTGTCTGTCATTTCTCCCATATTTCTATATTATACAACTTATCCAACCCGTCGGCGTCGCGTCGCCGTCACTTCGCCGTCCCGCCACGCTGGCTGTGTGCCCAGACCTTTAAGCATTAGATTTTCCTCACAAACTTTCAACCTTTATTAAGGTGATTTCGGGATCCAAAATTATCATTTGTCCGTCTCGATGGAAAAAATGACAAAATTCATTGAAATCGATTGAGCCGAATAACATTTAGTTCAATGACTTGGCTAGTTGACGTTCAGATATTTAATTGGATATTGGCACTTATTTAACTGCCTAGGCATCCAATTAACTAGCTGATTCAACCAGATGACTGCGACACACACTTTTGCATTAACTTTGTGATAATGTGTAGTTAGATTAAATAAAATATAAATATTTAATATTACTGCAATAATTACTGGTACTGTACAAAACAGCAAACACACACTAAAACCAAATATTTACAACAAAATAGGCTCAATTTCGTTATCATGACATGATTAACCGTAACTTATGTTTTTTGTATGAGGTATTCACATTTTTAAATGACGTCCATAGCTAGCTAGCAACAACATCAGGTGAAACTTTTGGCCAACAAAAAAGCGCTTTTCATGATTCAAGTGGCATTTGGGCAAAAACTGCACGTGTTGAGTTATCTCGGCCGTTCATCCGTGAAGTTCAAGGTTCCATTCCTTGGCTTGACAAACGATATTAAATTATAGCTTTTGCGCGCGACTTCGTCCGCGTGGAATAGTTACTTCTTTCTCCCGTTTTTTACACATTTACCACTATATCTTTGCTCCTATTGGTCGTAGCGTGATGTTATATAGCCTATAGCCTTCCTCGATAACTGGACTATCCAACACAAAAAGATTTTTTCTATTCGAACCAGTAGTTTCGGAGATTAGCGCGTTCAAACAAACAAACAAACAAACAAACTCTTCAGCTTTATAATATTAGTATAGATTAGTGCGACTGGTTCTTCCTGATTCGGAGGTAATTTGTATAGCTAACTTTGAATAATGTTAAGACTTAAAAGTCACGTGGACGAATAAGAATTTATAACGATTTGAATAAACTTACATTATGTTTGAATCTTTCGTATTAAAAAGTATCTAATAGAAGATTATCAGTACCTATCATTATTTTCACTGTTCTCGTTTGGTTTTCTGAAGTGTCTGCATTCACTGTGCACTCATTTTATAGATCTTGGTCAAAAAAAATATAGAAAATACACACACTTGTTGTCAATAAGTGGTGTGCTAAGCCCGCTGGCTTTGAAGAGCTCCCATATTCACGGATTCGATTCCCGGTCGGGTCAATATAAATATAAATAATTATTTTCTATATCGTTTGGGTTGTGGTGCTACCGTTGTTTCTTATTTCCATTACACATCTTTAGACATACTCTTACTAATCTGGGACCACACAAGTGCATACCTACTTACTTTGGGGTCAGATAAATGTATGTGATGTTTTCCAATATTAATAATTTGGATCATTATTTTAAGTCGTAAGTAAAAACGAAAATCAACTTACTAATAATAATAATAGTCCCCCTAGCCGATTTCGACTACGATGGCCAGTCACAACGACTAACCGACTGCGCGGGACATATTATAGTGCACAAGTGTGTGCGCAAACACAGGTGCACTCTCTATTCCTTTCACTCTCATAGCCCGATGGGACAGCAATCTGACACGACCGGAGAGAGATCAGGCGCAGGACCAACGGCTTAACGTGCTTTCCGAGGCACGGGGGTGAAAAACACCGCCAACTTCCAAACTCCGGGCTACCCTGAGAATTTCTGAACAGAAAAACTCCGGTACATATTTTTGGCCCGACCCGGGAATTGAACCTGGGACCTCCGGCGCAGCCGTCGCTTTAAAATGCGACCCTCTCACCGCTGCGCCACCGAGGCAGTCAAACAACTAGGTTATTAGTAGTCAACTTACTAATAACCTAGGTAAAACATAGGTAGAGCTAACGACACAAATACACCATCAAAGAACATTTTTTACCTCCTTTACATAGTTGTAGTTGCGCCATTTTTTGCGAACAAAAAGCAAACAGCCTATTCGATATTCAGTAGTTTAACTTGCAAATAAACGTTTTCAACACTTGGTCGGTTGCCAGAGTTTGTACAACGATTGCTTAAATAATGAATTTACAATGACCTGTCTTCCTGAATTTGCCAATAATAAATACTTGAAGTTATTTGTATTCAAAGTATTTTGTTGAAAAAAATTTTTTTTTTTCAAAGTTGCATAAGAAGAGGAAACTGTTTCAATAAAGTTTTTAACCGACTTTAATAAATAGGAGGTTCACAGTTTGACCTGTATGTATGTTTGTCCGCGAATATCTCGCGTTTGGCTGGACAGATTTTGATGCTGTTTTCAGTAAAGTATTTGTCACACTGAGGAGAAGGTTCAAGTTATTCAATTCAATTCAATTCAATTCAATTTATTCACAAAACAATAATACATTGTGTTTGAATTAATTAACATTAAATTATAAAATAAAATTACAACATTAAAACAAATAATTAATTACAGTAGATATGTCAAAGTAAAATTAAAATTAAAACATTTGAAAACACAATTGAAATGTATAATAGAAATGTCAATGTTATTTATAGAAATGTCACAACATCATTAAAAATATAATTCAATTCCTCCATTAAAATTAGTTTCTAAAAATTCATCAACAGAGTAGAAGCACCCCTTCAACAGAAAAGACCTGAGTTCCTTTTTAAAGTTACTCTCATACAGAAGCAGTTTTAACCTGACCTGTTTTTATTTAGCTATTTTAGTTCAATTAGGTACAAGATAAGTAATAAAAAATTTGAACTGCCATAAAAAAAAACACTGAAAGGACTAAAATAACGCATAGGAGAAACAAACTCAATCGAAGTCGGTGCATGATGTCAACCTTTACGGACAGCAATAGTCTACGTATGCACATTACTTGTTTTGTTTCTTTCTCCTATATGCTTTATTTTAGTCCTTTTAGTGTTTTTTAAGGAGTTTCAATTTTACTACCTTCATATTTTGGTTGTACATCAAAAAGAAAAATACAACTATCAAAAGATCAAACCGGCCATAACCATTTTCTTAATTGCCCCAAATAAGTAAATAAACAAGATCAACTTCACATCGTGACGGGGTTATTAGCGCATCACACTCGCGCACGATATACTTAGATCTCATTTTGTTTGTACAAAACACAATGTACGCCATAAGCGAGACCAAATGTTTGTCACGAAAACGCAATTCGTATCTGTGACATACATGTTGCGAAGGCTTTGGAAATTAGAGCAAGAACGTAGCAAATTGTATGTGATACGATCCTCCCAACCGAATCCTTTGCCGAGATTAACCATGCGGGAGATCATGTGTTGGCGAAAATCTGCATAATATATAGTTATAATATATGTCAGAAGATATACAGCAGTCTTCCGCGACTTCGTCCGCGCGTTTTGAGTTCCTCTCGTCGCAGCGTGATGTTTTAAAGCACCTCCCCGATAAAAAAGTTATGCAACACCAATAGTGTTTTTTTTAATCGGTCTAGTTGTTGCTGAGGTTATCGCGGTAAAACAAACAAACTATTCATCTTTTAAATTTAGTATAAATAGTACGAAATACACATGAGCACTTTCTGCTCCTTCACTCAGTCAGGTGGACGGCTCGGTCGGACATGGTTGGACAGAGATGCTGGACCAAATAGCTGTACACCAATTTTAAACAATTCAAAAAGAGCCCGGCACCTCTAGGACCAATTAACTCGTAAACAATGGATAGCATTACATTGTTCTGATCACACTTAACTATAGACAACGTTTTATAGCTATAAACGCACTTGTGCAAAGGAAATGCCGACGACAAAGCCAGCATCACAAGCTGGAATTTAAACTTAAGCTGCTGTTGAAACGTTTGGGCCGTGGGGACCTTCGGCTAAATTGCTGTTTAGAAAAATTTCGCCAAAATTAAATTAGCTGGCTGGTTTATAGCGCAAAGGATTAGCATAGCTATCCAACGCGGCAACGCAGCCAGCATTATAGCCTCCTTGCCACAAGGAAATGGTTTCATTTTTGAATAGGGTAGTCTTATTTTTTTATGTTGCATGTCTTAGTTTTATTTTTTTCTTGTTTGTTATTAATAAATATTTTATAGCTGTTGGGTGCCTTCAATAATAAGGTTCCTTTGCCGGCCGGTGATGTTAACACCTATATTATTAATTGACCCTTGTTCGTACCAAGTTTTCTGCATAAATACAGCATGCGGCCATACATATTTGCGGCGCCGATCATAACATAGCTTGCGTGGGCGATGCAAGGTGACATATGACGTCACACCTGCGCAGCGCAGCCTTATGTAGCGCTTTCCGCTATTTATGTTATTTTGCGGTAACGGTATAGGTATTATTGACACAAAATATTTTAGATATGACTATGATGTTCTGAAGAAGAATCGAAGAACTTTGATTCTCGTAAAATATCGGTCAATTTAGCAAGTTGAAGTCACGGACTGATACATTGTTTAATGTACAGTCGTCAGCACATCAGACTATACATTTTTGTTGAAAAATAAAGCTCTTATACTAACAACATAAGATACCACAGTGTTTAGCTTGAGGTGCTGGTCGTCCGTATATTGTAATTAATCACATTATTGCACTTTATTATGCAATTTAAAGTAGGCACATTGTAGGTTGACGAGATCAGTTTCCAACGTGACCTTGCTTGGGCGTAAGAAAAATGATCCCTGTGGCTGGCGGTTTTCCTCAAATGATCGTTGTAATGGCGAAAGAAAACCATCATTGTAGAGTCGAGGTGACCTTGCAAGGCGTCGTGTTTCAAAGTGGTTTTATGACTAAGTAACGTGGACCGATTTACGCAGTGACAAGTACTTATAAAGCGGTTGACTGCATATGCAAATGATTGCAAATACTTAAACATTTTATGAAATGTTGAAACATTTTTAATTGCAACCTTATAAAGACAGATGAGGCAATAATAAAATTTTAAGTGAATCAATTGAGCAATTCGCTAATTTTGACGTTTATATCATTCGGTTTATTTCGATCTAAGAAAAAAATACTAGGTCTGCTCTTTCTACAGTTTTTACAAACATCTAATATTTATCACCAAAGTCTTTCATAGTATTTACTTTGGATTATTGATGCAAATTCCATTTGACTTAGTTTGTTTTCCAAATTTACGCAATTAGGATTTATAATATCCATTTCAAATCGTCACCATACCACACATACAGACTAGCCAAGTGCAAGCAACCAGATCTTAGACAATAACGCCAGGGAAGTGATTCAAATCAACCAGCCATACATAGACCGGTGTAATCAACATCCTATTATCATATCAACACCGGCGTATAAATGAACTGGTAACATTTATATGCGAGTCTGAACGCGTCCGCATGCTTGCACTAATCACTCAATGGAATCGTGCGTGAGAACTGTGTCTTGTATTGTGTTTGACTACAGTATATTTAAAACTGATATCTATCTACTAATTGGTCAGTTTATTTAATTTATTAGCAATTATTTGAAACATTTTTTTTTTATCAACTTATACAATTATTTATCCAATTCTTTCGCATCTAATTTCACTTGACACTGCTGTGTATTATTTTGGCGACCGTCGTTAGAATTAAAAGAAAATACTTGCTTTCAAATATAATTGGCATCATACACAACACATACCTACAGAATCAACGATTCATAATTATTTTTGACAGTTAACGAGCAAAATATAAATACAGTAACAAATTAGATCACCTTTGTGATGTGATCTTGAACTGAGGTCCGGCCTGCGGCCAAGTCACTTCAGCTCGCTGAGAAATTAAAATATTTATTTTAACACGTCGCGGCAAGGTCACCGCGTTGCTCTAGTCTAGTGTCAACGCCGAGGTGTTTGTAAATGAATAAATTATATTTGGCAAATATAATGATTTGTGTACTAAGTAAACTGGTAATTCTACTTAAAATGGCGATAAAATTAAAAGGATGTTTAAACTCAATATATATATAATCAAATGACATGCTATTTTTAGTTAACATTAAAGTATTGGACTTCATTCACATTTGATTATAATAACTAAATCTTTAGATAGTACTTTCATTACAAATACCTACATCTTTATTAGGTGCAAAACCAAATATTACTGTCGGAGGGTTTAAGGGTTTTAGGGTACCTACAGCTTTCTCTAACAATTCTTAGGAAGTAATCCTGACATTTATTTATAACGAAATTACTTGATATTTCATTTGAAATAAGATAAACTCAAATCTCGATAACTATATTTATTCGCCAACATTTTCAAAATTCGCCAAGCAAATAAAGTTACACTAGGTACTTCATCCCTACCAACACATTGTGTTTTTTGTAATCAGTTTCAGTTAATTCAACAGTTGGTCGTACCTACTTAATAAAATGAAAGAACGAAAAAAAATACTTACGTCAGCTCTTGTAGATAATAAAGAACTCTAACCTGCGCAAGTATAAACCTCAATCGGTGTCCCTTAATTTAATTTGAAACATAATCACTCATTGGCCACAGCATCTTTAAAGATGATATTTGCAGTGTCATGGAGGTCTGATCTGGAGTCTGCATCGTCTTCGGTGACTATGGAGTCCAATTGCAGCGTGGCACTTCTTGCCGCAGTTGTCACAGGTGAAGCGTGTATCAAGGGGAGGAGCAGCTTTGCGTTTAAGCCTTTTATGTTTAAGATGGTCCAGCCAGGCTTCATCGTGTTGCGACACCCCGAGGGCAATATCGTGGCGCCATTCTGGTTTCATGCTTGCGCGTGTTTCCCAATTTTGAGTACTGATGCCGAATGAGTCCATATCCCGTTTGCAAGCGTCTTTAAACCTCAGCATGGGGCGACCTACAGGTCTTTTGGCATTAGCAATTTGTCCGAGCATAATCTCACGCGGCAGTCTTTCAGGGCCCATCCGATAGACGTGGCCAAGCCAGCGGAGCCGTCTCTGTTTCAAAATTGCTGTAATGCTGTTGCAATTAGTTTTAGCAAGAACGGCTTCATTCGTCATTCTATCCTCCCATGTGACTCCCAGGATAGACCGCAGACAACGCATATGGAAGGCGTTAAGACGACGTTCCTGCTTGGTATAAGTAGTCCACGTTTCCGATGCGTACAAGAGGACACTTAGGACGCATGTTTGGTATACGAGGACTTTTGTGGCAATGGTAAGTTTATTGTTCTTCCAAACACGTGCAGAAAGCCTTCCAAACGTCGTAGCAGCTCCTCCAATACGGGTGTCGAGCTCTTTGCTGTTAGAGAGCTTGGAATCTGTGGTGGAGCCTAGGTAGCAGAAGCTATCTACAACCTGTAATATAGCGCCATCCAGAACGATGTTAGGTGTCTCGTTTGTACCCTGTACCATAATTACGGTCTTTTTGGTGTTGACACTCATTGAGAACATCTGGCAAGTGCGACCAAATCTTGAGACTAGCTCCTGTAGTTCCTCTTCTGAGTTGCCGACTAGTGCAGCATCATCTGCATACAGAAGATCACGGGCAATTATCTCATAGCGATTCCTTTTAGATCTTAACAGGCTGATGTTAAAAAGTTTGCCGTCTCTCCTCGTGTGCAGATGTACTCCGACGTCGCAATCTTTAAAAGCCACTAGCAACAGAGCAGAGAAGAAAATCCCGAAGAGTGTTGGCGCCAGCACGCAGCCCTGTCTTACACCGCGGTTAACGTTAAAAGGCGCAGACGCATTACCGTCAAAAATTACCGAGCCCTGCATATTATCGTGGAAGGCTTTAATCAAGGATAGTAGCGTGGGTGGACATCCAATCTTCACCAGAACATTATAAAGACCCTCCCTGCTAACGGTGTCGAAGGCTTTATTTAAATCAACAAAAGCTATATACAAAGGCAGTTGGTGCTCGCGACATTTTTCTTGGAGCTGACGGAGAGTAAATATCATATCAGTTGTGGATCTGCCAGCTCGAAATCCGCACTGTGATTCTGGATAGATCTGAGATGCTAATTTTTCCAGCCTTCTCAGAACTACCTTGGCGAATGCTTTGCCGGCGATGCTTAAGAGTGATATTCCTCTGTAATTATTGCAGTCTCCTATATCGCCTTTACCTTTGTAGAGAGTTATTATGTCTGCATCTCTCATATCCTGAGGTATGGTGCCCTCTCTCCAGCAACGCAAGAGACTCTGGTATAACGCTGGCGATACGCAATCAAGCTTAATAACTTCAGCCGGCAAATTGTCGCGACCAGGACTCTTACCCAATTTTAATTCTTGAAGTGCATCCCGTAGCTCATCAGTACTAGGAGGATCGTCGAGCTGTGACATGATAGGATAGGTTGGTAAATTATCTAGGGTTTCTGGAATAATGAATACCTCTTCCGAGTAAAGATTAGTGTAATGCTGCGCCCACCTATCAAGCTGCTGTTGCTTGTCAACGATAGGATTGCCATTAAGGTCTTTTATTGCAGCACGTTTTCTTACTGTCGGCCCAGTGGCAGTTTTGATGCCTTGGTACATACCCCGATAGTCACCAATGTCTCGGCAGTGCTGTATTGATTCGCAGAGTTTGTTCCAGTACCGGTTTGCACAAACCCGAGTAACACGTTGCAGATCTGCTTTAGCACGTTTGTACATAGACACTGCCTGATCACATTTAGGGCTGTTCATAGCACGTAAACGAGCATTCCGTTTACATTCAACGTAAGGACGCAGTTCATTTTCACTATCCGCAAACCAATCACTTTGAGCGTTAACCAGTCTCCCAAAAGTTTGAAAAGACGTCTCCGTAAGAACAGTTCTGGTTAGGCGCCACATAGCTTCCGCATTTTGAGCGTTACATAGCTGTTCCTGTGTCAATTTAGCTTCCAGATCTTCAGTGATCTGTTTAAAAAGAGCATCATCGTGAATCGCCTTTACATTTAACTTTATTGTGCAGCGTGTAGGTTTTCTAGAATGGATCTTTTTAGGAATAAGACGGGTCTTAGCTAAAACTAAAGAGTGATCTGTATCGCAATCTGCACTATGGTATGTCCGGGCATTAAGAGTATCTCGTAGGTCGCGCCTTCTAGTTATTATAAAGTCTATTTGATGCCAGTGGCGTGAGCGTGGGTGTTGCCATGAAACTTTATGAGTAAGCTTGTTCTGGAAATAGGTGTTAGTAATACAAAGAGAGTGAGAGCTACAGAATTCGAGTAGTCGCTGACCATTTTCGTTCATGTTTCCAATGCCATGCGAACCAATGCAATCTGGCCAGTCGTTCACATTGTGCCCAATTCTCGCATTAAAGTCTCCTAACAATATAAGCTTATCCACGTTATTAACTTTGTTCACGAGTTGATGGAGATCTTCATAGAAATTGTCTTTATCTTGTGGTAGAGCTTTCAAGGTTGGTGCGTATGCTGATACTATTGTGACTGGGCCTGAAACAGTCATTAGCCGAATGGACATCAATCGCTCTGAAACAGAAATTGGTTGCTCACAACAGCTAACCAAGTTGTTACGAACTGCAAAGCCAACGCCATGCTCACGTCGTTTGCCCGCGTCTTTCCCTTTCCAGAAAAAGGTGTAATTGTCTTCGCGCAGGCTGCCCTCTTCTGCAAGACGTGTTTCCTGCAGCGCCGCTACATCTATGTTTAGGCGAAATAGCTCCCTATCAATTCTAGCTGTTTTCCTATCCACGGTTAAATCGTCCCTTGGAGCATTGCATCCAGGTAGCATAGTTCTCACATTCCAGGTGGCAAATCGTGTAATTTTTGGTTTTATATGTATTGATTTTTTGGTGCTAGGTGCTTTAATTACCCATCTTGTTTCAAACACTGTGACATATTTGCTGCTCCACACACCTATAGAAGCGCAAGATGGGGGACGGACTAGTACCTTATTGGCCGGGGGCTGCCCAGCTTAGGCGGGCGTTAACTAGTCAATTAGTCACGATGAACTATCCCACCGTCGAGAGTCACCCCTGGCGCCCGCGCACACGTCCATTAGCGCGTGGCTTATAACCGGTGACTGCGACTCCCCCTGTTGTTATTCGCACCTTTGCAGGCACGAGCAGAGTGTCCTCTCCGCAGACACTGCATCGCCTGGGACGCGATTTTGAAACCACAGACTTGCCCAGCATCTATGGCTCCCTCTCGACCTCAACGACTATATCCACAGGAGCGACGTGTCGCTACGTGTGGAGTCGAGTCGGTTGCAGGAGTTGCCGACTCATTCAGTTTGGACCTTACTGTCGACTACGGTACTCCGGATCCGTGCCCCATCCGCCAAACACGCCGTTTCGAAGGTTGCCTTCTCCGCCGTGCTTGCCGTTAAGGTCTTCACCCATTACCCTGAGCAAGGGCTCCACGTTATACCCCGCAGAGTTGGGTCCCTGGTCGAACTCAGCCACCCCATCACCCCGGCCTACTGAGGTGAGGTGTGCCCACCCCCGCGACGAGGACGCGCCGAACAGGAATTACTCCAGTGAATAATAGGGAAGTTTGCCCTATTATCCCCGGAGCTTAGGGGCCGAACATAATAATTGCACCCTTATTATTAAAAAGGAGTAAGTACTTAGTATCCATCCACCCAGTTATGAACTCATGCAATTAATTTGGTGTTGAAGTTAGCACGGCAATTATCAAGTAACTTAATTAACTAAATCGTGATGTTAATTATTTTTTACTGACTTAAGGAACTACAGACGGATATAACAATCACCGATTTAACTGTTTTACAGCAATTATTGTTTAATTGATAAGTTTTGTAATAAAATTGAAAAAAAAATATCGCATAATGACCAATAAGTATTTATGCTGCACATTTTATTTGACAGCTTCTTACAGAATACGATTTTGGAAATCACTCTTTGGAATCTACCTTAATATCTTTTCCATTAGTTTAAACAAAACATTGACCGCACAGTGAACGATTTTCAAAGGCACACTTAGTGACAAATAAGTTGACTTGTCGCAATCGCAAAGCCTTGACAAGTGGCATTCACCACTCCAATTTACTTAAAATACTTGCACGTAAGCCTATACTTACAGCATTTCGCCTCAAGTTTGATATATTTAATACAAGCGGTTCCCCGCGGCTTCACCCGTGCTCTGAGCAGTGTTGCCAACTCAGATTTTAAAAAAGGCGTAGACCACATTAGAAAAAGACGTAGATTTTGACAAAATCGGATAAAAAGTTAGTAGATCTACATGAGTACTTACTTTTATCTAAGTAAAATTACAAAAAAGGACAGTAGCTAAACCCAAATTAAATATTGATGTATACCTATTTATGCAATAACATGAATTATTTAAATTTAATCACCAAACAACACAACTTCGAATTTAAGTTTTTGACAGTTTGTGCAAAGTAAACGCTCCGTTCTACAAAGTCACACCTTTATTTCTGTGCTTTTTGAATTTTCAATTTTTTTTTAATTATAATGTTTCATGAATGAAAAGGTTATTCCAATTATGCCCTTTCAGCCTCAAAAGTTATATTCTTTTACTTTGTACAATCTGATTAAAATACGTAGATTCCGGGACTGAAGTTCGTAGGTTCGTATGAAAGGCCTAAAGTTAGTAGATCTACGTTAAAAGACGTAGATGTGGCAACACTGGCTCTGAGGGCCTGAAAAACGAAATCAATCAATACGATCATCGTTTTGTGGATCTATAGCATTTTAAGAATACAAGACTGTAAATAGGCTAAGTATTAAAACTATTGAACAATACCTTACTTAAAACCAGCTTTACTTTTCTGGTAGAAAATCAGCTATTCAAAGAGATCCTTTTATCATAGTCCTTGACCGTTTCGCTTTCAGCACGTGGGTGAGCATGAGTTGAATTGAAAATGCTATTGAGTACAGTATCGTTATTGTTTTTGCAGTGATACAACAGCCAGGCGACATATTTTGACTAAAATATCCTAGTTTATGAAGTTAAGGTTTGTGAATTTTAAAAAAAGCTTGGTTTTATGAGATCTGCTTATTGTTTGACACTGCGAATCTTGTTGTTGAGAAAACAATTGAAATTAATTACTTAGGGTCTAAATACGAACACCTCAGGAAAATAAGAATGAATAAGTAGGTTGTTAATAGATCACCATCATAGACATCGATCGAGGTCAAATATCTGCTTAGCCTCAAAGAAAGTAAATAACTCCTAAATTAGGGGCTAATTTAAAAAGCAGCATAGTTGAAACTGTCAGAAAATATTAATTTAAAAATCACATCTCAAAAAATACGTTCTACGCAAACAAAAACACAACTTTTCTAAGGATTTATAAGATGTTTTTCCTAAAACAAACGAATGACTCACAACCGCAACCAATGCTATACTATCTAGATCTATAATTGCCAAAGACGTCTCAAGGCAGTCTATTGTACGGTAATCGACGAACACAATAGCAAACACCTGTAACTATACCGATAGTTATTAACATAGCACGCAAAGGCACCTTTCAAGGAGGACGGTGTCAGGGATCATCGCGTTTTACTTGTGTTTCTACATAAATGCCAATTGTTATGTAAAAAGAAAGTTGGCCTGTAAACATCCCACTGCTGGGCAAAGGCACCTCAAGTATGAGGTGGTATGAGCCACACTCCACCACGCGGGCTCAGCTAGGATTGGTGGAGAGGTATTTGCAAGGCAAGCGACCAACCTTGCTATTAAATGCCGCCCATAGGGATCTACTTGGCTAGGATAATCGACATAATCCGGGAACATCTGGTTAATGATCTTCGTGATATACGTCACTTTGCATGACGTCATATTTCTATGTCACCCATTAAATCTCGACCGCGCCGTAGTAGCGTAGGTTGCAGCTACCATAACTGCGCTACTTACGAGCACCCCCTAGCCAAGTAGAAACGTATCGTAAGTAAACCTACTAGGCACTTCACTAATGGACAATTTCTAAAGTAATTTTAAGCCTGTACGACTTTGCCTCCTTAAATGTGATCCAAACAATATTTCACCCCCTTTTCACCGCTTTTCCGACATACCTAATAATCTCCTTAAGTATCTTTCCGAGTTTTAGAACGTATACACCAAGTCATGAAAATGTAAAAGTCGGACAGCGTTGGAGCCGTTGCCTAAGGCAGTCCAGTTCTGCGGGCTCACTGCATTACTGGATCCCGCAGAAAACTTTGGTGTGTTCACACGGCAGTTTTTGGCAATATATCTCGCTTCAAATTCAAATTCAAAATCTTTATTTCAATTTAGGTCATGAAATGACACTTATGAACGTCAAAATATACAGTGCACTTAGTGTGCTTGCACTTACCATGAAGCCGCACGCTGTATATTAAAATATTTCACAGGTAACTGTGTTTGTGCACACTGGCGTTATAGAAGTAAAATGACAAAACTGGATCAGTATAAAAAAAAGTTATCAGTTGTTTGCAGGTTACTGCAGAGGGGATGTCCGTGATAAGATAATATTAGCATAAAAGCGCGTATGCATCTAAAACTAATCGGCATCCTGCTGAAAACAGTACCTGTAAAATACGGGATGTCTTTGTGGAAATCGCCCTAACTTTCGCATTCATAATACCTATCAATAGATATTATGGTTTACATAAATACTATCAATTTAAGACTTAGTTATCACGCTCAGCGCTCGTGGAGGTGGCTTTACTCGGTAAGGCATTATGTAAGTTTGTTCTAAGAATTTCAACAATTGAATGTATTAGCTATGAGTAACAATACCCAATAGCAAATGTTATGTGTCTTTGTTTTATTTAAGTGTTACTTAGTTATTGGTATTGGTGATACACAGTAGACTTTGAAACCTTATATTTGTTATTATACTTAAATAAATCATAGAGTAAACTAGAAGGTATATCAAGATGATTTAGTTTAACGAATCATACTTTTTTTGTTACAGGTACAACTGTCAACCTTCTTCAATAAGCAACAAGATTAGCGAATAGCAAGTAAGAACCTAGATCGCGGTCAATCTAGATCGCGATTTACTTCTGAACTCCGTTTAAGAAGCTATCAGTGCAGTTACTGCCATACATAATACTGTGATAGCATTTCATAGGAAGGATCACTGACTAAAAATTCTTCGGATCCGAAAACGGTGATCGTATTCTCGGATTTCGTTTTTCGTAGTTGACTCTCAACACCGCTTGGGTCGTTGCGGAAAACCGTAGCGGAGGTTTAAAGGCATTTTGAAGACCTATGTTCCGCAGTTATGTTACTTTGGCTGATAATGGTGATTAAGTATGATAATAGGTAAATGTGTATTAGGGTTCTTTATTACTAAAAAACAAACCAGAAAAAAAATAAACTAATTCATCATAAAAAAGTCTTAAAACCTAACTAAGTATTCCTTAGGCCAGCTTTATTATTTGCCAAAACAGAATTTAATTTTGGAACAATTTTTATAAACAACGCCACGGTGCGAACGTTTCTACGCCAAACGGCGCAAACACATTAGGTTGCAGTAAAATGCATCTGAAAGTTATACCCGCCTTAAAGTTAAACTTATAAGTAAGATAAGTATCTTACTTATAAGGTGTAAGTACACCAGCCGCGACTTACAACGAAGACTTTGACGACTATAAGTTTCGGCCCACTGCCCATCCTTCTTCTGTTTACGGTCACTCGATACGCAAAGAGTTTTGCAAGCAATCAATTACAATCGTATTAGCGTGTATCTGGAACGAAACACCGATCTGCGTACGCGCAAGGCCGCTCGCCTTCGCCGATTACTCTAAGGGCCGCGTCCAGTGAAAGAGAATACAATTTGGTACTAAATTCATTAAATAGTAATGTTTCAGTTACCTGTCAGCTGAATCCGGCTGCGTAAACAAAACAATGTTGGAGGATAAATAAATAAAAAACTGATAATCAATTAAAAACCTTAATAATTAACCTTTGTAATTGATTTATTTTTTTACTGATAAACTTCAATTAAAAACCATATTTTTGTACCTATTTAAAATTACTCATAGACTTTTCTTTACTCTTTTCTAGCAGGTAGGTTTGCTATCTTTTTGACCTCTTGATACTACACGGCATTTATCTTACTTACTGTAGTGCTAACTAGTACTAATATATTCTGTGGAAGTGCTTGAAGCGGGTTACACCAAGCCCAGTTACTATAACTTAACATTAACCATTTGCTGTACTACATAATAAAACAATCTTTATTTACCCATGCTAAAACGTGTTTCTTTAAACTTTCAAATTTAAATTCATTTATTCGTCATCATAGGTAACAAAGTTGACAATTATTGTTGTTACAGAACTCCATGATGCACTATGAATGGCATACGAAATTATTGAAGGATTACCGAACAAATATCATTAAAAAAATTATGTCAATATGATACATGTATACATTGCAAAATGTCAATAAAACTAAAATAACAAACACAATAAGAAGTCAGAGTAAAATACATTGCTGGTCAAAATTAATTAGATTATAACATCACAATTCAAAAGTCATTATCTTCAAAGTATTCATTTAGATCATAATAGCATTTGTCAATAAGTATATTTTTAAGTTTTTCAGCACTTAACTTTACGTCTATACAAAGCTCTCTGCAGGTAGTAATAAATATAATCATTTGTAATTTATTGTTTTCAAATATGTATTTCATAAAACATTCACTTACAGGCAACTTTTTTCTTGAGTTAAAAATACTCAAAATAAAAAATAGCTTTGTATTCGCTTCCATTGCGTAACAATCTTTAAAATCTTGCTTATTGGTCCATGTTCATAAAATGTCAAGTGCTCATTTACAGGTTACTAAAAAAGGCCATTTATCATTATTACCGAATTAATGATTAACATTACGATTGGCATTATCTTTATAAAGCGAGGCTATTACACACTTCTGCTATTAAAATGTTATTGTTCAGTTATTTGCTAATTTGTTAAAGTATTTAGGGTTCCATGACTTAAAAAGAAAAAGAAGAAACCTTATGGTATATTTATCTAGAGACTTCTTTATCCCATTTCCTTAGAAGAGGGTTCTCTATTTACCTGTATTCTTTTTTATACCATAAAACACGAGTAAAGGGAAAAATGTGTAAAACCATAATGGAATATTGTTTTATACCAAAGTATATCTTGTATAGTGGCAAGATTTGTTTTTGCGCTTCTTGATAAAATCAATGACTGACCGGAGCTCCCGAGATTTGCGTACCGGGCGAATGCCTAACCACTCGGCTATCCAGACGTTGACAGAGCCTCTTCATCATCATCAGCAGTCAAAAGAAATCCATTGCTGAACAAATGCCACCGCCAAGGTTTTCCACAACGACCGGTTGTGAGCGGTCTGCATCCAGTTTGGTCCTGCGATCTTCATAAGGTCGTATGTCCATATTGTCAGTGAACGTCCTAGGTTAGGTACGCTGCGCCTTTAGTCGAAGGGTTTCTCCAACCTTGAACTTTATGTCCCAAAGGCCATCAGTTCTTCGCGCTATGTGACCTGCCCACATTCGCATGGCTATGTCTGTTACCGTAATTCTTCTACGTATCTCCTCATTCCTGAATCTTTCTCGTGGAGAAACACGGATCACCTCTTTTGATTTTGTTGCGTTATTTCTAAAATTTTGTGCGATTATAATCCTCGTCCTCGTCCGTTAGGTAGGTAGTTATGTGTATATTGTATGATTTCAATATGTTCCTACTTAAAAATATACGGATCCTTTGGAGCGCGATTGTCACTTGCCTCCTTTTTAGGGTTCCGTAGCCGAATGGCAAAAAACGGAACCCTTATAGTTTCGTCAAGTCTGTCTGTCTGTCTGTCTGTCTGTCTGTCTGTCTGTCTGTCTGTCTGTCTGTCTGTCTGTCTGTCCGTCCGTATGTCACAGCCACTTTATTCTGAAACTATAAGCATCACATAGCTGAAACTTGGTAGGTAGGTGTATTTTGTTTACCGCTTTCCGATTCAGATACAAAAAGTAAGAAAAAATAATATTTAAGGGGGGGCTCCCATACATGAAACTAAAACCTAAAAATATTTTTTTACTCAAACCTATGCGTGTGGGGTGTCTATGGATAGGTCTTTTAAAATGATGTTGAGGTTTCTAAAACCATTTTTTCTAAAAGTGTAAGGTTTGAGATATAGACGCTTCTAAAGTGGTAAAATGGGCGTCCCCCCCCATCTAACTTTTGAACTAAGAAAGTGAAAATTTTGAAAAAAATATATGATGTAGATCTCAACAAAAACTTGCAACGAAAATTGGTTTGAAGGAGATCGAACTAGTAGTTTTTGAGATATTGCACATTTTTATCAACCGCAAATATAACTTTGTCTTTCATACAAACACTATGAAAAACAAAGTTATTTTTGCTGTCGCAATATATTGTGATGTTTTCGTTAAGTGAAAGTAAGTGGACCCTGAATTCAGTTAAGGGTGGCACGGAACCCTCAGTGCGCGGGTCCGACACGCACTTAACCGATTTTTTACTAGAGAACTCTAAATTGGCTTGCGAATATACTTCAAACACGCGATTGAAATAACAGACTTGGTTCAGAGAACCCAATAAACAAACATAATGACCTAATTAACATATTTTGTTATAATGTCAATAAGTATGGCTGCCTTGAAATTGGACGAGTTTTGCTTTTTTTTAAACGATGGCGTTTCTATAATGTTATGGAAATTGGACTTAACAAACTGAATAAATCAGAACATGAATCTTCCAAAAACGTTAAAGAAACTCTTGCTACAAGTAAACGTCTTGAATTCATGAAGAAATATACTCAATTTTTCACGCAAAATGACTGGACCGATTCTGATAAATTTTAACATAGGGATAATTATTGGACCATGGAGTACCCCATGTTATGTACGGTGTAGGTGACACTTTGTTTCCAAAAATGTAACCCGAAGACTTTCAAAGTCAGAGTGAACAGGCTTCTTCTAAGTGAGATCGCTCCATCGTCGACTCTGTCTAAGCCCAATCAGGTCACGGCTAGAGTGAAAAGCAAATTCATTTCGGAATCCCCTAAGCGGCTGAAAACAGGAAGAAATTGCAAGAATCCAACATGCACATGTTGGATTCGAAGTCGCAGTAAGCCGCCGACATTAGCCGCCGGTAACAAAATAAATACGACATAGGTTTGAACTTTATGACTTTAGTTAATACTCTTTTCTTGTCAGCACTTTTAAACTAGCACAATACGACACAAAGAAAAAAACATTTGCAGGGCATAGACATAAAATATGTCTAGAGTGGCTTGCCTTGACCATAGGCCATAGCTGTTCCAAGCGATCGCGCTAGACGCGTCACTGTGATTATAACCACCTGAGTATTATATAATTTGCTTTAAATGGGTTTAATTTGCATTCATAATTATGCCTTGATCTATACTGTGGTCTGTGGAGAGGTGACACTAAGTATTTAGGTACTTTACTGGAATCAAACATCACAATTGCTGTGTTTGGGAGTAAAAAGCGATTGCTAACAGTTTTTTAGTATTTTCGACTTCGTCTTAGTCGCACTTGGCTCAGTCTGGCTGGAGTCAAGAGCAAACCCATACTAAAGAAATAAATAAAAAAAACTTTTCGGCCCGGACACGCTTAAAACTTGCATTAGCTGCTGAAGCAATGCTATTTTGATGTTTAATTTTGATAGAAATGTATATAAAATTTGACAGAATCTGGAAGTTTGATATTCTTTCCATACATTATGTATCAAAATTGAAAACGTTTAAATTGCATGAGCGTCTAACTAAACTATAGTTCTATGGCACAATATGACTTCGCGCTAACAATCGCTTTAGCCAAAAACAAATGTAATATTATGTGGAGTTTTTTACTTTCGCCAGCGGTCGAAAGCACGGAAGCTTAACACTGCGGTATCTTATGCTGTTGGAATAAGGGCTATTTTTCAACAAACATGTGTAGTTTGATCTGTACCTATATACTTATGAATTTTAAATGTGGTGCAAGTAACCCATAAATAGTTCTTGCTTGATTTTAATTTTATCACAGAAGATGTTTGAAGGTAAACCGCAATCATTTATCCCAATGACTATCTATTTATTGTACTTGGGTGGTCAAGAAAATTGTGACTATTGTGATTAATAAGAACAGAAAGAAATTAAAGCGTGAGAAAAACTTATACATTTTCGTAGTAAGAAGGTACCTTATTATTTAAGTTACTGTTGCATTGCTTAGACACAATACAATCAACACAAATACGGTACATTATACTATATGGTACATAAAGCTTTACCCTATTAATGTAATATATGGTATGCCTATGACGATTTTTTCACTCAAAATGTTTTAAGTTGGTTTTCAAAACCTGATCTTTAGCTTGTCAGATTGTTTTTACAATAAGAAAAAAATACGTGTTAAAAAAGAGGAAAAAGACTGCCTTTTTTTTTTTTTCAACTACCTACAAAATTATTTTTGTGAATTATGTCCAAAAACGAGCATGATTCTCACGGCAAGGTTTCAATGCAATCTCACGATCAAAACAAAATTTAAAAACGTAAATAGAATCAGCTTTGTCCTGTTTGTCCTAACAGTGACCCTTACAGGGCGTTCAACCCTTGCGACGTCAAAACAAAGCCTCCGTAGGGCAACTATGATGCTGGTAATTGTGGGATATTATGAGAAAATTATAGTTCAAACTGTAGTGTGGAAAGAGAGACCATAGGCAGATTGTTACAATTATATGTCGTCGATGTTTTTTGGAGGTAATTTTTATTTTATTTTATAAGGATTTTTTATTAATAATAAACAAGAAAAAAAATAAACTAAGACATGCAACATAAAAAAATAAGACTACCCTATTCAAAAACGAAACCATTTCCTTGTGGCAAGGAGGCTATAATGCTGGATGCGTTGCCGCGTTGGATAGCTTTGTTAATCCTTTGATTTTATTTTATTGGATAGCCAGGACCTCCAGATCTTAGGTGACAAAGCTTGCAATAATCTCTTCTTGAAAACGTCCAAATTACGCTTACTTACTTCCTATTTTGATAGGATAATTACCTACTTGCTTTGTAGGCCCAAAGGCTGCTAGTAGTTGGGACCATATTTGTTTATTTCTTTATTAAAAATTTACTCTACATGTGGCAGGAATTGACTCCTCGCCTTGTCTTTCGAACTCTAATTTTCTCCGTAAATCAGACGCAATAAAGACCAATAATATGTCACGTCAAGTTTTTTTAACAATGTTAATTGATTCATCAGCATGCGAAATGCTGGTCATCCTACATTTAAGCAACTGGCCAAAAAGTGAATTTTGTTTATTGGCTTTCTCAATACTGGTCTTGCCTGAGAAAATACACTTTTGCTTTTTAGCATCATAAAATGCAATTTATTAGCGTTTATGGAAGGTGCGCTTGTAGAGTCGAAATCTGTACTAAGAACAAAACAACAAAACAACGAAGAGATTTAATTGACCATGTAGTAGGCCCTGCTACGCGTCCATTCACTCGCACACAGGTTTAGCGCAAGAAAGAGAAGGTAAAAAACTAGTATCCCTCCCTCCTTCCTGCGCCTCACAGCACTGCCAGCCGCCTGTCGCTCATTCATTTCAGAGCAAGGAGACCGATGTTCCAGATGTACAACATTGATTTATGGTACGGGTGGCAACAATTTTTGCAGAAAATACACGTACCTATGGGAATTGGGAAGGGTGGGAACTTAAATCTCTTCGACGAAGTCAGGACAATTTGGATCGAACTTCACTTACAGGTAAGTTCGTTTGATCATCCAATTGTCCTGCCTTCGTCTCTGAGATTTAATTGACCATGTAGATGTTCGGAGTAAATCAATGTTGTTACAAAAATAAGTTGACACCTCTATAGTTAGTAATCTTTGATTATTAAAATGATCATTTAAATAACAAAAATGTTTTATGTTACCATGTTTGGCATTATGCACTATTGTTATGGGTGCATGATAAGTAATTTCTTTAATGGGAAAGAAAGAAGATATTTATTAGTTTTTTTTTATATTATATATATATATATTTTATTAATGTTAAACTCCAAGAATATGTTAAATACAATAATAATTTTAGTAATCTTAACTGAAATAGGACGAAAATTTCTTAGTTCCTTTTTTTTTTTTTGGTCTGTTATAAAAATTGCAAATAAATACGAAATACGTATTGTTGAGACAGATTGCGAAAGCTACATACAGAAATACTTCTCATCCAGCGCCCTATCATTTTTAATGCACTTAACGGGCGTATTGGAGAGTCTTTTTGTCTTGCAGTTTTAACGTATTTTACAATCATAGATTTGTAAAAAATACACGCATGATAGGTATTCAATTACTTTTAAGTATTGGGTATTTATGTATTTATGCAGCTGTTTGAAATATATTCAGCCGTATACCGAAA
Organism: Pyrausta aurata; assembly: GCA_963584085.1. Lineage (NCBI taxonomy): Eukaryota > Metazoa > Arthropoda > Insecta > Lepidoptera > Crambidae > Pyrausta > Pyrausta aurata. The sequence goes on from OY757274.1 coordinate 9,797,391, forward strand.
ACAAAATACTTATTATTCGAATTTTGAATTCTAAAGAAAATGTTTTGTTGTAATAAGTGTAAGATGATTGGTAAAAAAAAATAGTTGGTTCATTTGTGGGTATATAAGATTTTAGATGTATTCATCGGTGTATATCAACGCTATTATTATTTTCTGGGTTACAATAAGAATACGATATTTCAATGAATTTGAAATATTATCGTTATCAAAACTTGAAAGCATTAAGGAAGTAGGTAATGATTAAGTGATTTAATATTTTTTTCTAAAGAAGCTTGGAAACGACCTCTTCTGGGGGCGTTGTGGCTTTATAAGGTCATACGAGCGCAAACGATTTCTCCGATAGAAGTTTTGGTACCACCTAACCCGACGTTTGCCTAATATTTAACTTATCAACCAGGCGCGGGAGTCTCGACATAGTTCCTTGTAAAAAACACCAGTTGGCGCTCGAAAAAAGCTGAGACAAAATTGGTATTTTCGTGTATTTACTGATTGAGAATAATGTTTTAGTCAAGCTTAATTTTTTTTTTTAGATTTACTAAAGATTTAGCTATGTAAGTTAGAAGGATATTAGATGGAGTAGAAAATCAAAATATTGAAATTATCTACGCGAAATATTAAACATGACGCTTCAGACTTCCAGCACAGGAATTTTCGCCGAGTATTCGATAGTCGGCGCATAGTCGGAAAAAAAAATACTCATAAATATTGACTGGATAAAATATGTCTGAATTACTGAGGGTAACATTTAAAAAAAAAATGCGATCATATCTTATAGATTTGGTTTTGATGAGATACTTTATTTTTATTTAAGTTTATATTTTCTATGAGTTTGACAAATATTTGTGACTTATTCTTCTTTTTTGGGGGTAATGGCAATGTGCATTTCCGCAATTATTGTGCCGCCAATGTATTTGTGTCTTATTTGGCTTCAGATGAGACTTGTTTCAATATTATGAGCAGTGTAAAATAAATCTTGATGATTCAAAATTAGGGTACCTATTGTGACAAGAAGTCCTAAAGTAAATGAATATGTCGTGTTACAACAAGTATGTCATAGATCGATGTCACCAGGGAACACTGGTTTCATACATATTAAAACACCCTCAAATATAAATGATAAATAAAAAGATTCAAGCATTATTCTTTGTAATAAATAAATTACTTTCAGGTTTTATAAATAAATCGTCGAACTACTCGACGTCTTACGGCGCAAGAGTATAAGAACGAGCGTAAAAAATAACATTTGCAAAAAATATGTTAAAACTTGGCAGACCATGATTGGTTATTATTTTGTGGTCGGCAATTGTTTCACCATACCTAAGTAATTGGTGAATATTAAAACAAGATTTCCTTTGAAAATTTATTTAACATAGTATATTCAATACTTTTAAACATCAATTAAACGATACAATTCATAAAATAAAATAATCTGTTTTATAGTTAATGCAGCAATGTTTCCATATGAATGGTTTCCTAATATCATAGTGGCTTTGCTGGGGAGATGGTTGTGGAGTGGGTGTATTTGATTAGTTGGAAAAAAAACTGATGATGATAGAAGATATTTACTCGATAAAGTTAATTCTTATATCACAGAATATAGTGGGAAAAATATGCATAGTTTATATTCCCAATAACTCAAATTAGATGCTTGTAGTGCAATTTAGGTTTGATGCTGCGTTGCTGCCTTTTGTTTTAAAAAGTTCGATTTTTGTAATTTGTACAATAATGACCATGTCTTTTATTTATCCAACCTTTAACGTAGGTGTGTAAATAGTGGAATAAATATAGCCAAAAAATATAAAGAATAATAATAGTACTTCAAACAATAGGTCATTCTATGTTTGAATTATTCTTCGGTGGTGTTTGTGGTGGTAAATGGTGAGAAAAAAACAAGCCCATAAAAAACTAAAGTCAATTCAAGTTGACCTATGGTCGTCACAATTTTTTGTTGGCGGTGGCTCAGACATCGCCTTTTCTGAAGATAATGGACACAGATCTTTATTTAGTTTTTCAGACTCCACATTAAGTACCGAACTTTGCGACGATTTAATCTAAGAAGCATACATGAAAAGTTTAGTGCATATCACACCATATTTTTCGAAAAATAAAATAGCATCTAAAACAATTAATTACCGTCTACCTATTTAAATCGAATATGACGGTAGTGCTATATTGATTTCGCAATTTAACAAGAAAACTCATTGGTATAAAACAAAAAACACATTTTCGCAACACGCTTTCCAGCTGGTTGTTGTTACGTCGGTTAATAAAATCTAAGCTGTACCGAATTATTAACTGAGGAGTGAAACAAATCTTAGTTGGATTTCAAGACTGAATAAGTACCTACTGTAAATATTCCACCATTCAGAATCATACAAATGCCAGTTAATGAGCAAAGCTCAATATTATTAGCATAGCTATTTAAATTGTGAGCAATAAATAAATGAGTAAATAAAATCAGTTTTACATAAAGTTTTCTTATGGACCCAACCATATGCATTAAGTAGAAAACAGAAATGTAAGTAAGAACTTGCTTACTTAAAAAATAATAATTGTCTTCTTTTTAAACAATCCGTAAACTTCGATATTTAAGTAATGTTAAATATTTCATTTAATAAGCGATGTTATGTTTTCCATAGCATTGTCTAGCAAGACAAGTTTTATAGCCATTAGCCAGAAATAAATAAAAAAGAGTTGTAATCAATTGCAGACATAGGACCATAATATTGTGAGCTATGTAGTACCGATGTATACAGTACCGTTTTTAGAGCTTTGGGGAAAAAAATAAGGAGCGTGCACCGCATCGCAGGTGGCACTATACGTACTTATGTTTATCAGTCTAGGCAGTTATAGTGTTCTTAAGTCTTTCATTTTTAAAATTTCAGGTAAAAATGTACAAAATAAATATAAATTTATTAGATTTGAAATAAATCTGCTGCCACTATTGTTTTTCGGTGCTTACAAAAAAGTACTTAGTAAAACATATATATTGCTCCTTTTGTTTGTAAGTGTAAAAGCTCACATTAAACACAATTCCAATCTATGTCAAAAGATTGACTGAGTCAAGTGTTCGGTCGTGGTTTTACCACGAATGGAATACGGTAGCCCGTAACACGTAGTAAGGCTTCAAGCTTAGCTAGCTTTAATGAAAAAAGACCTTACCTTTATTTGGTCGGATTCTGATTTCGAGCGCGAGACGTTGAAGCGCTAGGATTGTTGGACGGTAGTTCACCGTAACAAACAAGCAATTCACAGCGCATGGCGTCGCGTTGGCACAGGCAGGACACACTATGATGCCTGTTGGGGCTTGATGAGTGTGGGCGAGGAACGCTTCACACTGAGAGGCCCTGATGGCGCGTCGTCAGCGCTGCTTAACATTTTTAATGAAATGCCTTTGTGGCCCCATTAGTTCACTTTTTTCATTTGTCGAAACGCAATGAAAATAAGGGTAGGTTTATTGAAAGCAACGCATACCATACGTCTCGATTCAAGATAATTAGGACTGGCTGGCATCACGTGCCAGCTCGGCCAAAAAATTGCTACAGATCAATATCGCGTATTGATTCGGAGCGTTAAAATGCGGACTGGCTAGTATCTCGTAATAGCTCGGCCGCGAAGCGTAAAGCATGCATGTAGCAGCCACGCTGGGTTATGCGTTTAACTTCACTTCACGTTCACAATTTAATTTTTTCCAGTATGAATATCACAATAAGGTAACTTTCGTTTAGCACGAAATAAAAAAAATTAACGGTATTTTCTTTTTTGCTGTGGTTACTGCGTGCGTCGGAACGGCGCGCGCGCACGGACACGAATGAGCGACAGGCGGCTGGCAGTGCTGTGAGGCGCAGGAAGGAGGGAGGGATACTAGTTTTTTACCTTCTCTTTCTTGCGCTAAACCTGTGTGCGAGTGAATGGACGCGTAGCAGGGCCTACTACATGGTCAATTAAATCTCAGAGACGAAGGCAGGACAATTGATATAATTGGTATCTTGCAAGCCCTTACTTCTGTTGTGTTCGCACAGTACCTATTAGCTGATGGAGTATACGATAAAATAATCTAATTCAGGTATCAGATCTCGGCTTTGACCACTTTAGGTCTAAAAATTTAAGTGTCGCCAAAAACTAACTTCCATTGGACAGGTTTGCAATACAGTTAGCAAATTCAGCTACTTTAGTAATAGTGGGCAAAGCCAATTATCATTATCATCATCGTTCGTTATCAGCCAAAGGACATCCACTGCACAAAGGCCTCCCCCAAAGTATTATACAGCGAGCGGTTGCAAGCGGTCTGCATCCCGTGTGATCCTGCGATCTTTACAAGGTCCTCTGTCCATTTTGCTAGTGGACGTCCTACTCTGCGCTTTTGGTCGCAGGATCTCCAATCAACTTTTCTTCCCCAACCATAGCCATTGGTATCTACGATAGATCCGCCTATTTCAAAATAAATTGAATATTTGCCATGTCATCACGGTGTATGTTATGAAACTGGTTTTCTGTACAAATGATCAATAAATTTGATTGAAATCTTTTTCTTCTGACTGTACATACATATAAAAGTGCACGTCCTTGTGCTTTCCCATAAACGTACGGACAACAATCTCGAAATTCGCATGTAAGGGTGTGTCACAGAGTTTCAACGCAATACTTGAACGGATTTCAAAATAACTAGCATGGGATTGCGTTAAAGTGGGTATACTAAGGCCCACTTAACTATGTTCTGCTTCAGATACTTTATTTCTTTACCATACGCATAACCGTGCTATATAGAAACGTGTCAGGAGGTCAACTACGAAAAACGAAATCCGTCAATACGATTATCGTTTTTCGGATCCGAAACATTTTAAATATGAAATCCTTACTACGAAATGCTTCGGATCGGCAAAACGATTATCGTATTGACGGATTTCGTTTTTCATAATAGGCCTTCAGGCACGAAAAGCAACACCATACGCTTTATCTTATCCACTGTACGGATTGACAGCGTTCTGTCTCACCGTTTATAAGGCACAAGAGCGAGAGCGTATTTTCCCGGAGATGACACTCTCTGTGCATGGTACGCGACGGTGTTTTTCGGTGACGGAATTATCTATCTAGTGGGCAAGGTGTCATAGTATTACTCGTTTCAAGCTCGTTCATGGTATGCTACAATGTAGTGGGACAAAGTCTTTAGAACCTAGTGAATAGGTGATAATAAATATAAATTAATAAATAAATATGCGCCAGACAACACACCAATTGTCTGGTTTCGTGGTAAGGAATTTTCTTCCTTGTGTTACGAAGTACGACAACAATTATGACGGGGGCGTCTCCCATAAATACTTAAATACATATAACATCCATGACTTAGGTACAAATGTTCGTGCTCATCACACAAACATTTGCCCCTTGCGGGATTCGAACCGCGACGGCCGGCGTAATGGTAGGAGCGCAAACCAGTACACCAAACGTGTCGTCAATGAATGAAAAATAAATCATAAAAAAATATATTTCACAACTTGAAAATAGTTCTAGTAAAAGTTTTGAGAGCTATGATGACAATAAATAAGTTATTTACCTTGCTATGCAGCCCACATACATTCGAGACACGTTTATTCAAATCAGTGTGACGTGAGCGTTCGCGCACAGGTCAGTAGGACTGACAATGAGATAATTAAGTAAGTACATACTTACTTACAAGATGGATTGTCATTGAATATTATCGCGAGAACTTGGGACAACTTACTATTTATCAATTCTCAATCAATCATTTATTCTTTCATGAGAGTCTGTGGTTTGCACTTTTGCAGTCTTAAACTCAGTCAACTTAACCAACTTTAAAAAAGGAGGAGGTTCTGGATTCGTTATTTTTATGTTCTGATTAGATACCTACCTTTCTTGCTACCTTCTCACGATCTTAAGAAGCTTTGATCGAATTGTCAAATTTCACTTATGTGTCCATCCATTCCCATTGGATCAGATGGTCTTCGGGTGAGAATCATAAGTAAAAGTTTTAAGTTAATTTATTTCTATGTGTTGTCACTATACAAACTTAATTATATAAATTGCACTTGTAAAAAGCAACTATACCAGACAAGGAATCGAACCCTGTTTCTTACTCTATCCGGGCGCATGCCTATACCACTCGCCTGTTGAATTTTGCAAGTATTTCCTTTACGCGTTGGTTGCGTCACCACATTGGTTCCCAAAATTGTAGAGGCAGGTGAAATGCTTCTCAAACAAAAAACAGAGAAGTATTTTTCATTTGTTTTTAAATGACTAATAGTCCCCGAACGAATAATAGAGCCATAGATACTCAATTGCCACCTACATTGATAATTATTTCATGAACTCACTCTACCAGGAAACCATGAGAAGGAAGATTTGTCAGCGTACCTTGGCTACCCACGAATGATTAGCAAGTCTGTTAACACCTACAGCATGCTTTTCAAATCAGTTTATTTAAGAGTCTACAACACGCTAAATTCAAATTCAGTCTAAAAGTAAACAGGCACATGTACCATTATTTATAGTGATGGAAAATACTTTTTTGAACTGGTTTCGGTATTACGGATTTTTGACGGGCATTTGTATTGTTGGTGTCTTAGTTTTAAGGAATAATTTAAGAAACCTAAACTGAACCAATTCATTGTTAGTAATAAGTTTAAGTTGATTTTAACCCGTCACGCGTCGAGCTTTTCGAAACGGAAGATGGCAGTAGTGCTCAGGGTAATTTATGTACCAAAATTTTTGATGACCTTCATCAGGATTTATCAAAATATCACATTGTGGTTATAATTATACCTTATAAATCATATACCATTATAAAGTATAGGAAATAACCTATACACTGAAAAATGTGTAATAGAGTTTTATAACTTACATAATATTTAATCCATTGGTTAAAATCTCCACTTTGTTTTTGTAAACTTTCGTCACTGAAAACAACACTTTGAAAAACAAATTTGTGATAGTATTGACACTTATACACTACTCTATTCTATAGATTAACTACTTGCCATTAATTTTCACAACAAAGTTCACAAGAAATAAGACAAATGACTACCCAAATTATAATTATTTACGCAGCGACACCGACCGCGAAATCGTAATGGCGGACTGACCGTTCCGATAGAAAAGTTTGGCACTTTTTTCACCAACTTATTTACTAAAATTGCTAAAACCAATGCTTAAAACATATTCTACACTTCTTTCTTAGTAATTTCATCTATAATTATCGTAATATACACATCCCGTTTAACTGCTTCAGACAGTTTTACCTTTAGCACTCACGGAACAATTGCGTAACAACAACAGTAATGGCGGACACTGAGGCCAGGACGAAAAAAATATTATCTTGCAGAAATGTTGTTGCTTGTTGCCAATTGGTCAGTACTAGAAATATGTTCAGAAGTATTCTCTGATTGGTTGTGCAAATTTATACGCCCGGCCAACCACAGAAACTGAGTGAAGGTAGGCGCCAAAGATAACGAATTTAGTTACGGACAGACGTTTGTCCGTAAAACGCGTCTAGCTCTTTTCGCTCAAAGACAGAGGTGTGGCCAGGAATCACTTGACGGGTTAAGTGAAATTTGGCGTTACTTAAATGTAGATTGTGTGTAAATTGTGTGAATGTGTATTGTTAAGTAAATACACTGATTAGGGACACAGTTATTTGTTAATTATAGATCTATAATTTTACTTTACAAAAATATTATGGAAGGTAGGTACACAACACATCAGGGATATCGAAAGTAGGTAACCATAAACCCGTCAACTGATCAACCAACACACACATTTAAAAAAATGCAACGTTTTGCAATATCGAAATCGTATTGTGGTAAAACAACTATTTTGAAACTTTACCATTTGGATAAATTTCCGAAATGTTTTAAATTACCAGTTCTTCGTGTTAAGGTACTTGCTAATTAAGTTAATGCTACATTTCGTCAGATGCGGTTGATGTATGTGCACTGAATGTTGATGTAGGTATGTGATCGGCAAAGCATGAGTAATGTGGTAAACGTAAAAAAGAAGATCTTTTGGCTGGTTTGAGACATAGACGGATGCGATTTGCATTAGAATAGAACAGAATATAATTATTATTTATTTGACATACCTACACAAAAAAATATCAACTTACTATTTTATCTTAGAACAAGGACAGATACTGAAAAACACAAAGGGACAAAATAACAAGGACAGATACTGAAAAATACAAAGGTACAAAAATTACATTAAAATAAGCAAAATTAAAGAGAACAGAGCAAAAATACATAAATGTGTTAGTGTTTAGAAGTACAGGTACATTTATCGCATACTAACACCATTCCTCATAATATACTTATTTGTAATTCATGCATGAGAGGTCATCGAGCATCTTTTAAAACATTTGAATCTATTTCTTTGTTCCTTTCTTGTTTGTGAAAACCTTTCTGAAAATAATTATAAAAATAAAAATAATATGCCAAGGTTCTGGGCTAAATTTGTGCACTTGACTTTTACAACACTTTACTATACCGTAACGCTTAAATAGATAGATAGATAGATAACTCTTTATTGCACACAACATTAGTGAATTAACAAATTTGTTTAAAGGAAATGTACAATTTAGGCGGTCTTATCGCTATAAGCGATCTCAAATAAAACTGATTTGAAAAACTCAAAAAAATAAATCTTAGTTAAAACCACTTTTAAGCTTTTAACTTGAACCGTAAAAGCTTAACAACATTAGCTCTGTCGCAAGTACTGACCACATTCACTATGTGGGTCGCAGCTCGCGGCGCAAGCGCATAGTAAGAGTGTTTGCTTTAACGACACAATCACGAAATTGCACGAACCGATAAATTTAATCAATTTGTAATATTTTGTAAGGTGTAATATTTTGCCAAGCTTACTGAGGCTGAAGTGTCCACTGAAGAACATATCAGATATAAATCGCTCAGGGATCGATAGGAAACCGGAGACATGTATTTTGCAGACATTACTATCAAAACCGTACCAATACCAATTTTGGGGAATGTTTTAATAGTGTTTTAAATAACAATTATGATTTAAAAATTGCTGACACAGAGAGAACTCTATTTCATGAAAGACTAGTAGATATTATATATATTGAGCCAGAAAGAAAGATTTAAATGTGTTTTTCTTTGTTGCAGGTTACTGGATTCATGATGCGGCTAAAATTGGCAGTTTGGCTGTAGTGAGGATAACTACTACCAATGATTCAAAGACATGTGAGGAGGTATGAATACACTTTAATATATCATTTTATTGAGCCTTCGTGTATCTGTCTGTTTAATGTTGACAGTTCATGCAGTAAAAAAATGGTTTCTAATGTTTGCCAAATTAAATGGATGTTAATTATCTGTCTACTAAAGTGCGACATTACCATATTTGTAGTAATTTTAAATTGTTTTGACACTTAAAATGAATTATTGCTATTACTTAGGCAGTATAATGTTTACAGATAAAAAAAATACCCATGGTACCAAAACGGAAACTGCCGAGTTGACAGTAACCGAACTCAAAATTTGAGGTACCAAAAGCCGGGTACCTCAGATACCCAATGTCAGAAACTGGTATCAAGTCAGAAAACGAAGATGGCGATAAGGTAGAGAAAAACGAAACCAGAAACGATACCGAACCGAAGGAAAAAGAGACGAAATCGGTTTCCTTCAATAGGGACGTTCACGTGAAACGATTCGGTGAGTCGATGTAGACATCACTAGGGTTTGCAATCCGTTTCGAAAATGACCCAAAACTTTTTCAAGAAAGTATTTTATTCTTAATTTTAAAAACATTTAAAGTATCTAGATTATTTCGGAAGATAATTTTTTTTCTTAATGAAAAACATAAAAGTACAAGAAACTATGATTGGTATTGATCAATAGCAGTAAAAAAATCTGTCCTTAATTTTTGACATCAATCAAATCATTGTTTAAATAATGAAAATAGGGAATCATGAGTATGGATTGGTCATTTTAAAGCGGATTGAGTCAAATTTATTTCCTTATCTTGAAGTTAACCAATGTAACATGGATATTATTAACATTTATCGAATAATGTTACTTCTCATTCATCGATTTTATAACCGTGTACAGGATATCGGAATGGGAAATAATGTAAACATTATTGGATTTACTTCTTTATGCTCTTGCAAAAAAAACGATGCTTAAATCATTGCTTCATATGTCTAAATGTAAGTTAATGAAATAAGCATGTGATTTTTGAGTATTAAGATTGATTGAGTGAATCAATAAATTTCATTCTTCTCCTCTCAATACATTTTTTTTTTCATTAATAATGGTAACACTGAAAGTCAAATCATTCTAATGAATTAGTAGACTTTTGTGAGTAAGTTTTTAGCGCAGCTTCTTCTCAGCACTAGCCCACAATTGTCCCGAAGCTGTGATAGGTTCTTTGTTGGGACTTGTATATATTTGCTCCTAGTGAGTCTTTAAACAGAAAAATAAATGTTTATTTTGTGGAGTTTCTTCTTCAAGTCTGCGAAGTAAATCCTTATAATGTCACGAAGATAAATGTTAATTTAAATCAATAACCTACTAATTTCCATACTTAACAGAATGTTTTACGTGTAAATATAAAAATAATGTCTGGTGGGTATTATTCGTCTTACTGACGTACGACGTATGATATAATATTACATAGTATCTTTACATACCTATATGAGGCAGGATATAAAGCATCTCGTATCCAATAAGTCAGATTTTCGAAACGCTTTATAATTAAATTTTATTGCATTGAAATGCGCTACATGCATTTAATAACCAAATTCAAAACCTCGTATTTCGTGGTTTATTCTATTTTGAACAACCAACTTTTAGGCAAGACCTAAAACATAAAAATAATCCACGGTCGAATCCAAATCTCGTGGTGATTCCGTGATATTTTTGACCTCCATTAAATTTTGGAATTGTTTATCATTTATTTGCGCTTTTAAATCCATTCATGATAAAGACCATGAAATTGATTCTTCAAAATTGACGTGTAGTGTAAGAATTTATATTAATTAATTTTGAGGATGCGTTAATCCAGTAGCTAGATTTCGGAAGATTATCTATTTTTTATTAGAAAATAAAAGAGGCGCAATTTGAAGGTGATGGTAATTTGATTGATGGTAGAACAAACGATATAAAAGAGCCTGCATCTATTTTTATAAATATTCCTAGTGCTTTTCTGTATGTATGCGATCGAACGTATAGATTGCTATAATACTTCCATAAACCATTATTACAATTAAAATGTAGATACAAACATTTCAAAAGATTTACAGTCAGAAACGACAACATTTGATTCTAAGAATTCATTTGACTCCAACATCGTGCTGCTTCGAAGCTAGATTGTAATCAAATACTTGCCAATTCATATGCCTTGATAGTCAAACTATGATACTTTTCATTTGATTAATTTAATTAATTTTCGATAATTAAATTAGGCAACCATGAATAAGTTGCATAAAAACTGCAACACAAACAAGTCACAAGGATGAGGTGGGTGGGTGAGCACAAAAAGTAATATTTATAAGCGTTTAGTGAAATCACCTAACTTCCAACTACAAACAAGAAAAAATATAAAAACAATCAATAAAGCTGTGACCACACTACCGTTTTCTTGACGTTTCGAACCAGCTAGGCAGCTTTCTGTTTCATACCAGCATGTTATACTTAATCAAACATATACCTCTTTGACTATTTCAAGCTAAGCTGAATTGACGATAGCCATACCACCTTTAGTTGGGGCAAAAAAAATCTAGATTAGAGACCCTTCGAACAAAGGCGCAGCGTAGCGTAGGACGTCCAACAACAAGATGGACAGACAGACGACCTTGTATAGATCGCAGGATCACACTGGATTCAGACAGCTCACAACCGGTCGCTGTCGAATGCCGAAAACGAAAACGAACGAAGTCGAAAGCCGCTGACAAATAGTTTGACACGATACAGGATTTAGGAGCGAGTTATGATGTCTTCGGACAGGTTGACTGTTCCAAACATTATTATTAATAAACTGTTGTTAAGATGATTGACAAATCATCAGATAAGCTCGAGGATGAGTTAACAAGTATTATAACTTGTAAATAGTGATTTACTTGTGTATTAAAACGATTAACAATACTATTTTCATTTTTACTTATCGAAAATATCAAGAGACAGGACTTTCAGATTGCGAATCTAATGCTATCATTCATTATCATTAACTAAATGAAATGAAACAAGAAGAATCCTTCTCGAAATGTGAGAATAAAGATAAACTCAAACCAGGCGACAGGCCTAGGCATCGGTAGAAACAAGACAACCAAAAAATTCGTAGACAGTGGTGTTGCAATATTTTTACAATTCCTAGTCCGAAAACGATTGCCCCAAAACAAAGGCTATCAATTATAATAATATTAAGTTGTATTCTGACCGCATTACATAAGAACACCATGATTTAACGCGTAGCCGCCGTGACCGGTCCGCAATTATGTATTCGTGATGTTTGTTATGTAATTATCCGCCGGTCTCTGAACTCTGATTTTGTTGCCAAATATTGTTTTAATGAAATGCCTGAATCGCAATTTAGACTACACACTAACATTTTACAAAGTCAAATGTTTGTTTACGGGCCTAAATAATTCCCTTATTTAAATCGCAATGATTTTTTTATTTATTTATTCGTAGTCTAACAAGGAACCCTTATAGTTTCGCCATGTCCGTCAGTCTGTCTGTCCTTTGACATTTGGCTCATACTAGAACTGTCAAAATTATCTTTTTTTAAATTCCTGAATCCTAGAATTTAGGTTGACTTACTGCCAAAAGAACTCTTCGATAGTCGATGTTGTAATGATTTAAAGCGCATGTTCTGTAAGGTCAATAAGTACAAGTAGGTATAGCCCAATTTTATATATTCTGTGACTTAACACCACCTTTCAACTTACTTAATTATTTTACTTGCAAGTAAGTACTTATGACTGATCAATATTGATTCAACAACTTTATCCATTGTCCAACTAAGAAGATTACAATCACAGGCTCTTAAAAGCTTTGTACAGATAAAATCTTCTGTAAGGTTGCATTGACATACATTTAGTTCACTGAGCAATTTTTAAACTGGTTTTTAATCAAGCTCAGTTATCTTTATGTTAATTTAAATAATTACACGCGTCACAGACGCAGCATAAGTATACATAGATAATGATACAGATATATTACAAAATGCATTCATTGAAATTGGTTCATAATGATGCAATATCAATAAAAGTGGGCCCAAAACGCTACCCTGCGGCACCCATTAAAACTCCGCGTGGGGGCTAACGATATGAATCTGCGTTTGTGTGGCGAACCTAAAAAGGCTTTGGATGACGATTACAGACTCGCACAAGTTTTTGTATCGACATTGACCTGGCTGCAGTTCCTTTTGTGGTCAGCTGTGTCGAAAGCCTTAGCCAGGACTGAAATGACGATTAGTGCTTAATATGTTAATAAGATGCGATTGCGAAGTGTAGGTAATCGTGATTTAAGATCAGTTTTAGAATGTGATTCAGTCCTGACTAGATTAAATGCTGTGTTTGTGGTTTAGTATGATTAGCGCATCCCATCTGTTAGTTTAGGAGAATATACAAATAGGCACTGTCTGGCTTCGTGCTTATTAATTCAAAACCAAAGAGCTTTATACTAGCCGACACCGCACTGGGGAAATTTCTTCTCCTTAAACTCCGTCATTCTTACCTACTCGTATTTCTAAAAAATATTTGTATCCCATTATTTACTCCACATAGTCTCACTTACCGCATGAATATAGTTTTATTGGCTGGTTATGAATATGAATTTCCAGACCCGAGAAAATATAGAAAATTATGATTTCTACATTGATCCTACCGGCAATCGAATTATGGATCTTGGAGCAGCGACGCCTTTAAACCCAGCATGCTTAGTCACTACACCACGGAGGTCGTCAAAAATAATTATAAACTATTTCATACGTTTCTGAGATAACGCAAGAAGCAAAACGAGTTCAGAATACAAGGGATAATAGAAATCAAGTACCTAGTTAGAATAAAAAAACTTAATAAATCGACAACAGTTCTCCACCTTCATACATAGGTATTACAATCGGTGACATAAAGCTAAAAGCTATATTCATGAATCTATGCGGAAACATTCTGTGTGGCTTTTGAAATGTCCATTGAGTTTGATTAATTTTGAATTGCAAAAATCTATTGCAATTCAAATTAATTGTACATTTCCTGTAAACAAATTTGTAAATTCACTGATTTTGTGTGCAATAAAGAGTTATCTATCTAACTAACTATCTATCTATTGATAACATAAGCTAGAAAATTAAAAATCTTTGAATTAATTACTGTTAAAAGCAAACTTTATTTACTTACCAGAAAGAAAAGGAAGTTAATTATGATTTTGTGTAAAGTTAAATAACAATAACTTAACTAATCGGCAGAGCTGTAACTTCAAATTACTCAACTACCCATTCATTGGAAAACTATAAACTCGGTTACACTTAGTTCTAGCGAAAGTTAATGACCGACTACAATAGGCGATTCGTTAAGAGAAACGAAACAAGGTGTTGTATCAAGGATGACGCAATCTTCAGTACTTACGTTACATATTTTATTTCACTGATCAACTTTGACCCTAAACATAATGAGTTATGTAGTAACAATAACGCAGATGCTACTAATGAAATCATCAAAAAGAATGATTCACTACTATACTTGCCAAATATCCTCATTTCCTTCTTAAAATAATTCATTCATTCATCAGGAAGTTTATTGCTAGTAATTACTTCAACCTTGATTGCACTTATTCAAACGTGGGTAGATGTATCTGGGGCGAAAGATGCAACCTACGGCAGACATTCTTCACATTGACCTTCGATACTGGTTTAGACAATATGTATTGTTTCTGATAGTGACGGCTTGCTTGAGCGGTGACCTGTGTTTGTATGTACGAAGTGATTTCATTTGCGATTTATTTTTCTCGAGTGTTTTTTGTGAATCTTTTTGATGGTAATTCTAATTTTATATTTATGTTCAGATTCAGCAGAACCCAGAGACTGAGGTACATTAAAATTATTAAATTAGTAACTTCATGGACCTTTGTTTACATCAGGATCTTAACTATAGGTAGTAACGAATCAGAAAAAGCAACTGAAGTGGGTAATCAAAATTTATTGCTGACTTCTTAGAGCCGTTTAAAAATTAACAGATTTCTTACCAAAATTCCACAAAATCATAGGCCATTATTTTAAAAAACTGCCTAAAAAAGGAGGGTGTATATTTTACTATCTCATAAACAACCTGTAAACAATTATTAAGACCGGATCCAACCCAAAAAAATATTTCAATTAACTTTTATTTTTTGCACCTAAAAGAAGCCTCAAAATTGCATCAATCAAAACCAATCAAAACTCCGTTTTATAACCATCAATGTTACCAGTAGCAATTAACAAAAAACGCAGTCCATTTGGCGTGTGTTACGGATCGGAATCGAGCGGAAACCGCCAAGGCTCCACGAGGTCTTGACGCCTTCGCTTCTCGTGTCTTGTAGAGCTGCGGCTTTATCTACAGCGGAACTGTGATAGATAGCAGTAGCGTTTTTTATAAAAAATAATTGGCGTTGATTTTGATTTTTTAATTCTTTTAAGCGGTTGCTAACGAGTCATATCGACTTTCATTTTCTGGAAGGAGACTCATCTGCGATTCTTATAAAGCTTTCGTAGTTAAGAATTTACATTTATCTATAGCTGAAGCAGTTGAACTTCCCGCTCATTTTTTTTTCAATTGCAACCAAATCTGCTGCGACTGTTGACCACAGCACAACCACAGTGACAATGTTGTTTCTCAAAGCTTTTTCCAAAATAAAAAAGTTTATGAGTAAATAAATAAACACTTTTAGGGATACTTAAAACAATTCGATTGATGTTTAATACATGATGTGTAGTAAATAGAACTACTTGTACTTCTACAGTATATTTACTTGTGTTTCAATATAAAATCCGCTTTTACTCGGACCGCGTCTTGTTCAGACTACCAGTTGTTGAATTCGCTTCAATGACGTCATTAGCAAGTAAACGCTATGTTTGTTCAAGTGAACTGTTAATACCTGGTTCTGTTTGCTTCACCATAAATTGATGAGACAATCATTGGAACACATTAAATAGTACCGCAAACAATGGTAGCTCCGCTATGTAAATATAATGTACATTTCAAAGCAGAACTTTAAAGTTGAGCACATAGAGTAACGTGATAAAACCGTGAAAATTATCTAGCTAACTTAGTGAGTCAGTCCCATCTCTTGTCTTGTCCTGCGTGCCCTGATTCCTACTTTCTAGAAGACCTTATGAGTGCAAACGACATGGGTATTGACAATCCGCGTTGCCAATTACTGGGCACAAAAAAATCGCTTTACCATCGACACGATAAGAAAAAGAAGTGAGTCAGTTTGCTTGCCAAGATCTCTATTTCATATCCTGGGTCACACACATTCACATTTTTTTCAATATTTCATCATTATTTATTATGAGATATTTAAAAACATTTTGGAGTCAGGTGTGGTCTGATACAGAGCCTCAGTGCGTACGTTGATCTGCTTGTTGCGCCAGATCTCACTCCGGTCATGTCGGACTGCCATCTGGATCTATGTGAGAGTTTGCTCCAATATGTTGGATTTCCCTCGCTGCAGCGCTGCTTCACAAATGATGATGAAATCTTGCAGCTCCTACTACGAGCATTCCCTATGCTATTCCTTGTAGAAAAATCCGATTTTGGGCAATTGCTTAGATAACTGAAGCCAGGAAAGCTGAACTGATAGGCAATAATGGCAGATGGTGTGGTTCATATGTTCGAATATTATTTTTGTTCAATCATCTCCAATATTGTCCCATGTCTAGGACCGGTTCTAAAATTGGCTCTTATAACTGTTAAGTCCATTATGTCGACGTTTCCTTCATTGATGCTAATTCGAGCTGTAAATATTGCGGACATCACAATATACAGCTGTTTATTTAGTCTCATTCCGCTTAAAAACCATTTTAATGTGGTATTTTAATGATCCGAAGCGGGTAATATAAATGTTTTCATTTGCAAAATTTATTTCGTTGAATCCATTATTTATTTGGAGGTTGCTTCCGTCAAGTGATAGAAGTGAACTACCTATTTTTTTATATTCTAGCTAGGCGAACATCATTTCCGTTACTTTCAAACTCAAAAATGTTTTCACGTACAAATTGCCTTAAAGCATAAGTATGGCTTCTTTGCAGCAAGTTATTTTAAAATGAGTCACTTTATAAAGAATTTGATGCAAATAATTTTATTCAAACTAGAACATAGATGATCCTAGAGATCCAAGATCCTCTATCTTCATCACCTCAACAGCCATTTTATAAAAAGTAAGTACCCAAAAAAAGTTTGCGTGCGACTGTCACCGCACTAAGGCGTTTTCTACCCACACATGTTACTCACCCCGTACTCGCATAATGGAAAGCAAAAACACAGCAATGATTGAATAAAAACCGAGTCATCCGATACTGTTTGTTTGGGCAATGATTAATTCAAAGGCGTAGGTATGGAACTTTTGCCTCACTTTTTGGTCCGCCATTTTAAAGTTCGAAAGTAGCGGCCATCAATAAAACCAAAAAATCCATTCTTTGCATTATTTTATCAAAATATCTATCAGTATTAGTCAAATTTAAAATCTATTTTATCATAGTCAGGCAATCATTAATAATTATGTCAATTCATTTACAAATACTAAAGAATCATGAAAGATATTAATTGTTTTTCAGACGTAAGTCCTACCCTAAATTTAACTCATATTTAATTCAAGTGTAACTTATTTTTTCGCTCGATCTCATCAATAATATTGAAATCTTATCTGTATCGATATCTTTAAACTTTTCATTCAGACATCTCAAAAGCCGAGATTCTGAAACCCGCAATCAACCATATCGATGAATGTTTATCACAAACTTTTTTATTTGTATCCGTCGATGTTAACAAATTCATGGAAATAAATTCGCAGCGTAAAACAGGAGGCGGCGCCGCTTTTGAGAGAATCATCAAGATTGGTTATCATAACCCAAAATATGGTAAAATAAAACTTCAAAAATATATTAAGGCTAAGCTTTCTTTCTTGGAAAAAAGCGTACAGACGAATTAGAAACCTCTTCCTTTTTGGAGTCGTATAAAAATTGAAAGAAATTTGAAAAAAAAAATACCCAGGGTGACCGATGAAGGGGCATTGGGGCGTTACGCACCGCAAACTTTTTGGACCGCGGTGCGAATCGCCCAAGTGCTGTTTCAGAATGGGGTCATTCGCACCGCCAGTGGTATAGCGGTGCAAATCGCCCAATGTATCATTTAAATCGACCCATTTCATAGACCACTGCGGTGCAACTAAACCCATTCTGAAACAGCACTTCGGGAATTCGCCCCGCGGTCCGAAAGCCTCTGTGTGCGAAACGCCCCATATCCGATGTGGGTTTTGAAAACTATCTTTAAATACCTCTTGCATTAGAGTGATGTAGTTGAACATGATGAAAGCAGACCTTTTGTCTTACTTTGACCTTGATGGATCAAGTTAAGAATACATTAAACACTGGTCACATATTTAAAAAAATCTAACTCAATGTTTTATTCAACAATCAATCTAAGCTCTTACGTACTCGTACCAAACCAACTTGACTTTATCAGTTAGCTACTTACAGAAGAACAGTTTCCCAAAAAAGTGTCCCTCGTCTACATGACATTTTAATTACATTAGGGTATTTTGACAAGGAAAACCGATTCTCCTTAAGCCAAAAACCTGTGCTAAAAATAGCCATGACACGCCTTGAATGATGCAACGGATAAGTTTGGACGACTAAAGTCATTTAAATTTGTAACTGGTGGCACAGCTTTATGACAAAACTTGTAGTTAGGTACATTAACATAAATAAATTAAATGTTCATACAAATGCATCAGCTGTTAATGTCACTAGTCTTACGGTTGCAATAACGTCACAATGTAATAATAATAGTCCCCCTAGCCGATTTCTACAACGGTGGCCAGTCACAACGACTAACCGACTGCGCGGGACATATTATAGTGCACAAGTGTGTGCGCAAACACAGGTGCACTCTCTATTCCTTTCACCCTCATACATAGCCCGATCGTGTCAGATTGCTGTCCCGACCGGAGAGAGATCAGGCGCAGGAGCAACGGCTTTACGTGCATTCCGAGGCACGGGGGTGTGAAACACCGCCAACTTTCTAACTCCGGGCTACCCTGAGAATTTCTGAACAGAAAAACCCAGGCACACATTTTTGGCCCGACCCGGGGTTCAATCTCGGGACCTCTGGCGCAGCCCACTAACCGCTGCGCCACCGAAGGAGTTCACAGAGTCACAATGTAACCACCCGTTAGAAGTAGCTATGGGATACATCCCGATTCCTACTGATTCGTGAAATAGAAGCTCTTGCATTTTAAGGGATCATGACTTGATTAAAGATGTTGAGACTTCGGGCAAATATGACCAAACCGTAGAAAGCATTTACCCAGGATTACAACTTCAATAATGAGACACCTTAACAATCATGAAGATTTTGAGTATGAAAAGAAAAGAAAGAGAAACAATGACACAGCTAAAGTTACGAGTATATCCTAAAATAATAACTTTATTCATTTAAACTTTATTGCACTGTAATTTGTACAATTAGTAACTGAAATTGTATTACTTAATATGTGAAATATGTGATGATTATGAGATAATGTCATCATTTCTGAACTAAACATTTCTAATTCTTGATATTTTGAATACACAGGATACGAATATACCACCAACGCACAAACCAAGCTAAACATGATTAATGTTGTTCAATCCACTAATCTCTTTTGTATGGATTCTTACCAAAACACACTTTTTATGGTGCGCCGGATCACTTAAATTGTTCAATATGATATTAAGGTTTTTTATTAAAGCTTTTTTTTCGATTTGTCTTTCGTAATGATGTGGTTATGTAACAGGTTATTTTTAGCGCCCTAATGTGTCGTAAGGATTCTAAGAATTTAAATTCAAAGAACTGTAGCAAAGTAGGTGATAGATAATTTCAAAAAGGATTTACTTAACACGTTCCGGGACACTGTTCCAGACACAATAGATGTTTTATTGTTTTCACGCCTGGAGGCGTTCATTGTCCCGGAACGTGTTAAAATCTAATACTCTTTTTTTTTTTTTTTTTATTCTATATTTATTTGGAGGCTTTTACCAGTCTCTGGCATGTCAGCCCCATCGAATCTTACACAATCTGACACATTAAACAACAATAACCAGGAGAGTAGGGAGTCAATTGCGGGATATCATATTTACGAGGAACGTTGCCGCCTCGCTTGTTGGTTCTGCTAGGATATTGTTGATGGCTCCTAAATTATGCGCACTGATGTTAAATTTCCGCATAATTAACTCCCTTCCCTCTCGGAATTTATCACATTCTACAAGAATGTGTTGGACATCCTCTATTTTACCACATACATTGCAGTTTGGGGAATCGACCTTCTTCATCAAAAAAGCAAAATAGTTGCCGGGATAGTGGCCAGACCGCAATCTATGTAGTACAACAATGTGGTGTCTACTTAATTTAGTGTTACAAAACCATGGTATACGCGGAGGCTCGCATTGTAGGGTTCTATACCAAATACCTTTTTCTTTACTTCTTTCGTTGAAGTATTCCTTAAACTTATCACGACAAGTGATTTTAAAATTAGTTAGCACTTCTGTGTAGTAAGGTAATATGGTATAACATGTACCCTCCTTAGGCGCTAATTTAGCGAGTTGGTCAGCCTTCTCGTTCCCATTTAGACCTATATGAGATGGGACCCATTGCAATCTCAGGGTTAGGCCTAATGTATCAGTTAATCTATAAATAGTTTGCAACGCTGTGTAGGCTATCGGAAGTCCTCTGCTATGACCAGAGGCACACCGAGCCAAGTGTTGGAGAGCACTTTTGCTGTCAGACAGTATAACACATCTGCCCTGAAGATTGCTGTTTTCAATATATTTTAGGGCTTCTGAGATTGCAATGAGTTCCATTGTCATGATAGAAACATTAGTGTCCACCTTGTAAGAACCTGATACATTATTTGTGAAGTCGTAATATGCGGCCCCTAGTCCATCACTACTTTTCGAACCATCAGTAAATATTTTTGTGTAACCTGAATACTTATTGTGTAGCTCTTTAAGAGTGTCTGGTAGGACTGAAATTCCCAGGTTCCTTTTTGCTTCTCGAATACAGTCTAAATTGGAATTGATAATTTCATTAGCTTTTATGTAGATAGACCAGACATTCAGCTTGAACATTTCAAGAGGGGTTGAGCTATAGATATTACAATCAATACATTCTCTGAATACAGTCATTAATAGTGGTTTTTTTGCCTTTTGCCAGTATCTATTATATATATCAGCGCACAAATTATTGAGAAGTTCTATAGTTAAATTTGTAGACCAAGACATACTCCTCACACAATATTTGTAAGTAAGATACAATCTTCTCAAGAAAAGAGGAGGCACAGATAACTCACATTCCATGACATGAATGGGCGAGGATTTAACAAAACCTCCTATAATTCTCAGAGCTTGATTTTGCAGTTTGTCTAATTTTAAAAGATGGGTTTTGGCACAGTTACCATAAAGAAAACATCCAAAATCAAGACGACTCCGTATTAATGAAATGTAAAGTGTTCGTAAGTGTTTCGGATGTAGACCCCAATCAGAACCGGCTAGTATTTTAAGTAAATTTAAATGTTTAGTGGCTTTCTCCGTTATCTCATTCACATGCTTAGTCCATCTCAGCGATCTATCTAACCATATGCCCAAATATTTAACAACGTCCTCACTCCCTACTATATTTCCATTGATATTTAGTCTTACTTGCTTCCTTCTGTGGCCTCTGCTAAATATACACATTTTAGATTTTTGCGCAGACAGTTGCAATCCAATGTTGTCAAGTATGAGTATCATAATATTTAAAGCACTTTGCAGATTCCTTTCGCACTGATGCAAATCTTTATGGCTAATAAATAAAGCGAAATCATCAGCGTACTGAGATACCATAACGCCTGTTATTTGCTGACAAATGGACATGGTTACTATATTGAACAGCAACGGAGAGAGAGGATCGCCCTGAGCCAGTCCTCTGCTTGTTCTTCTCGTTTCAAAAATCACATCGTCTTTGTCGCTCTTAATTACTAGATACCTTTCGCTTAAATATGACCAAAGATATCTACAAATATGTTCTCCAGCTCCTAAATCGTCCAGTGTTTCAATAACCTTGTTTACTAGTACATTATTGTAGGCATTTTCTATGTCCAGGAAACAAGTGACTGTTGGAATATTTTTGGAAAAGCCAACCTGAGTGTAAGTAACCAATCGAGCTAAACAGTCTAAACATGATTGAGCTTTCCGAAAACCGCAAGTTTTCGGAGATAGTAGTTCTTTGCTCTCGAAGTACCACTCTAATCTTTTATTTAACATATTGTGAAAGATTTTACAAATGCATGATATAAGGGAGATAGGTCTAGCTTTAACTTCTTGACCATTTGCATGCTTAGGTATAGGTACTATAAGTGTAGTGCGCCATTGAGTTGGGACAAAACCTAGTCTGTAGATGGCATTGTACAAGTTCAATAAGAATTGTTTGCCTGATATAGACAAGTTATAAAGCATGGAATACGTAATCCCATCTTTACCAGGCGAAGTATCTTTCTTTTTTAAACAGTATTCCAACTCTTGTATAGAGAAGGCCTTATCAATCTTACTATTACTAGCTTTTATAGTAGGTGGAGGATCCATTACTGATAAAGGTGTAAGAGAAAGGAGTAGTTCTCTTTTTTTATCATCATTAATTGAATGTTTATGTTGATGGTAACCTTTGTGCCATCTCATTTTACGCCACATATCAGACACGTTTGTACACTCATTGATACTACTGCAAAATACTCGCCAACAATCGCTTTTAGCCTTTTGAGTGCTTTTCCTAGTTTCAACAACTTTGTCTTCCAGTAATTTAAGGTTCAATGGTGTAGGATTTTTCCTAAATTTACTAAGGGCTAACCTACGTTCAGCCACTAACTTAGACAAGTTTGGATTCCAATAGTCTTTCGGTTTAAATTTACTGGCAGGGTTGGTACAAATTTTAATACTTGGAATGTGAATACTAGCCGACAAACCTATTTGGTCTAGGAAATAATTATAGTATTTTTGAATATCATCAATATCACAATGATTACTATCAAAATTAAAGAATTTGTTACCGAGTTCCACTTTGTAACCATCCCAGTCAGCTTTTTTGAAATTTCGTCTGCTAATAAAGTCTAACTGAGGATGTATATTCAATTTGATTTTTAAAATAAGATGGTCACTGCCTAAGTTTTCATTAAGAACTTGCCACATGAAATGTATAGCTATATCATACGAAGCAAATGAGATATCAGGAGATGTTTTTTGTAAGACATTATTTACCAGCTTTATCCTAGTGGCTTCGCCGTTATTTATTGAGACAAAACCGTGTTCTGATGATGAGTCTAGTAACTGAAATCCCCTTTGGTCACATTTATAGGACCAATTTGTATGGTGACCATTGAAATCCCCGGCAATTAATGTTTTTTTATTTGTTAAAGCAAAGATTTTATCCCATTCAGCTTGATTTGTACGAACCGAGGAAGGGCAATAAATAGCTAAAATATTTTCTAGGTACTTACAGTTAAAAATTTTGATGTGAATTAATTCTATTCCTGGATTACTACTGATGAAGGCGCAAGCCTGGGAGTTCAGTGACTTATGTACAATTACCGCTACGCCACCATACGAGTCAAATCTGTCCTTTCTGAAGACATTGTACCCACTTATATATATAGGAATATCCTCGTCCATCCATGTCTCACAAACTATTGCAATGTGTATATTTTCTTTATGCATTAAAGTCACAAAATCGGTTAATTTTGGCTTCAGACTTTGAGCGTTCCACTGCAGGATGTTAATAGTATTATGACCTTTTTCCATCAAATAACTTAAGCAGGCGTTCAACAAAGTCTCCACCGGAAAATAACTTATTCAAACATCTACATTCTTCATAAATTGCACTCAAAGTAAGAAATATTTTGGTCTCAAAACTATTTTCTGACATTACAATGTTTTTTAGTTTGCACAAAAGGTTCCAAATATCCATTTTTCTTTCTCTTCTTTTGTTTTCACTAGTTTTTCGTGTTTTTCCATGTTTATCTTCGTCAAAAGAGTTATTTTCGCTGTCCTCCGAGATGTTTTCTTCTGCTTCTATTCTTAGTTCTGTTCCATTTATGTTAGTCTTTTTCTTTTTCATGTTAGTATTCGTCTTAACCGCCATTTTATATGTTTTGGGACACCCGTTGTCTTTTTTCTCCATGTGTTTACTAGGTTCATCGTGGATCTCAGCTGTAGTTTGTATAACGCTTTTTTCCTTATTAGATAACATATAGATCTAAGGCTTTTTTGTAAGACACGTTTTCTTCACTCATAATCTTCCGGATCATTTTCTCTTTAGAAAAAAGAGGACATATTTTATCAAGAGACATATGCGGCCCCTTGCAGTTAGAGCAGGTATAAACTTCAATATCGCAATTGGCGTGATCTTTGCCACATTTAGGGCAAATTTCTTTGCTCAATGAGCAGAATTTTCTAATATGGCCGTATTTCCAGCACCTAGAGCACTGCGTCACTGGGAACACATATTTTTCTACATCAAATGTAAATCCATATGCTTCGATAGTTTGAGGGATAGATGGGCTTTTAAAGCACAGTCGAACTGTTTCACTGTCAATCCATTTACCGTCTAAATTCATTCGTTTCATTCTCTTAGCCGAAGTTATCTCTGAGGACGCCCTTAAGTTTTCTATCAATTCCTTTTCACTTATTTCAAGGTCAACTCCCCGTATAATACCATAAGAAAACCGGCTGTAGTTTGTGTACTGCGCTCGAACATCCATTTTGACTAGTTTTGAGTGTAACATAAGTTTTTCGGCTTGCTCTTCGTTGTTAAATGTAATGAAGACTCTGTACGGGCTCTTGTATTTAATTTTAATTACATTTGTTATATTTTCGGCCTTCAAAAATTTTGCCAACGCCATTTGCTTCATTAAGACTTGTGGTGAAAACAAACAGATTTCGTAGGTCTCATTGCTACTTAAACTTTCAGGTATAGTAACAGAGTTGCGCTGGGGCCGCTCGTCACCCGACGTACTTCTAATAAGTTGTTTCTTTGGTCGCCTTTGAACTGTTATAAATCCTTCTTCACTACTTTCTTCACTCTCACGGCATCTTTTCTCATTCTTTCTCTGCTCCATTTCTTGCATTTCCTTCTCACATTCTGCTACAATAAGATCTTCATCATCACTTTTATCGTTTATTTCAATCTCGTCCATTCTCAAAAAGAGGGTAGGTAAAGAAAATTAAGTTCCGAACGTATAGATGAGGTGTAAGTGCGTGCGCTCGTCACCGCGTCTCGCGCGCCACTGATCTAATACTCATTGCAAAGGTATCCTCATACTCTGTAATTTTGTGGCTTCTAACGGGCTCGTAAACTATTTTATCTTCATGTAACACTAACGTAAAACATAACTTGTTTAAACTACTAAAATGACATATATACTTTTAACCATGACTTTGGGTACTAAAGTCACACCTTCATTTGTTTTGTAAATAACTTATACTTACCAACAATTAAACAAATTGACTAAAATCACTAATTTCAAATTACTGTCAACTTCGGTATTAGAGTAACTAACCTATAATCAACTGAACACTGAAACTTCAAAAATTTCTTGTTCTTTACTATTAACTATTACATAAATTGATAGTCTCGTAATTTAAGTGTCAGTGTTCAGTCGTTAAAATTCTAATTCTATTTCAATGGAAATAACAAAGACACTCCTGTTTCAGGTAAACCGCGTGAATCGCGGGGCGCCTCGTCAGAACCACCTTCTGTTAGAAAAGAACCTTTCACACACCTTTCCGAGAAAGAACTCATAGAAGAAGCAAACAAAGTCCTTGCTCAAGCCCAAAGCGTCACCTGCACGGCTGACCATCCACCAGAAAAGTTCTTTTCCCTACCACACAGAAGAAAATTCAAAGAAGATAAATCAGGCAGAAGAAACAGCGACGACGCAAACTCTGAATCACCTGCCAAAACAGCTCTAGGAAGATCCACCAGCGATGTAAGTCCAAAAAGAAGAAAAGAAAGAACTTCGCTATCAACTCTTTTTAGACGAGCACAGAGAAATAAAAGCCCAGATGAACCAGTTAAAGTAACAACTAAGCCTAACGTTGTTGTGAAGAGAAGTAAGAGCGACGTCTCAGATTTGAAATCCAACACAAATCTGAACGCCCAAGTTAAACCAATCAGAAAAAGATCTGGCAGCGAAAGTGAAGAGTTCTTGAAATCATTGAGAAACAAAAAGTCACAGCTATCTCCTATAATTGAAAGTTCACCACGTGAGGACTATTTTAAGAAGACTCCCCCTTTAGAAATTTTCCAGAAGCAGAAATTATCTCAGAAAGATAGCAATCAGAGTGATGATCAAAAATCAAACGGTGAAAATAGAAAAGTAAATCCAGTAGAGAAACCTCCGAGATATAAAACACCGGAAAAACAAGATCCCAAGCCACCAATAAGAACTAGAAGAGGAAAATCACTAGAAAAAGATAAAGAAAAATCACCACCAATTACAGATACTCCTAAGAGAAAAACTGAGGTAAAGAAGACACTTTTGGTAGATGAAATTGATTCTTTAAAAGTTAAAGATACCAAACCACCCGAAGTTAAAGATAAAATCAAAGAGAGCATCAGAAAAATTGAAGAAAACGTTTATGGGGATAAAGAAATGATCCATAGTAGTCAACTTCCCCCTGACAAGCCGCCGTTGACGAGGGGTCATACTGTCGATCATTTAGTTAGGATTTTGAAAGAAGACCAATCCTCTCCACCACTTCACTTGATTGCTCCACAAAACGGTACTAACGTAAATCAACCGTTTTCTTACATCAAACCCAGTGTCAGTCCTGATCCCAATCTATTTGTTAGAACTACAAGTCCAGATAGAGTACCTTCTCCAGTCAATAAGATGGCTGATAAAGGAGTCGTCTATGCTCAAGTAGTCAGAGATTATGGTGATAATACATCTAGCAGGCTTGGAAAACAAACTATACATAAAACTTATTCACCATCAAGAGAGAAATACGGGAATCATTCTGATGAAGACGAGGGCTACGAAGAGAAAAATAAACAACCTAACAACCGCTTCAATTACATACATAATACTAACGATAATGATAATTTTAACAGTATTGAAGGTTACAAAATTACTGATTCTCCTATAAGACCAAGGTTTAGAGAATACAAACTTACTAGTTTTGAAGATTTTGAACCAACATACGCAAATGAGTATCCATCGAACAACGACAAACCACACGATTATATTGACACTTTCAGGGGTCGAGGAGATGGTATGGATACAATGAAGAAACATCATGAAACTGAAAATAATAAACTAGACTTTGATTTAAACGGGCTGAGCCATCGACGACAACTGCTAGAATCTAAACAACTGGCCCGAAAAATAGAAAGAGAAAGGTTGGTAACAGGGGAACCAATTTCAAGGTATCTAGCTGAAACAGACCCAATCTACGAGGCTGAGAAACGCAGACAAGCAACAGAAAAATATGTAGATGAAACAGCAAGATATTACCGACACACATTAGAAAGAGATGGTTTTGCTGAGAGCAGTGTAACTGAAGACTACAGCAAGTATGAATCAGATAAAAATAAAGTAAAATATAACACCGAAACTAGAACTTTCCAGAAAGTTCCCAAAGGTGAATTAAATAGACGTGAATTTTTGGACAGTCTGGGGCCAGAGGCGAGGTTCAGAGAAGAACAAAAGGTGTTTCCTCCAGAGCCTGAATATGAACCTCCTAGTCTAGAATTCAATTCTGGTAAGCCTGTACTCACGCCAGATGAGTACAAAGAAAAGAAATACAAAGTGAATAAGAATCTCAATTCTAGTCATGACTTTATTCAGAGTGGTCAAAAGTACAAAGGTAGAGATGAAGGGTTCGGAAAACGGAAAGGGCATTACGCGTCAAACCCTGAGATAGCTCAAGAAAGGGAAGACGATTATGCGAACATTCGTTATGAAGCCAAACACGCTGAGACTTACCATAACTCTTTACGCCGCGTGAGGAATAAGGACAGGGAATATAAAGAGGACTATGCCATTCGACGTCATGATTCTGGAGACAGCCGAGAGTACTATCGTGATGGCAGATCACCGCGTCGATATGACATCGACAACCGTCTCGTAGATTCCGGAATCGAGAATGATTTTCGAAAGGATTCAAGTGGGGAGCTTCATAGACGGAGAAGATACCCGAGTGATGATGACGTCCAAAATACTTCACTATTCCTAGCAAGTGAAAGACAACATACAGAAGATAACTATCCAAGTGAACAGATTTACGCAAATGGAGAATATTTGGCCAAGTTCAAAGATTTCAGGGACCCTGGTTACAGGAAAGAGTACATTCGGAGGGAGAGGAGTGCTGACGATGGGTCACATTTCGAGCCTAAACACGACAGATATGAGAAAAGTCCAAACGATGACAAAGTTAGTGCGAAACCTCCAAAAGCCACAAAGAAACTTTCTGGACTAGAGAAGGTAAGAATTACTTTAGAACTGTTGTTGTAATTTTGACTTAAACATGGATGATATAAGATTGTAATTTACTTATCAGGTGAAACAATTGTTCTCTCGCGACTCTTCAAAGAAGAGCAAGAAAGAGAAAGATGTGGTCCAGCAGAAGCCTCGCACCCGGGTGCTCAAGAGCCCTGAACATCTTGCTAGAGATGACTCCGAATACAGAAGGTAATCCTCTATCCTATCTACACAAACATCTGTAAGAGAAGCCATAGATTTAGCGACCTCCTAGCCGATTTCGACTACGGTGGCCGTCACAACGAACAGCTGACTGCGCGAGACATATTATAGTGCACAAGTGTAACATGTGCACTCTCTATTCTTTTCACTCTCATAGCCCGATGGGACAGCAATTTGACATGCCTGGAGAGAGATTAGGCGCAGGACCAACGGCTTTACGTGCTTTCCGAGGCACGGGGGTGAAACACCGCCAACTTCGAAAACTCCGGGCTACCCTGAGTAATTCTATACAGAAAAGTCCAGGTATAAACATATTTTTGGCCCGACCCGGGGACCGAACCCGGGACCTCTGGCGGAGCCGTCGCTTTTAAATGCAACTTTCTCACCACTGCGCCACCGAGGCAGTTCGGAAGTAATATTAATTTACATTACCAACATTACTAATTTACAAATCCACAGATTCACAGACCCAGAACCAGATATCGTCGTCAAGAAGATAGACTATCACTGTCACGCGGACGAGAGACGGTTCCGGAATTCTAGGGAAGATCTGGACAAGTACAGAAGTTCCAGAGAAGACCTGGACAAATACAGGAGTTCGGATAGCCCTGAGAGGAAGTACAGAGAGACAGACTTTGATAACAGGTTCGTTGATGTAAATTGTACCAGGTAAGTTATAGCTGTTGTGTTGTGTGTAAATACCAATTCCTCAATTAAGGTTAAAGCACATTTATCCACCCGTAATGGAAACAGCACCAACCAGGCGTCAACCATACGGCAGCACGTTACGGATAGAGAACAGCAACGCCTCGCCTCGGATCGCGTTTGCTACAACTTACGACATGCTTCTTGTGAATGATAGCCCGTTTGACAGGGTAGGCGGATAGTTGACGAATATCGGACCACAACAACGCATGCGCCGCTGGTCAAGAGTAGAACCCGAGTTGATCTCGATCCGAAGTGGTGACATCCGCTACGAAGTTGATAGATTTGCGTTGAAGTATAGAGTTTCATACAAAGAATACTGAACGCTTCGAGTTGATACAGTGTTGTTGCCGTAACGGGTGGATAGATGTGTTTTTACCTTTATGGAACTAGCGGTCTCCCACGACTGAGTCCGCGCTCTTTGATTTTTATGTCTTCCGTCCAGTCATCGCGTGATGTTTTATATCCTATCCTATAGCCTTCCCTGATAAATAAACTATCTAACACATCTCTTTGGAAATCCTGTCATAAATCTTACTTGAAACCCTCTCTTTCTCTCTCCAGGTACGAGATAAAGACACAAGAGAGACGCTACAAGGACCGGCGCGAGGATAAGAGATACAACTCGTCAGAGAGAGACAGCGACCACCACTCAAGACCTTCGGACGCTGAGAGTGACTTGAGGAAGTCCAGGTCAAGAACTGCTGGTCCACTGGATTCGCCTGCTTTGGTAAGCGTAATTTATTTCTGGAATTTATAATTTAATTCTGTTCTTATAGATTTCTGGGAATGTTTGTATCGCGTTACAAGAAAGAAAAATTCAACAGGCTTGCTAATGTGTGGCCGAGTGGTATTGGCATGCGCCCGGATAGCGTAAGACTCAGGGTTCGATTTCTTATCTGACACAATGTTATTTCTGGAAGTTCCCTGGTTTGTGGAATTGTACTTGGTTATTAACATAGTGTAGCAAAGTCAGCAAGTCTACCTATTAACATTGAAACAGTATATGAACCACTATAAACTTGTGTACAAATACTGCGATTTTTAATTGAAGATGATATTCTAGTCACTGGATTGCTTAGAAATTATGAACTGGGTAAGCAAAATGTACGTAACAATGCAAGTATCCTTGTGCCAAAGTTACCAAACGTACACGTTCATACTAGACGTTTTCGTATTAGGAAAATTGATGTTTTCACTAACATTTGAATTTTTAAGCAGGCAAACCATAAACCGGTCGCCGAAGGTTAATATGTTGTAAAAAATTCAAGCAAGTAGTTTTTTACTTTCAAATTATTCGCGAAATTAGCTGACATATTCGACGACTATTAACCTAGTAACCCACGTAAGTTTTTATTTATTAGTAAAATCATAAAAATGTAGTAAAAGCGTGCAATGATACACAACATTGCAGCGCGACCTTTAGCTATAGGTCAGCAGGCGCATCCCGGGGAGAGCAGACACTACATTTTATTGGCTCTGGCTAAGAGTACACTAAGTGTAGGTACTCTTAGCTCTAGGTCTAAGTGCACTCTTTTTTTTTGCGTCAGGAAAATGCTTTTATGCATACCCACCGACCGCGGGGGCAGTTGGGGGTTATGTGGGACTCCAGGCTTTGTGAGCCCACCTACCCACTAAAAACCTGACGGCGTTCTCCCGTGCCATTACTGAGGCAAGAGCTGACGGGTCAGGCCCTGGGCTTAAGCCCTAAGCATTCGTCCGCAGCTCTTGTCTCTGGCTGTGGCTCGCTAAATCAGCAAGCGCCATCCGGGTGCAGGGGTTAGCTGTAGGACCAAGTCTTGATCCTGTCTCTTTAATGTAGGTAGATAACCAGACATTTGGCCCTGATTTTAAGTGGCAATGCGGTCTGCGATGGACCATGTGTAAGTTACAATATCCTATTCACTCTTTTCAATTGCTTGAATTCACAAACTGTATTTTCAGCCTAGTAACTTAGGACGCCATATGAGAGTTCAAGCATTTTTGAGGCCTATTCAAATTGAATTCCTGAACCATAATTAAATTGTGTAAATGTTAATTATTTCTGTTTGATAAATAACAAGATTTTTAATTAATAGATTTGCAAATATAAAGTATTTGTATTTAGTTTTTGTAAGTTTAACTATCCTATTCTGTTCTAGTTGAACTGTCTGACCTACATTCACTATGTACAAGGTGAGAGTGGGTCTGCCGCCTGAGTCCTCGTAGAATGACGAGCTCTTTGTTCACCTTCCGTGTTGTAAACGATTTTCAATTGACCAATTTGATGCAATGATTGTGTGATTATCGCCATGTTATTTAACAATTTGTACGTCAAAACATTACAGATTACGAAACACAAATCGTTAAGTGTTAACTGATTTGTGTTTGATTGACCTAAGAGAAATCCAAGTTGAGACGAGTAAAACACTTCAAATAAAAAAATAGCTACTGATTATTAGCTGTGGTATGCAAGTCTAAATGACATGCATTAAGTAACCATGACCAAGCCAAGTTCAAATACTTATGAGAAATCCTTGACTCCGTCAATTGTTATTATAATGTATTTGGTATTCCCAATACGTACTTTCTTCTTGGACAATCACCCTGAATTAGAGCCAAGATCTAGACTAGAGTTTAGTTAAGATTCAGTATCTATAGGTACTTGCAGTTATTGTTGTTGTGGACAATTGAGCTAATTATAGGCTCAAGACACAGTCGATGCGAAGCTTTCCTCGGACTCATATCATATATTGATCAGACTACATATAAGATCAATGCACGGGCTTACTTACCCTCCTAACATCATGGATAACAAACGTTTAAAAGTATTCTAAACTACAATACATAATTATAACCGATGATAATAAGTCAAATATTATATGACTTACCAAGGACTTACTTAATATAAGTCGTCCAAGCCTTTTTTTTAAGTAGACTGAAATCTGTATCATGCGAAAAATCTATTATATTTTATACTTCCATAATAACTTGTTTTGGTTGTGATAAGACCTAAACATGGATGGACCTCCCAATCCTCCCAATATAGTAGAACATTTAAGCTCCTGTATTTTTAACTGCCTCGCGTGGCGCAGCGGTCAGAGGGTCGGATTTCAAAGCGACGGCTGCGCCAGAGGTCCCGGGTTCGATTCCCGGGTCGGGCCAAAAATGGGTTTTTCTGTTGAGAAATTGTTTCTTTCGCTCGTCTCTT
This sequence comes from Pyrausta aurata, assembly GCA_963584085.1. NCBI lineage: Eukaryota > Metazoa > Arthropoda > Insecta > Lepidoptera > Crambidae > Pyrausta > Pyrausta aurata. The sequence continues at coordinate 9,830,220 of OY757274.1, forward strand.
GGGTCGAAAGCTCCAGCACAACACCAGTGAAAGTGCACCGGCTCTTGCGATATTACTCAATGTAGTAATGCAGGTCTCTGGATTCCATAACGGTTCCATAATACAAGTACTAGCGAATACTAACAATTCATCTATACTAATATATAAAGCTTAAGAGTTTCTTTGTTTTAACGCACTAATCTCAGGAACTACTGGATCGATTTAAAAAGGTTTTTTGGTGTTAGATAACTTTTATCGCTATAAAACATCACCCCGGCGACGGAAGGCACGAACGCAATCACGGGGGAACGGCTAGTCTTTAATAATTGAAGATTGACATGTAGAAATTCTTTAACAAACCTTGTTTTCTTTCACAGCCTTGCTAAAATTTTGATTCAAAATGATGCTTCTTCAAGTCAAGGGTATTTTGTGAAAGAATCGGATTCAAAGGGCTTAGATTTAGACCAGACAGTGCCTTGGTGGGAAAGCTTAATAAGTTGCTGAAGATCACAATAATTAAACTCAACATAAAATGACTAATGATTTAGAATGCTTTTAACAATCACAGTGAAAAAAAGATGAAATAAGAAACCAAAAACTGCGCACAGACGGACCGCACGGTAGCTCAATTGGACGAGCTTTGGCCCGGTTAGCCAGAAAGTTGCAGGTCCCGCCAGTGCGCAATTTTGGTTTCTTAATTCATCTTTAAGAATAAAATGACTACTTATGCCAACATATAAATATTACATGACCTCTTTTCAAAATCGCTTGATGAGGTAAATGCTGGTGGGCGCTTGCTTGGGCGGGTGTGTCAATACGATGATGGCATTGACACACTAGATTGTTTAATATCAATCGATTTATATGGTTTGTTTGATACGCCTGGTATAGGCGACCTTTGATGCTTAAGTATGGCTCTGCCTGCGGGCGGCATAAGTGTTTTGTGTTAGGTACCTTTTAACTGTATTTAAATAAGGCATGTTTGCTAGGTTGGTATATAATTTCTTATTTCTGTATCATATTCATCATCACCATGATATTTAAGAGCTCTTAACGGTAGAGTTTTTATTGTCGTAGCAGGTTCCGAATAACTTCAAGATTGAAACAACTATGATCATTAAATATCACAAAATCTTACTTAACTTATTATAGTTATTTTGATCTTACATTATTTACCTCTTACACATTTATGTACTTCTGAAAGATGAATATAATAAAATATTAGGTAGGTTATCTTCACTTGTCAATAAAGGTCCTACATTGTTATAAGTACCTCCTACTTATATACTATGACGATGATGATGACGCAGTATAGTCGTAAAGTTGAGGCGAATGGTGCAAAACTACCAACCAATAAAATGCGGAATCGAAAAAACGAAAACATCCATTACCTGAATAATTCGTACAAATTAAATCATAACAAAAACCGCAAATAACATACTAGGATATCCGTTCCTCATTAATAATGATGACCTTGTCACTGAAAACCCGACAAAGTATTTGTAGTCCAGAGATACAATCTAAACAATTCAATTGCAAATGAAAAAAAGTGTTAATTGTAACAAAAAACTGCGAGTTTGGCTCAATGATTTTCCCATACTGATATGTTCGGACAAATAGCTATGATTTTTTTACTTGAATTATTCAGACATTAGCAACTAAACCAATTAAGTACTGACAATGGTGAATTGGTGATTAAATTGTTGTAAGCCTAAAAAAATCAAATCCAATAACTTCCAATAGCTATTTATTTGCATTTTATTTAATACCAGCTTTATAAACTCAGCGATAAAGCCTTTGTAAACTTAATTTCGCGTAAGTATAAGCCTCCAAAAGATATCAAAGTGAAGATTCGCCGGTTCAACAGCCTGAGGTCAATGTCGCAGTGACACTATGACATCACCTCGCTTGGCGTTAAGATTTGCTAAGATTGTAGGTGTAAGTCATTTGTTACAATCAGAACATGAAACAATAGCGATGTTAAAAACTGTGGACTCAAGCCTAGGTTGGTTGTCAATTTTTTTTTAAGAAGTTGGACGACTTTGTTGAAAGTCGGTAGATACTATAAAGGTTCAGCTTCCTTATCCAGATCAGATATTTCTATGAGAATGAAATTAAATTACCTACTAGTGTGTAATTTTGGGGAGAGCTTTTGATCATTATGGAACTTCTAAATTGTACATTTCCTTTCAACAAATTTGTAAATTCACTAATGTTGTGTCCCATAAAGATTTATCTATCTTCTTTCAGCATTTATTTTATGTCCCCAAATAATTGTTACGTAAAAAAAATAACACCCATTTACCCGATGTTTTTTTTACAATGATCCATAAACCCAATCAATGATCCCTGTGCGTAACCATATAAAGTTTGCTATATGGAGATACAATATACACCGATCAACGAGGAGATTCGCTGTATGGAGACTTCCTAATAATTCTCCCGTCCATGAAACTTGGCACATGGTGAAAATAAGTAATACAGATAGGTATTTATACTTAAACATGGAAATCGTTTATCGTTTTTCTCTCTGTGAAAAAGCTGCAATTGTTCCTGTATATTTATTTACGTATGTATAAGTTAGAATGGGTAAGAACAAAATATAAGTGGGTAGGGTCACCATGTGCCAAGTTTCATGGACGGGAGAATGATTCGGGTGACAAGAGCTCCTTTAGTTGGACTAGACGCTGAGTATCGCTACCATAAGAACTACGTTACTGTAAACCTATTTAATCGGTTTAGAATAAATAGACTAAATTACCTAATCTGAGACAGTAACATTTTGGTAATGTTACCTAAATAGGGACTCAAATTCAGTAACTTGATTGATTTTTATTGCCATTCATCCTTAGCCTTCCACTCTCCAACAATACCTCAGTGAGAGGCTACCTCCGAATCAGGAATCTTGAATTCTTGCCGTAAGGTCGCACGCCATATGGCCACCGGATCGCCTTGCGCGTGCTTCTGGGGAGGGTGATGTCACCCGTACATCTCTTTGTGGACAATTAGTGGCTAACCTTTTGGGGGAGTTTATTCCTTGAACTGTATGAAAGGTTTAACAAAAAATATGGTGTAGTTGAAAGTCCATGGATGGAAACTTGGAAAGTAGGTAAATTCAGTCTAAAAGACAAAAGAGATGAATTTTGTTTAATTGCTACATTAGTCATTCAATACATGATTGAAAGCCATCAAGACGTCAAGAAGATAAAGTGATGGCGCCTAACTTTTTTGCAACTTGTAATCTTTTGTTCTGGTTTATAAAAGGTACCATAAAGTAAAGATAATGCACAATCTGTCAAATCGGCCAACGACCTTACCAGGATGTCGGCCTCATAAAGTCGTCGCGACAAAACTCTAAAAATGGAAAAGCTTAAGCCTTATCTCAAGAAATACACGAATATAAACTTAAACACGAAGCAATAGGATCTTCAAACACTGATCCTTGATTACCATTGTGACAAATAGTTTTCGGAGACACGCCCATTTCTTTGTAAGTATGGCAACTAGTAAATTGCACTAACTTCAAAATCATACATTGACGTGAAAATCGTGGGTACGTTTGAAGAAAAAAAACCGGCCAAGTGCGAGACGGATTCGCGCACTGAGGGTTCCGTTCCAACTTTAACTGAATTAGGGATTCTTACTTCCACTTAGCCAAAACAGCACAATATTTTGTTGACCGCAAATATAACTTTGTTTTTCATAGTGTTTGTGTGAAAGACAAAGTTATATTTGCGGTTGATAAAAATGTGCTATATCTCAAAAACTGCTAGTTCGATTCCGCTCAAACCGTTTTCGTTAAAAGTTTATGTTGAGATCTACATTAAATATTTTTTTCAAAATTTTCACTTCCTTAGTTCAAAAGTTAGATGGGGGGGACACCCATTTTACCACTTTGGAAGCGTCTATATCTCAAACGTTACACTTTTGGAAAAAATTGTTTTAGGAACCTCAATGTCATTTTAAAAGACCTATCCATAGACCCCCACACGTATAGGTTTGAGTAAAAAAAAAATTTTTGGTTTTAGTTTCATGTATGGGAGCCGCCCCTATATTATTATTTTTTAAATTTTTTGTACCTGAATCGGAAAGCGGTAAAGAGGATACACCTACCTACCAAGTTTTAGCGGTGTGATGCTAATAGTTTCAGAATAAAGTGGCTGTGACATACGGACGGACAGACAGACAGACAGACAGACAGACTTGACGAAACTATAAGGGTTCCGTTTTTTGCCATTCGGCTACGGAACCCTAAAAAACACACCGAAGCCAGACTCCTAGAGAGATCTCGCATATTCTAGGCTGATAGCGAATCGAATGACGCTGATATATCCAGGTTTCATCGTAGGTGACGCAATAGTTTTCTTGGTAAATAAAAAAAAACTAGGCTGAGACAACCAGAATTTCACATTTTCTGACACTCTGGATCTCAACATTAAAAGGGGGGGGGGGGGCGCTGTTTCAGAATGTGATGTGACGGTGATAACATTATGTCCTCCTGGTCGTATTCCGACCACGGCAGTCGATCTCATTTGAGTATGGCCATCGGCGCGGGACATTGTTTATAGTGTTCAAGTGTGACAATACATAAGGGCGCTATATTCAGTTCAGATAGTCCTTACTCTCTAGATCCTTCACTCTCATTAATCGGTGAGACAGCAGCACCGACATGACCAGCGGCGCAGGACCAACAGCTTAACGTCCTTTCCGAGGCTCGAGAGCCAGATATATAATTTTAAATAATCAAAGTGTGCGGGTAGTAATAAATACCGTCCAGCCGCCATTTTGCTATCAACGTAAAAAGACACTCCGTCATCAAAACGACCCTTGACACTACAAGACGATTTCTTTATACCATTTGACACATCCACTCCACAGGAGACGGCATACTAATGAAGTCTTTTGTTTCTACCTGATGGCTTACATGATATCACGAGTGTTCAGACGAGGTTGTTGACACCAGCACATAAATCATAGCTTTTGGGGGTCAGTAAGCGGGTAGAAAAACCCTCGGTCATTTCATAAATCTAAAAGAACAGACTCAATGAAGTTTTTTAGAGATGAACTGCCGTTTTGCTTCTTTACATAAAGCTTAGGCTACTAAGCAGATATTATGTAAGGTGAACTGAACACGGTGCTTACTAAATAATATAACCTCCTTTTTGAAGTCGGTAAAAACTTAAACTTATGTGTGACAGAGCGATCGTGGCCAAATTTGTGTTTGAAATGCAAAGAAGAGCTGAATATCTTAAAAACTTATTTGAGAAGACTTATTATAATGATTACGACATTCGAATAATTCTATAAGGATCCCACGCATTCAAATACTGCCAAACAATAATAATCACTTTTTGCCGCGAAGAAATCATCAGTCAATTACCTCTCCTCCCTCTGTATATTATTTAATGATGTATCTCATTCTTGTTGTGGATACAATTACGTGCGAAAAAACCGCCTGATTGAGTGCCGAAACATGGCAGGAGCAAAAAACGGTCAAATTTTATTTGCCTTAAAGAAATTGTGGCCGTTTGAATTGGCTTTTTAGCTCCACACTTCCAAGAATATTATACTTATCACTTGAATTAGTATCATCTGGAAATCATTTTACAACGTGAACTAGAGCGTGGATGTAAATAACTATAATTATATAAGGCAAAACGTTGCTTAGAACCTTCAACAATATCAAAGTTTAGAACGGTGATCGGCCTATTTTTCAGATTTCATAGAACTTGCCAATTGGTTTCGTGAATCTGAGCTTCTGTGCAAGATGTCTGTGCAAATCACATATGCTACCCACTCTATACCAAATGTTTCGCCTAGTTTCCTATATCTGTCTCTACCAAGGGCCTTACTTTTACCCCCCACTCTTTCTTCTACTCAACGTCTTCATACTTTATTTTCAGGCTGAAAGATACAGAGGCAGGCGTCGGCTGGCAACACCGAGCCCCACCCCGTCGCCCCCCCGCCGGCCTGCGCCCCCCACCACAGGGACCAACTGGTTCAAGTCCTTGGACCGACTCACTGCTAGGAAGAAGAAGACCACTAAGGTGAGATTTAGGATGCACTTTTGCTTTTAAAGAATATAAAATCACGCTGAATACTGTCAACACTTGGGTAGTATAATATAATTGAAATATAATAAAAATTTTAAGTAAGCGCATAACTATACGAACCGAATCAGTTGATGCGAAATTATGTATTTACCCTCTTACGTCAGAAGGAGCGAAACGTTTTTCATAATGGCAATGAAACTCGTGTAGATTGGCGCGTACGGGTGTAGAATTGCATACCATTTCCTGTAACGGAATCGTTATTCGTCAGATCTATCAATACGCTTCAAATAGATGCTCTATCTCTTTATATGGTAATCCTTTTCTCATATTGACTCCTTTAATCTTCAGGTCGAGAAAGAGATCGAAACTCCACCAGAGGAAGAGCCCCGCAAAGCCTGGGCCAAGTCCAAGCCACTCAACTCGCCAGCTAAAAACCTGCGTTTCTTTGGTGACACCGATCTTGAATCTGACACCAACGTCAAACACCACACAGTCACCAAGACGAGGAGCAACCCCAAACACAGCACATTAAGGAAGACCATCTCCAATTCTAGCACAGGAATAGACGAGGTTGACCACAGCGAATTGTCAGGCAAGAGCTATTCGTTATCAAACTTGAGAGAAGAAAAAAGCCAATCTCCTCGAACCAAACAGTACTATAAAAGGAACCTGAGGAACATATCAGAGATCAGTAACTCGGAGACTGAAAGTCAGCTAGATAAGAGGGTGGGGAAACCGCCCATCAGCCCGTATGATAGATCGAGGAGTCACAGCAGTTCCAAGACCCTAAAGGGAAGTAAGACTGACCTGAGGAGGAGGACGGAGGAAAGAGGCAGTTCATCAGAGCTGAGGAGTAGCAGGCCGGAGTTATCTAAGGACTTGAAGTAAGTTATTTTTAAACTTTCTGCAAATCCTATAAGAAGTACCTACCAATCTGCCTATCTTGACACCTTTAAATTTTTGCCTATAGCAACATACTTTCGTGAAACACCATGTTATTTCTGATGCCCTTACTTAATAGGTAATATGAAGCATAATACCTTTAAGCTATTATTTTCTGAAAGAGAAAGAAGTTCAAAGAAGTCTTAACTAGTACGGTATATTTTTAGCAAACTTGGATTTATTCAAGATGTTGTTTTTCCAGACATCGCCGCAGAACACCAGCCAACAACTCTGGTGAGAGCAGCACTGAGGGTGATTCCAGCCACCAGTCTCAACGTAGCGTGGTCTACTTGCATGCTACCACTGGTACGGATATCCAACCTATTCTTTAAAAAAAATACAGCACCCTAAACAAAAATGGTGAACCTGTTCCCCACCTAAGACATCCCTGCCATTTACACTGACTTCTAATCATTGTATTAGATATAAATTGCTCTTGTAAAAAGACAACTGTGAACCTGTGACAGACAAGGAATTGAACCCCGTGTCTTACGCAATCCGGGCGTATGCCTATGAGATTACTCTCACAATATCTGAAGGAAAATATTGATGATGTCACGCAGCCTACGCGTTAAGAAGCGCTTGCAAAATTCAACAGGCCTGTTAATGTGACGGTGGCCGAATGGTATAGGCATACGCCCGGATTGCGTAAGACACGGGGTTCAATTCCTCGTCTGTCACAGGTTCACAGTTGTCTTTTTACAAGTGCAATTTATATTATTAAGTTAATATGGTGACAAAACACTATAAAAACAAAAATAAACTATTGTATTAGATGACATGATAATATCTTCTCCTTAACTTCCAGTCGGAGACATCCCAGACCCTGGCCGGCTCACACGAAACCGCTCTCGCGACGACGTCTCCTCGGTCAACTCTTCCAACCTTCAGGTCAGGAGCACCACAAAAAGCTTCTCCATCTTCGCCCCCTGGACTCCCAAGCACTACAACGAACAACATGACGTGCACTACGCTCAGAAACCGAGAAAAACCCCCACAAAAACTACCAAGACCCCTGAAAGAAGCACCCTGCAGAAGAATAAGTCTTACAGCCAGACCACCTTGACTAGAAAACCTCAGAACAGCAGACTGACCAGTTCTAGTAACACCCTTTATAAAAGACCAGAAAAGAGACGTGAGGAAAGTACTATGTCCAGAAAGACACCAGACCACAGTACCATCTCACGGAGGACTCCTAGAGATAGCAAGAAGAGTCAATCTAGCGAGATTCTGAATAGAGACAGTGATAGAGAGAGAGTTTCTCGGTCTATATCGATGCCCAAAGACAAGAATAAAAAGGCTGGCTGGTTCAATCTGTCGAACAAAAATAAAAAGCAGGAAATAAACACGAGAGTTCGTTAAAAAAATATTATCTTTGTTGACGCTATATCGCGCAATGACGAATCTTTCTTTACAATTTTGTATTCCTAATGATGACAGAAATTAATTAATTCTTTATCAAATATTATTTGTGTGGTGCTGTAAAATATTAACACATTGCTTTTAACTTTCTTAAAAGTTCATCTGAAAGTGCCATGGATCACTTTTATGTTACCATTTTTTTATTTAATACTTAAGTATTTCCGAAGGGTTAGTCGATAAAACACAACGAAAAGGAGGAGATAATTTAGAACCTTTTCAATATTGACATCTCAAACATTCAGATTTTTTATGACAATAATTATCTTACCTTTCGGAAATCAGTAGTCATTGTAATATTAAGGTTTCTTTCTATGTAACAAAATGCTTTCTCTTTACCTACTAATATTACATTACAATAGCAATAAAGCTATGATTGTGTTGGATGATATGAACTTTTCCTACAAGTAGTAAGTACCTACTTTAGATTACCTATCCTCAGCGCTCAGCGCTACTACCCTCAAATACATTTCAAGATGGTGCCTGCAGTGTGACTGAAAACGGAAGTAAAGGTAAAAGTTAATATCATCCTACACTGTAATCATAAAATTCTATAATTACTTATACTTATTAAGATCACTGAACATTTTATAGAACGACGAATGTGGTTATGTGAATTGAATAATTTATCTAATCCGTCCATGTTTTAGCGATGCAATGTTAAGACGTGTAGTCTTGTCATTGACTTAATCTGTGTAATACAAGTGAAAATATTAAATGTTTAATAAGAACGCATTTCAATTTATTAAGTACCTACCGCTAAAACGTTTATTTTCCTGTTAACCTGTGTACGGTCAAGGTCTCTTGAAACTCAAACTCAAAACGTTTATTTGTGAATATTTAGGTACAAGTATGTACATTGAAGTACATCAGCATCAGACAGATGTTTTAAAATGTTAAGAAAGGTGCTCCAAAATATGCTATGATGTATCGTACAAATATTTAACATTAATAACAGTGAGTAAATTAAAAATTAAAAGTTCAACTTACTTAGTTTTTAAAACACGTATTGCAATTTTTTGGTTGGTGGTTAGGCATCACCATAAGAGCCAAAATTATTTGCACCTCGCGTCTTCTTTGATTGAAGTAGCCTATTTTTGTCGTATGTGCAAGCGATTTTTGTTGAAAAGTGGTTAGGCGCCAGAGGCCTCAACCTATCTAACGCCTGATAAAAATAAATGTGCAAAACATTATTTTGTTAACAAATTATTGGTACGGAAACTGAAACTGCAGGATTCTATTGAATGTGGGTAACCTGATAATAAGTAAGTCTTGTACTTTAACACCTTTCTGCACAATAAGTAATACCTATGTGTCACGTATTTTGAAATTTTTCAGTAGGTAGCATAGTGGTGATTATTCTTATTTTTGTATTAATTATAATATTTTGCGTAATGTTTATGTATGAGTTAATATTTATAAGACATTGAGTTTTTGAGAACACGTCGACCATCAAACAAGATAAATATTTATAAGGTACCTATGTTTACGGAATAATAACAGTCATTTTTTAATTGTCTTTATTTTAAATACAAAATTATAACAACAATAAAACGAAATAACTGGACTTAATGGTAAAATCTCAATACACCAATAAATATAAACATTAACCGAAGAGGGTATTTAAAACAAAACTTACACAAAATGAATTATTTTTTTATAGATTTCAATGTACCAATTATCATAATTAGTAGCAGACAATCTGTTGGAACATTCCTCAAGCAATAATAAATAATGGAAAAGTGACAAAACAACCAACCTATATTAATAATTAAGGCTAAGAAAATGAAAATCAGTACCCATTCAGTTATAAAAAAATGTGTTTGTAACATTTTAAATATCAATAATCATGTAAAGTGCACCTAGAGTGCTAATAAATATTGACACAATAGGAATCCAATACTTCTGCATAAAACTTCTATTGTCTTCATTGGTAAGAACTTTCTTTTCCTTGTATTTCTTCTTCTTACCACTCAACTTCCACTCATATTCCGCTAGCTCTTTACGGTTTCTTTCTTCCTCCAACTCCTTCAATCTACGCTGCTCTTTTTCTTTTTCAATTTGAGCTGCAATTTCCTTTGCTTTGCAACTTTCATCACATGCAACTTTAGCTTCACCAGATCTGACTAGGTTGCATGGTGCATCTCGTTTCAAATTGCCACATTGGCAGTGAATTTTTGTCTTCTTGTTACACACTTGACCAATACCACATGGTCCCGAATGACAGGTATTCCTACATCGATGACCACACTCAAGATTTTTTGGGCATTGTTGCTTGCATGACAACATCTCTTCTGTAGCAATAGATAGCTCACGGCAGCGTAAATACAGCTCTGTGACACCACAATGGCATGGAATTCGTTCCAGAATTTCACATGGTGGACATAGGCCAGGATGACAAGCTCCAATTCTGCATTTATGAGAACACTTCTCTGGACGGGCTACTTTGCATTCTTTATCACATGGTTTGCAGGAGTAAGGCACATTGGGATACTCAGGATCATTTTTATACAGATGACAAAGTAGGGAGCAAGAATGGTTTCCACAAGCCAGTGGACGGCCACATTTCCGACCACAGCATTGTCTTTTAGCCGAGTGACAAGGCTGATCCCCTGTCTCATGTTCTCCAAAGCATATGACAGGGACAGGTGTCTCGCAGGGTGGGCACTCTAAAGTCATGATTTTAGTTTTTGGTGGAATTATCTCCCATGGAGTTGCTGGTTTTTCCACAGGTTTGAAGGTTACAGCTACATATTCATGACAGATTGCTTTGCAGATGTGATCGCAATTTTGGTAAGTTTTCTTGCAAATAGCTTTACATGGAGGGCAGTCACCAAAATGACAGGCATGTTTATTCTCCTCAATGTGGCCACATTTGTATTTGATTTTACATTGGAGATTGCATTTTGGTGGTTTAGTGTGTCTTTCTCTTCCACACAAGACCGTGATATATGTTTCTTTACAACGGCAAGTAATTTTAGATTCCCTTGGACAGGGGTAGCATGGTCCGTGGTGACAAACCATTGTGCATTTATGGCGGCCACACTGAAGAGGTTTGTCACACACTTTCTCACAAGGTGGGCAGTTTCCATTGCAGCATTTGCGACTACAGCCATGTTTGCCACAGGGTCTTATACCCCTGCACTTAGTTTCACATTTATATTCTTTACTACATGGAAGCATTCTTGTATGAGCTGAGCAGTGGCATTGTTTTTCAATTAACACTTGGCAAGGTGGGCATGGTCCTTTATGACACTTTTCTGGGCAGCTGTGTACACAGTCATCATGTTTTTTGTTACACGTGCCCACACAAGTTTCCATAACATCTGGGCATTGGACAAATCTTTGGTTTGCTCCACACGGACAAGACCTTGTACCAGAGTTTGGACAAGTACCACAAGAGCCAGAATGACAAACTTTCTCACATTTATGGTAGCCACATGAAAATGGCTTGTTGCACACTTTCTTGCATTGCCATTTGGGATCATTGCAAGGTCTTTTAGCTTTCTCTGCACCACATTGACAGGACTGAACACTGATATAGCTGCATGGTGGGCAATTATCTGGATGACAGATATTTTCACACTTATGTGACTTGCATAGAAGCACTTTCTTACATTGCTGGCCACATGACCATTTAGCAGCACTGCATCTCACTCTCTTTTGTTCCTTTTCACAAAAACACACTCCATTCACAGTCTGCGGACATGGAGGGCAGGGACCAGGGTGGCAAAGCAGCAAGCACTTATGTTTACAGTTATCCCCGCTTGAAAGGGGTTTCCCGCACACCTCTCCACAAGTGTGAGGTATCAACCACGGATGAAATGGAGGATTGTCTGTTTTACTACAGAAGCACCTGTATTTACGAGGTATTTGGTCTTTGGTGTAGGAATTTCTACATTTAGGGCAGCACCATTCGATTTTTTGAGGCTTTACAACAGCTATGGGGCCATGTGTTTCTTCGGTTCGGAGGCTGACGCTATCGTTGGCCCACTTTTGTATGCAGAGAAGATGGAAGTAGGAGAAGCAGTGTTCGCATGTCCAGATAGCGTCAGCTCTCTTGATAGAACCGATGCAAATGAGGCAAGTTACTGACCGGCCGCTGATCGCCTCTTCAAGCAAATGTTTGGTACGATCTAGCATGTGGGTGTCGCCTCCGCCCCGACAGTACGTCTGCAGGACTCCCTCCAGCACGCTGGACTCGTAAGGTTCTTCATCTTCGGAGGAAGACAGTTCTTTCATCTCCTTCAGATGTTTCTGGACGTTCTGCTGCATTTTCGCAGCAACATCGCGATAGCGTCTCGACATGGATGGCAGTGTTTTTATTAACAAGTTGTTTTACAAGTACTTTACTGCCTTTGTTAAATCTGACGCTTAGATAGTTTTGAGTTATTAGTTAAACATTTTGAGGAAAATCAGAGGAAGAATCGAAGAACCGACAGAAGAATTCGAAGAAACGAAATACCGTCGTCGTTCGTTCGTTCGTCGTGTCCGTGCCAAATCGACATGACGTTGACGTATAGTGCTGTGACATGAAAGAAATATAATTAACTATCATTTCCTAAAAACCGGTAGAAATCTGTAGGAAGGAGGATAATGTCGTCGGCGTTTCTAAACGAATATTTATGCTGATTAATCATGTCAGTGTCATCAATGTCAAACTCACGTCAAAGTGCAACAGTGGTGTCTTTAGACCTTAGACGAAGTATATTATAGACTTGACAGCCGCGTTCACCCGTATGAGACAGATATAAAGTACTTACGTATTTTGGGGTGGCCATGTTCATAAAAATTTACTCCCCACCCATATAAATACACTAGTAACCGTAATTACAATAAATACTTAATTTTACAGTCAAAATCTTTATTTATTTGTACAAAAAAATATTAACATACGGATAAAACAAAAATTGTGTACAAAAAAAAATGTTTAAGAAGGAAATAGGATTTTTAACGTCATAGAACAGAATAAGTCCGCCAATTATACAACTAAACTAAATAAACTAAATTATACAACAAATAAAGTTTAAATAAAATAGTCAACAAATAACTTTTATGGGCCGTTAAATGATGTAAGTTTATTAAATAATAACATAAATACGCAACATAAATTTGTTGCGTACATTCAAATATTTGCCAAATCAGTTATCCGTTGCTTTTTCTGGAAGCATTCGGTTTTAAAATGGATAGAACACATGCGAGTGTGCTTGGTAGACTGCCAGTTTTGCCGTCCAGTCGCTGCAATCCAAACCTTTAGTACCGTCTCGTCTTTTGGAAATCTATATAAATGAACACAAATCATAATTAGTTCAAATAATAATGATCACTACAACGCATGAAATGTTCATCCAGCAATTAAAATACATATACGATTTTTAAAATTAGTCGATTGTAAATTACCCTTAAATCGAGAACTTTTACCCTTTGTATTGTGGTATCCCTAAAGGCAACGATAACCCAGCATAATTTAAAATACTAACAAAATGGCTACCGTAATAGCCATAACCCACAGAGTTGAGTCATAGACGACCTTTTATATTTGGTCAGGTAATAATACAAAAATATTTTACAATTCGATTGATAATTCACTACTTTTTTGCACTATTATGTATGTTCTTTTATAGGATTTAAGATTAATGCACTTCGATGCAGGTAAAACATATAGGAACAATATAAATGAGGCTTACTTACGTGTGAAATGTTATGTTTTCATATTTACGCTCAGTACGGCTTTTACATCCAAGCACACAACAATTTACCATGTTGAGTGAGTAAAACAATCACTCCGTAATCGACAAAACACTTCACTTGCACAAAATTTATTTTAAATTTGCAATTTTATTGTATTTTTCGCATAGACGTCAAATGTCTGCCATTATTTCAAATAGTGGCAGGCATAAATTACCTATGAACGGTGATAAGGACAAAAAACAATATCTGCGTCTCTCTCACTCTTAAGTACTTTTGTATACAGCCATCACTTTCTAACTTGTCAATTTTAAATATGTGTCAAATCTACAGGATACATAATCTAAGCTTTAGACATACTCTTATTACTAATCTGTGAGCACAGATTAGTAAGAGTATGTCTAAAGACAGATAAGCAACGCCACCTTTTGAGCGCCTGAGTTAGTGGATAATTTTGACAGCTCAGTTGCGAAAACACACCGACGCGAATCGGTGGCGCTAGTGAGCCAAAAGAAGAAGAAGAACGTGACGTAATAGAATTCTTCTCACAAAAGGCAAAGATTATAATATTTTTGCATTACGTAACGTTATCGTTATCCAATAGGTCGTTAATAACGGTACATACCGTACAGTTATTTTTTATTGACTCTGGGATTGGTTTTGTCGCACTGGATGTATTCTGCGGTTAGGTCAAAGCAACTACAGCCCGCATGGTGTATGATAAACTTTGACCTGATCGCAGAACGCATCCAGTGTGACAAAACCTGAAAAGAAAACAATTAAAAACATTACAAAACTTTAATTGTTAATAAAATAACAAAATCAGATTGAAAAGTACATCAAAACGGGATTGCTAAGACATATAATAAATTTAACTGTTTATAATAATTATCTAAGTGTATGTGGAGGGCAACTGGGGCGCTATAATTACTAACTTATTATGTACTACATTTGAGGAGACAAAAACGATGTTTTGGTGAAGACTTGCATATTGTACACTCACACCTTGCCTTTGTGCAAAACAAATATGCCCCACGTTATTCATCGTTCAAATGAATGTTTGGAACCTGACAAGTTCCAAACAATTTATTGTCAAGTTTACCAGTAAATAAAGTTACATGTATAGATGTGCCATTGCCAGCAACATTATCAGACATAGAAAGGAATATTAAACAACACAACTTAAGCAGCCGACCAATTTGACAATATTAGGGAACATTACAAAGTTTATCGTCTTTGAATTACCATTATTGGACCACTAGTTATTACTATAAACACAATGATTTGATAACATGAGTATGAATGGTCAGAGATAGTTTGTATAGCTCATTGATAGTCAATGGTTTTACAATATTTTTAACACTTACAGTGTCATATTTTATTCTTAAAAGATGAAATATGAAACCAAAAATTGCGCACGGGCGGGATTCGAACCAGCATCTTTCTGGCTATCCGGGCCAACTGCTCTTCCAATTGAGCTACCGTGCTGTCGGTCCGACCGCGCGAAATTCTTGGTCTCATTGATACGTCATTGCGTGACGTTAGCGCCATCTACCCGTCTGTTTATGCATTGATAGTCGTATTTTCCTCGCTCGGAGCCCACCGCACCGCGTTGAAACAGTTGAACAGCTGCTCAACTGACTTTCTTGGACTTGGTCTTCATTGTGTAGCAAACTGATGAATGAACTGTCCAGGCGGTGTCCTGTTAATGACAAAAATGATCAACATAAAGTATTGTAGCTAGAGTGAGATACTTATTTGACTAGCCTAAATTCAAACATCACAAACATACATAATAGCTTCTAAATATCTTTTATTATGCAATTGCAAGGATTATTTAAAAAACACAAATCACATGACCAGAGCAAACTTTTTATGGGAATGCTCACAGCAAATAATTTTGTAAAAACTACCTGATGGAAAAGTAAGTACATTAAACTCTAACTAACGTAAACATAACAGCCAGAAAGGACAAGGAAAAATTTTAAATTATTCCATACGCTGAAACCGACCACACATGTGAGGGTATATACAGGGTGTCCCGTAAGTAGTGGTTCAACCGAAAATCCTAGATAGATGAGGGCATGATCTACCAGAATAGGCCAACATGGATTAAGAAAAGTGTCATGGTTTAAGAGTTATTCAATAATTTATATTTTTTTCAAAAAAATTGACTTACATCACTTTAGTTGTCACCATTATTTTAATACTGCGAAAATTTATGTTTTTTCTGAATTATTATCTTTTTTGCATAATTGAACTAAGTAGCTAAAACCATTTTTCACCAATAACTATAACTATAAACTATAACTTATAAACTATAACTATATAAATTATAACTTTTTTTCCGTATTATTAATCTAGCACTGCCAATATCCGCAACTATTTCATTTCCAACACCTATGGGTTGGCTGGAAGAGATCTCTTTTAGGGATAAGCCCACCTTTGTTCACATTGTGACTTTTTGTATTTTCTGTACATCTTATAAGTGCAATAAAGAATATATAACTTCAATAGTTTAGTCAGAAAATGACCATATTTTGATTTTTTTTGGCCCGATAAATTTTTACTCAAAGTTTAAAGACCTGTGTTGAAAAAAAAATATACTGAACAGTTTGTGTCCAACAGCATAAAAACTTCTACATTTAATGCCAATTACATAATACAAAAATAGTGCTACGTTCCCCGTGAAAAAAAAAGTTACACTGAATATATTGGCAAAGAAGCAATTTTTGTGAAAAGAGTGCTTAATATTTTTCTCTCCTAGGATCATTATAAAATCTTTGGTCTTTGGTGTAAGTACAAAAGCATAATAAAAGTTCATAATTAAAATTATTAAATGTCCTGAAAATGTTATTAGATAAACCCCAAACAACGGATTAACCCAAACAGCAAATAATTTTAGTCATCATTAATTAATGAAAATGAAAACTAGCACGACAGTAAACGTGATTAGTAGCTACCGTGATTATCTACTACCTAAATGGTTACCTAGCAAGTAGAAAAGATGAACAAGCTTTGCAGTTTTTTTATTGTCTTAATTTGGCGGTATCATAATATCTTTTTTTATTACTTAGTGGACTTAATTCAGTCCATGCAATCGACTAAAACTAAAGTAATTTCTCATTCACTTATAACAAAATTAAAAGAGACATACCTACATAAGTAATTTAGTTACGTCCATCCATAGACAATTTTGCAGGGACATTAAGAGATCGTCACTTAATTGTCTATGGACTACACTAAATTACGCAAGTATTTTTCTGAGCGACTGACAGCTATTTAGTTTGATGTTTCCAAATCATTGTAGTCTGTCTTTTTTTATTTAGTTATAAGGGAAAGGGTCATTATTAAATTTTAAGTCGCATGGCCAGAATTGAGTCCACCGACTAATAATAAAAAAGCGTCTAAATTAGAGAATAAACAATCATAAAATACAAGTTTCTTCACCTTTTTTATCGGCCAGGTAACCATCCGGGAGCCTGGTAGCTGCTGCTAATCACGTTTTATGACCTACATTTAGTGTCGTGCCAAATTTTCATTTTCATTTATTAATGATGATTAACATTATTTGCTGTTTCCGTTAATCTGGTAACATTTTCAAGACATTTGATAATTTTAATTATGAACTGTTAGCTTTTATTATGCTTTTGTACTTACACCAAAGACCAAAGATTTATTCAGCATGAATCAATGTGTTGTCCCATAAACTAATTTAATACTATTTATCTAGGAGAAAATATTTCACATAAGAGCATAACAATATTTTTGTACTTACATAAAGCAGGAATTGGCTCCTCTGAAGAAATTACCTCAGGTTTTAAAAATGAGAGAGCACAAATCAATAACCTCCTTTTTTTAAGTTGGTAAAAAACTCTTCGTATTCCATTTTGTATATTCTTTCTTCAAATCAAGTCGGCAAACCTTAAACATTTAAAAGGTAGGTATGAGATGACAATCTAACTACATACAATTATTCACTCATAATATTTAATCTAGCACTTATTATGTGAAATAGTATTAAAACATACATAATGTAAGCAAATACTTTTCAACTAATTTCGGTACTACTTTCTTCCATTTTAATTGCAGGCATGGACCGTAATTTTGTACATGCTGCAGTTAACTTGATTCCTAAGAATTCGTTCCCACTTTTCGTTTGTCGGGCTACGTTTAATAAGGCAAGGATAAGGCATTTTTTATGAATTTCTTTCATTCATTTTTCATAGAATAGGTTATGTAAGGTTAGGTGCTCCATCTGATAAAAACCAAGCCTCGACTACGGATAAGCAGAATTCAGAATATGAATCTAGAAATAGGAAACATCAGAGCTCTAATTCAGCCCGAATCAAAATATACAAATTAAAACATAAAAGTACAAACCTTGAGGTTATATCCACATTATTGCTTTTTATTCACCTGAGCGATGTAGCTGTGCCTTCGATTTTAGGGCCTTTGATACTTATATAGTCAATTAGTAAACTAAAGTACAAAATTACTCCTAAAATGCGAAATTACAAGATTTACAAGAAAAAAAACCAAAATAAACTGCCATTTTGAAACATTTATATTGACAAGTAGGGTTGCCAGTTTCTGATTACGTTTGCCCCTAACCATAAAATGATAAATATTTATTTATGTTTTCCATAAATCACCTAAATTAAATGTTTAAACATCTATTTTCTCACAAATATTCATGAAAAAGACATACGATACGAAATATCCAATTCAGTCTTGTTAATTTTTGATTATTTATAAAATTAAGAAACTGTTCATCAGAGATTTCATGAAGTACGTCTTTAGTTATACATTCAGATTATTTTAATTTACTTTTTATTCAATTTATTTTAGTAAATCCAGATTTCTCCTAGAATAATTTTCTTCGAAATATTTCTCATCCATCTTGCACATTTCTAGGGAAAACATACCTAAAGTGGGAACCCATTTTGACAAATAAGACATAGTAATTAGTTCCTAGTGTGATCACTAGATGTCATTAAATATGTTTGTTGCCAAATAGCCAATCAAAAGTGCGTAGGAATTTTTGCATAGATTATAAGGCGTTCCCACTAACTCTATGTCATCTCTATGGCCGTTTCTACCCCGTGCTCTTACTAATCTGTGCAGTGGTGGTGGTGTGGTGTTTTGTTTGCGCGCAACCCGTTTAATTATTTTGTTTTTTTTGAATACTCTTTATTTAACATGAAAAGATAACGCAGATTTCAAAGAACCAACAAACCACAACGTATCCATCATAATACTACGACCACCACAAGCTCATAATATTCGACTGCAGAATTTTGTTTAGACTTAATATCTAATTATCATTGTTAGTCATCAATCAATGGCCTCATTTTAATGATAATCACAAGCTTAGGCTATGCTGGAAGCCGTAGGTAAGCACTTTGCGCTGTTTTAGTACTATTTAAACTTTGTGCCATCGAAATGTCTCCGATCGCGACTTACGTGTTTATCGACTTGGAAACCACCGGGATGCCTCAAGAAGAGTCTAATAGGACGAAGATTACCGAGATAAGTATGGTGGCGGTGAAGAGGGACCACGTTTTGGATACTCGACCTGGCGCGGCTCCACGGGTTCAGCACAAATTGACTTTGTGTTTGAATCCGCGAAAGTTAGTACACCCTGACTGTACAAGGGTCACCGGCCTCTGCAACGACCTGTTAGAACACGAACCGGACTTCAACATGAATGTTTTTTCTATGATCAAAACATTTCTTGATGTGCTATCAAAGCCAGTGTGTTTGGTTGCTCAAAACGGAAACAATTTTGACTTTCCTATCCTCAAAAACCATATAGAAAAGCTAAATTCTACTTTGTCAGATGATTTGCTGTGTGCAGATTGTTTCCATGCCTTCTACAATATTTTGGAAGCAAGAAATGCCATAAGTGTACCCAGTAAAGTTGACACTACCAAAGAAAATGGACATACTGATGATAATGAGAAATTAGGAACTGATACAAATGAATTGTTTCAGCTAGAAAACACATTGCATATGAAATCAAAGAATGAAATCACACCTAGACAAATGGCTAGGCCTAATAGTGCAGTAACACCGATTAAGAGTGACAGTAAAATAAGTAAGGCTAGGAGACGGTTCCCCTGGAGTCAAGGAGCCAAACCAAAAGTTTCATACAAGTTGAAAGATATTTACGAAAGACTATTGAATCGTCCTGCCATAGAAGCACACAGAGCTGAAAATGACTGCATTTTAGCAATGGAATGTTCTGTAGTTTTGGGCCGTGAATTTGTGAAGTGGGTAGATGAGAATCACATCCCATTTTCTGAAGTGAACCCTATGAAAGTTGGAGTACCGCTAGGGTTATGATTGTAACTCATTTTATATTTTGGTGCTTTCAGTTTTGCTTTTTAGATATTTTTACTATACTTTTTGAAATGTTTGTCACAATTTTTCTGACTGATCATGATATTATTGTATAAGATAAGAGTTTATTGCAATATCTAGCTAGATAGATTTATTCATAGTATTTTCTTTGCTAAATATTGTTTTAATCTGTCAAATACCGATTTTGCAGACAAAATATGTAATCAATTGTTATCAGGCGGCTGGTCCTCTTTGAAACTTTAAATATAAAAATATTCATTTTAAGAAAGAGGAAATGCAATTAATAATTTTAGGCAAATGATTTTGATCTCATGCTCTTGTTCAAGTAGTTTTATGAAAACCATTCCAAATTCAAAATTATCCATTTATTCTGACTTGTGTTCTTTAATATTCTCAAATAATAATTAAATACCTAAATATGTTCTCCTAGTTTGTAATAAACATTTTTGTATTCTGGATTTGTGTAAATTATCTTGAGTTATACATCTTAACCATACATTTAGCAGGATTTTTTAAAAATGTTTTTACTAATTGATGAATTTGGAATTTTAACCAAAGTTTAAATATGTGACTGTTTATGAAATATTTTTTATGTATGAAGTTTAGGAAAAACTTCGTACCTAACTAGGTAACTTTAAGGAAGGTTAGGTACCTCTGTATTTTGGATTTATTTTAATATAAGACTATTTTCTTACACTGCGTTTTATTTCACTGTCCTTGACACAAATTATTGAGATATCCTTTATGATATACCAAACTCATTACACTACTACTAGTCATTACTAAACACCAGTGGTAGCAAAATCAGTAATGCTACCAATGCAATGATCCAAGTCGTATGGAAGGCATCCCATGTGATGTCTGAGGCCTTACTCTGGACACAAAATCCGATCCAATGGTTATAGCCATCCCTATCACTCATACCAGGCCGTGTATGCGTGTGACAGGGATGGCTATATTCATTGGATCGGGTTTTGTCTCCAGAGTAAGGGGGCTGTTTGGTTGTGCTGCCAATTGAGAGACACTATTACAAAATGAAGTTACTGAGGCCTTATTTTTCATCACTCGCGTCAATAAGGCGACTGATTTACTTTGACTGGCGTTCAGTTACCTATCAGAAAAAAATTGAAATTCACACGGCAGTGATTCAAAAAAAGGTGTTAATAACTCCATTTTATTATGAGTATTCGCGTCTATATTTAGAGTGATTTTCGAACAAAAATAATATTACATAGACGCGAGTGTTTAAAAAACAACGCCTCAGATAGACACTGCGCAAGAGTGCTGGCTGGCGTCACACAGAAAAGGTTTAAAACGAGATAACTTGATCGGCATGCCAATGTTGATCTGTATTCCAATACAGCTTGGTCGAATCGAATGCTAATAAGTTCCTAGCAAAAGCTAAGCTGTCGATGAGGTCCTGCATCGCATTGAAGAGCACTATTATTATTACTTATTAACATCTGTGCTACCGTTGCTCATAAGATAAGCCACAATCCCGAATTGCATTGGGAAAAACTTAGCTAAAAGAGCTCCTCATTCTTTTGAAATATCATTGCAATTCCCCTCAAATCCTAAAGATCCCCCATAATATTCCAGGTCTATTAGTCCTGACGGGAGCGCTCTGGGGCTGCACCAACCCCTTCATCCGGCAAGGCACTAGGGGGCTCCGAGATGTGAAGGCAAAGGGACTGCTGGGCCAAGCGAAGGCCGAGGTGGTCTTCTTGCTTGGGAACTGGCGGGTTAGTTACAGTTTATTTTTTGCATGTAACTGTGTCAAACTGTAAGATCTAAGATAGTTTTAGTTACACTTTCAGTCAGAAAGACTAACTTGTGGTTAAGTTTCCCAGCGTAGTAGCGAAAGTACTTACCACATAATGGAGAACTCTTCCTTTTGTGAACATGGCTCATATGATAATATTAAACTTCCGCTTAATCCCTCTAATAGTACCTTAACTAGAGGCAGGTCCTGCCCCCTTACTCTGGACACAAAACCCGATCCAATGAATATAGCCATCCCTGTCACACGCATAAACGGCCTGTATGAGTGACAGGGATGGCTATAATCATTGGATCGGGTTTTGTGTCCAGAGTAAGGCCACTGGCCTGCCTAAGCAAAGCAGGTCCGATATGACCTGACGAGTCTGCACATTACAGACACTTTGAGTGTTAAAAACATTGTAACTAAACCATTTATTTTATTTTTTTACACGCTACCTGCCTAGGTACTACACACTTGTTAACCCCTATTTGTTTCTTCTGACAGTGTAAATAATTATCTATGGTTTCTCTTCCAGTACGTGGTTCCCTGGCTGGTAAACCAGTCGGGCTCATTGGCGTATTTGGCTGCCGTGCAGCGAGCGCCCCTGTCGGTGGCAGTGCCGGTCGCCAACGGGCTCGCGTTCGCCTTCACAGCCGTAGTGGGCGCTGCTGCTGGGGCTGAAGAACCATTAGATAAAGGTAAGCATCTTACTAAGGGTTAATTAAGTTCATTGAACTACTATTAGCGTATGGAACTGACACCATGAACAAATTTCTTGCGCTATGATTTGACGCCACTTAGCAAAAACGCATACAAATACAAACGGTTTTAATTCGATATTTAAATTTCGAGGCATACGTCACAATCTTGTCCACACATTTTTTGCTTGGCATAGCTTATCTATACCACAAAATATGCATAGTATTGTGTCTATACGTAGTAATAACAACTCACTGTTTAGGTTTGGTCTTTTTTACCTTGCTCTCAATATATGACTGAATCTTAAAACAAGGAGTCAAAGTCACACAGTCGGCTCGTTATCAACTAAGTCGTAAGGCCATAATATCAATGAAGATAGGTATACCTAATGCGTAAAGTTAGCCAGTAGGTAAACTCTCCCGGAGCTCAGAAGTACAAGGGTTCTCAGCCCTGGAAGGGTTTTCATGAACGCGTCGTGAGGCCAGAATATCAATAGAGATAGGAATATGTAGCTCGCCGCTTTATCGGTAAGTGCAAGCGGGATAGAGAGACACTGACACGACTCATTTGATAGCACGCCGACTGTAGTACTTGTTTGTGGCCTCTCAGAAGACAGCTTGTCTACGGTCTCTTGTCTATAGTCACAAGATTATTATTAAGTGTTATTTATCGAAATTAATAATTCAAAGCTTTTTTCTTCCAGGTTCGATTCTCGGAGTAATTCTTATTGTGGCGGGTACTGCGCTTTGTTGTTTAGATAAAACCAGCTGATGAAGTTTTTAATGTAAGTTATTATATTTTTAGTTTTATTTTTTTACTATACTATGATAAATTAATTATTTGTGATCCTACATTGTTTCAATCGGTGAGGACCTCTAATTGGCTTTAATGTTACTACATTTGTTTTACTACTGTGTTTTATGAAGCTGTTGGTCTTCCATTAAAAGTAAAATAAAATAAAAATAAATGAGGTAAACGACCAAAAGTATTGCATTGTTTTATTTATTTCAATATTATATAATAAATTATTGCATCTAAAATATATTCATCATAAATATTGCACTATTACTAATCATTTTAAACTTCGGCACTGAATACAAACTTTTCAAAATTATATAAAATGTTTTTAACTTTTTATTTACAAAATGGATGGAGCAAAATATTGGTATTTTACAGATTTTTCAGTCGACCAACAATAATTTGGTGTTTTTTTCTTTTACCACCTGCAGTTTAATATTTTAAAAGCGTTACATAATAAGTATATAATTTAGCTTTAAATAATAATAAACTATTGATGTAATGATGCTCATTACTTGAAAGAAATATAACGACATTCTAATAATTAATGTGTTGTAACATCATAACGCTAATTATCTCATTTTAATAAAATTGACAAGCAGTAAAATGGCCTAACACTTTTAAATAAGTTTTTTCACATAAAAATAAATAAATGCTCATTTTTTCTTAAAAAACAATATCTATTTACAATCGCTATATCTATGTAATACCGTTATAATAACTAATTTAGATACATTATACAATCTATAATGATCTATTTTTATGACACTTGACTTGCGCAAGTTGGCTTAGCTTAGTTCTAGATAAAATCATGTTTCTGTCTCAGTTTCTTTGACGTAGACTGAGACAATGATAATTTGCTAATACCGACTTGCGAAAGTAAGCCTAAGAGTGTTCCTAGATCTAATTTTGTTACAAGATTTTTCTCCTTTAGAGAATTACTTTCGTTTTTCTTTTTAAAAATTACAATTGTACTGAAATAATTAAGTTTAAAACAATATCTTGAAAATGTATTATTATTTGTTTATTATTTGTTTTACATTTGAAAAGTACACCTAACATTTATGCAAAACTGAGATTCCTATTAAATTATAGTGTGTATTTATTTATTTTATTCTTTATTGCACTGACAAAAAAAGTACAAATGTATCTATTATATAGAACTTTAGTATTATTTTTATGAACGGAATTTTGAAACTGTTCCTGTGTATGTTGAAGATATTATTTATTATGTATTTATTTATATAGTACTGACTAGAATATTGCTTGTAGCCACGTTTAGTTGTGATTATTATAATTAATATTAACAGTATTTATTGCAATGGGACCTGTAAAAGTATATTATTTATTATAAAAAGTACACATATTTTAAAATTTTATTTTATTTCAATTTATTATTTTCAAAGGGTCTAGTACGAATGATTGTAGTATTCCCATACGTAATTTTAATTACAATTGCTTTAAAACAAATATTTAGTATTATTAAAAAAAAACTATTTAAAAAAATCTTTTCATCCTAATTGTTTTTACATAATGTGTTTTATGTTTGGGCTTAAGTACAACTATGCCTATTTTTATACTTACAAAGACCCTAAGAGAGTATTGGTCAAGTACATTTTTTTTTTCATTTTAAGATTTGCTTGCATCCTATAAAACTTTCAAGAACCACAAAAACGCCCAGAATTCCGAACACATTTGAATGCTTAAAAAGTCTGTAACTTATTAGCAAATGTAATATATTGTAACGGGATTGCTACCGTGTACCTTAATAATTCTAATGTAAGTGACCGTGTAAGTTTAAATCAATAATTAGAAATGGTCTTTGTTATTCTAAGAGCTGTTGTGAGATGTCGCTACAATCGACTATATCTTGCTGATAATTTGCTCGCTAAACTACCATCAAGTGAACTTAACTATTTTTGTTATGCTTAACAAAAGGTACAGCTTGAATTTCCTTATAATGTATTTTTACGACGACCTCTGTGCTGTAGTGGCTAAGTACGCTGGGTTTCAAAGCCCCGGGTTCTATTCCCGGTAGATTCAATGTAGAAATCCCAATTTTCTATTATTGTCTCGGGTCTGGGTGTTGTGGTACCACCTTAGTTTAAAATTCCATAACACAAGTGCTTCTAGCTACTTTGGTATCAGAGCAATGTATGTGATTGGTGTCCATTTTTTAACTTTGTTTCGACCGAACTTAATCAAAAGTTTTCCATTCTTATGTTTAAAGATATGAATTCCCATTAACAATTTACATAATTCACTTAATATCGGAACACAAAGCTTATGATAACGTACAGTTTCGTCTGTAATTTAGAACCCTTATTTATAAGCAAGTTAATACTGTAATCTGTTTGTGTAACTACTTTATAAATAAGTAAATAATAAAAAGTTAACAACAAACAAAATAACTTAACGATAAAAAAATATGCATCAGCAAAGCAGGTAATTCACTTGCTCGTAAACAAATGTTCGCTCTTATGCCGTTAGCAATAAGATGCGTGTTCATTCTTAACTGTTCCTAATGACCTCGATCGCAGCGCACAGCTTCTGCACAGACAGCCTCAAGCTGTTCTCCTCAGCGGCTAAGTTCTGTCGCTCCGCGAGCAGCGCGCGCGCCTGGTCCGAGTCGCGCGACGCGTTGCGCGTCACGTACGCGCACTCCACGCGCAGCGCTGTGTTGCGACGGTGCAGGTCGGCTATCTCTTTCTTGCGGGCTGGAAAGATAGAGAATGAGAATGTTGTATATAATTATGTTAGAATGTAATAATTTGAAAAAAAAAGGTTGAGATGTATTTTTTTTATCTAAATATTAATTTAAAATTAAATTAATTTAAAATTTAGATGTAAAAAGTTTAGTCTGTGATGATTGTTCTTTTGTTTTTAGGGTTCCATATCCAATTGGTAATTAAGGATTACTAAGACTCCGCTGTCTGTCCGTCTGTTATAGCAGCATTATCGGACACGGCTGATAAATTTACACAGTCCAGCGCGCCAGATTTCTTTCGGACGCCCGAAAGCCCAAGGTAACCTTGGCAAGGTTACCTACATCCACGGCTTACCTCCGATAGTTTAACTCGTCAAGTATGTGTGAACGAGACACAATAGAAATTCCATTATTATGCGACTCCCGGCAGTCGTACCTGACTGATTAAACAGCACGTTGCTGTTTAATCAGTCCTACCTATAAGTCGCGACTGTCAACCGCGTTCATCAGCCTCGTCCGATAATGTGTTTCAAGCTTTATGAACTGCAAGAAAATTTTACTAAACAAAAAAAATGCAAAACTCGATTACCACCTCACAATAGTTTTAATTGCTCATCCTTTTTACTATTAGTCAATATTTTCTGGCAATAGTTGAATTGAATTTTATGACTAGTTTAACCTTTATTTCCATAATTATATAATTTGAAAAAAAATGGACCCTAGTAAATAACTTTAAAGGGGAAGTAATCAGTCACGGATTTAAAAAAATTACGTATGTGAGATACGCAACTAGCGCCACCGCGAAAACTGCTTGGAAATACACGAATATACTAAAACCGGTTAAGTGCGTGTCGGACCCGCGCACTGAGGGTTCCGTGCCACCCTTAACTGAATTCAGGGTCCACTTACTTTCACTTAACGAAAACATCACAATATATTGCGACGGCAAAAATAACTTTGTTTTTCATAGTGTTTGTATGAAAGACAAAGTTATATTTGCGGTTGATAAAAATGTGCAATATCTCAAAAACTACTGGTTCGATCTCCTTCAAACCAATTTTCGTTGCAAGTTTTTGTTGAGATCTACATCATATATTTTTTCCAAAATTTTCACTTTCTTAGTTTAAAAGTTAGATGGGGGGGGGACGCCCATTTTACCACTTTGGAAGCGTCTATATCTCAAACCTTACACTTTTAGAAAAAATGGTTTTAGAAACCTCAACATCATTTTAAAAGACCTATCCATAGACACCCCACACGCATAGGTTTGAGTAAAAAAAATATTTTTAGTTTTAGTTTCATGTATGGGAGCCCCCCTTCAATATTATTTTTTCTTACTTTTTGTATCTGGATCGGAAAGCGGTAAACAAAATACACCTACCTACCAAGTTTCAGCTATGTGACGCTTATAGTTTCAGAATAAAGTGGCTGTGACATACGGACGGACAGACAGACAGACAGACAGACAGACAGACAGACAGACAGACAGACAGACAGACAGACAGACAGACAGACAGACTTGACGAAACTATAAGGGTTCCGTTTTTTGCCATTCGGCTACGGAACCCTAAAAATCAAGATAATGGAACACGACTCGACCGTGGTCGAGAAACGAAACTGGTGAATCCTACCTACCCACATTTTAAAATATTGCATTTGCTGTAGTTGCGCAGTTCATCAAATGTGTAAAATTAGATGTGATTTTCTAAATTAGTTGTAGAAATTATGGTGCAAAAACTATTTTGTGTTGCAAAGCAAGGGTCTGGGCCTGCGCTGACTGGAGTATTGGACTTGTATAAAGCGGTGAGTACTTTCGTAAATAAATATACTATTAATTTATTGTCTTCCGTAATAAATAAGTGAATAATAAAAATGTGACAGATATACCTAGGTACTAATAGAGGCGTCGACCTTAACGAAACCAAGTATTTTTTTATTATTACTTCGTCTTTTTTGAACTGATACCGGTTATTTTTTCCTAAAGTGAGTTTGTGTGCAGTTGATTTTGGTAAGACTCGATAGTGATAAAACTCTTACCTATTTCATACTCCTTGTAGCTCTTCATAATCGTTTCAATACCGGGCCAAGGCATAATTTCTTCCACTTGGCAGCTAAAGTCCTGATTTTTCCCATCAGATTCCGTCATCTCCTTGACGCCAGCCGCAGAACATTGCGGCTCATCCATAGAAGTAGCTTGCGATGACGACACAACACTTTTTTCTTGTGCAGTCTTCAAAGATATTATCCTAGATATACTAGGAATAGTTATATCAGTAAAGTTTTTACTCTCTATCTTTATTTGGTGCTTTTGGATGTTCTCACTGTCGAATCCAGGGTTGAGATCTCTTTTTCTCGTGTCTTGCCCGCTAAAGATTTTAACGCTCCGATCGGCCATTTTTGATAACCTGTTCAACTCTGAGAAGTTCTTTTCAGCCAGAACTTTTATGCTGTCTCCGTCTTGCTCTGAAGAACTACAGTCCAATCTCTTCTTGATAAGATTGTTGTTCTCGTTCACGCATTTCTTGATTTCAGTAAGAATCTGAAGTTGTCCGTTTGGATCTAAATCTATTGGTCGGGGCTTTTTGAATGAGTCTATGTTACTAGATGTGCTGTTCCGTCGTTTCCTCTCTTTGAGGATCTCGTGCCAGACTCTTTCGTAGCCTGAAATGTTAGAAAGTTTCTGGTTATTTCTTTGTACTGTATTTCTATTTTTTGTTTAATTAACATCTTCTGAAATACCCATTGCAGTGACTGGCTGTGTGGTCCCTCGTGCAATAGGTTGTCTATTCCTATTGTCATGCCTTAAACTTACCTTGTTTATACTGCGAAGACACTTGCACAAGCTTTAACTGTGCCAAAAACGTCTGCTTCATTTGCAAGTCTACCCCGTTCTCGGTAAAGTCCCCTCGCGGAGGCCTTGCCAAGGGGGCGGGGGCAGCGGTCTCTGGCTGTGACTCCTCGTCCAGGAGACGGTCTATTCTTCCCGCTGCTATGTAGGCTGAGGCCACTGAGTCACGACTGAGGATCCGTTCTTGTCGTTCCATCTGCTTTTCTGTAAAGTTAATGGTGAGCATTGAAATGGTGAACCTTGGAAACAATTAAAACTTATGAAAATGAGATCCATAATCGTTACTCAAATCTTTTGATGATCCTTATTTTTTATGCAAAATCAAAATAGTAAGTATTTCAACTTTTTTGGACATTTGTGACACATGTTTACTTATTATAGGATCATGATTTTTTTAACGCGTAAGTTCTTGTTAAAAATAATATAAATTAGATTTTACTTGAATCATTTTCACATTTAAGTTCCTCATTCATGTTACCTTTATAACTTTCTTTTGAAGCAAGACGGAATCCAGATAGGAATTCAGCTTTCCCCCTTTCTTCATCCTTCTTCTCAGAATACTTTTTGATTATTGCATTATATTCGTTCAATTCTTCTTCTCCGTAATCACTATCACTGTCATCGTGACCATCTTCCGGATCGGTTTTGGTATTAGAAAACTCTTTGTATATTTCAGATTTCATTTTCTCTGGGGTTATTATGTTATCGCTATTTTCGACCTTTTCTTGTACTTTTTTTACATCAGTCTTCTGTTCTTTTATTTCTCTATTGCTTAAATACTTGAGTCGTCTTAATCTTCTCCTTTTCTCATATATGTCCAAGGAACTAACTTCATCAACCTTCGGGACCTTAGGCCTTATGTTTGTGATCACAATCTTTGGTTGAAGCTTAGAATCCATCTGGTAAGGACATGCTATGTACAATTTATCGTTCGGCTTAGCCGGCTCAAATGGCTTTGTAAATTCCATCTTATTTTGATTGCCCGCTACAAACTTTGGGAATTCTCTGTTTATAAATGCAGGTTGCGTTGTTTTGTTATCAGTTTCCACAATCATTGGCACTTGATATACTATTTGAGGACTCATGATAACTTTTTGATTTGTAGTTTGAAATACTATGTCGGGTTTTGAATTTTTATTTGATAATGTCTGCAAGACGTTGTTACTAGATTTCAAAACGTGGATTTCTTTGCTGACTGCTATGTTTTGGGGTTTGACTGTTTTTATTTGAGTATTTGAATTATCGATATTATTATTATTGGGTGTACTGACTTCAGTATTTTTATTTTCATTAGGCGATGTTTTATTTGGTTTAACATTACTAGTTTCTGTACTTTGCGATACCTTTGTATTGTTTTTTATCATCATTAAGTTGGCTGGGAATTGAACATTGCTCAAGTATACGAAATTCGGTTGTAGCACTACATTTTTAGTTTCACTTTGTATAGGTTTGTCAAGTTTGACTTTATTCTTCAAGTCTTGCTCCTGCTGCGTCCCCTGCGATTTCTCCTTCACGACTATCTTGTTACCGTATATTTGGTTTTCGGTGATTAAATTTTCGAAGTCATTCTCGTCACAGTTCTCCTGGTGGAGTCTCTTCAATGCTACCACCTTCGAAGATGATCCATTATCGTTGACGAGTTCTTCTTTGCACTTCTTACTTTGGCTTGACAATCGTGAAGGAGCTTGCAGGTTTTTTGACTCGTAATTTCCTCTTTGTAATAAAACCTGCGGATTCTGCTGCTGGATCGTCAGCAGCATCTTAGGATTTGACGGATTCTTGTTTTGAATGAACAAGATTTGATTCTTTTGCTCATTGAATGGTCCGTCAGGTGGTTTATTCGAATAGTTTACTTTGTTACTGTCTACGTTAATTGGGTTGAATATAGGTCTTGATAGTGAATTGGTTGGCTGAGGCGTGAACGTTGATGGAACATCTTTTGCATCGTTTGTTATATCAATAGGTTTAGGATCGGGCTTCCGAAACTGGCTTTCATTTTTATTGATAACTTCCGCTGCGTTTATCAACGTACTGATGCTGTTATTCGGAGGGCATGGTTTTGTATCATTGATTTCAGGTTCTTGTGCCGTTTTGATGACTATGTTGCTTTGTATTTCAACTCTTGGAGCATTTTCAGGTTTTTGGCTTTGAAATGGTTGACTCGCTGGTATTTTTTTAGTCATAGAGTTTTGGTATATAGCGTCTGGAGGAGTGTTGACACATTTCAAATCAATTTTGCTAATAGGTATGCTAGTTTTCAAGCTGAATCGTTCAGGTGGCTTTGCTTTAGTGTCTTTATTCGTAGCTTGTGAAGGTATTGTGACTGTGGCACCTGAACCTTGTGTTAGTGATGTTATGCTCATCCTGCATTCTGATGATTGAGTATTCTCAGAAATAGAGGGAGGAGGAACAATTTCTGGAGTGAAATGATCTTCAAAGTCTGTCTGAGCCTTCGGTGGCTCTACTGGTGTTGGATTACGAGGAGGTTCCTTTACTGTTTTGACTTCTGGACTACTTTTATCTTCTGTAGGCTTTTCTTTTGGTGCTAGAGTGGGAAATGGCACGAACTCGTTGGTCGGTGGTTCATTTTGTACTAATGGTGCTTGATTAGGTTGGACCACGCCAGGGTAAGAAACTGGTTGGAAGGCTGAGTATCCAGGGATGGAGTAGAGGTAGCCACCATAGCTGGGATACCCTGGCTCCACTTGCTTGGTAGTCGTCACACTTGGGCTAGGGTTTGGTATCGAAGATGGGGATATTTTTGGGGAGTGTGATATGGGTTTTGGTTGGGGTAAAAAAGGGGGTTTTTCGAGAAAGATGGGTTCTTCTGTGGGCTTGAAGGGTTCTGCTGGCTTTGGGACGGGGGTGATGGGTTTGGGGGGTAATGGTGGTGGTCGCTCGAGCTCTGGTACAGGCGTCGTTAGTGCCGCGGCTGGGATGTTCGGTCTGGCTGTGGACATAAAAATCTTGAATTAGAAACTATGTCTCAATTACATTCGTTATAGGATTTGATCTACTACTTTGTTAAGTTTTCGCTCGAAGTATTGCCACGTCCTATTCGAACTTTTTCATAAATTTAATCATCATTTAACTCCAAAATTTAGTGTCAGTGCTAATATTATGGTTTATTTTACATCGGAGTAAAGACAGGGATGTTTGCAAAATAAAAAGTGAAGCAGAGCGTAAGCATATAAAGCAGTCATGCTAATAATAAAACTACGTTAGGCACCTACTGTAGTTACTACAAACAAAATATACTTATACTTACGATATCCGAGATATTCTGGATAGAATGAATATCAGTATCATGTTAAAGTCAGCTAATTAGAGTCTAAGACTTAAGGCCTGTTCCGCCATCGACCACTTACCATCGAAGTAATAAGAAGTAATGGACAGATAAAGCTAACTAAAACTTATTAGGATACTGGCCGTAAGATTCTGTCCGATTTAGTGGGATGCGAACCCACTAGTAACAGTACCTGCCTAAGTATCAGTAGTACTTATTGATTCTATAGATAAATTATTTACCTACCTATAATACTGAGTATTTGAGACTGCATGGAGAGTTTTTCACTTGACTTTTCGCTAATACATTTTTCTCAAAACTTATTGGGACATTAGCTAACTCTTGTGATGATCAAATACTTACTTTGTTTATAGCGGTTGTGTATTTACAAAATTTATCTTTGTTTTACTATCAGCTTTTCTAATGTAAGTAGTTGCTGCGAGTAAGTAGGTACCTACTTGTAATTTTTGACAGATTTAGGTTGTTCTTTCATTTTTCCTTGTCTTTTAAATTAGGTAGTTCTCTCTTTCTTTCCTTCTACATTTTTTCTTCCAAATATCGTCTCCAAAATCCAATAATCAGGAATCAAACCTGACTTTCAATTTGTTATTTCATACTTACGTTACGACCCATACTTATCCCTTGCAAATTCAGCCATCTTCAGGAGCTATCAGCACGAGGCAGGATACAGGAGGACTCTTCTCGAAATGTCCTTTTTTTAAGGACTAAGTAACCGATTTCATTTCAGTTATTATTATGGTATTTTATTTAAATTGCCAGATAAGTAATCGATTCTATTCAGATCGAACCTAATTAATTAGACCTTCGAGGTAGGTAGTGTAGGTACTTTATGTTCCCTATATACGAGTGTTACTTATATTAATTTGGTCAACTTTTTTGAAATGGATAACTTACTTACTAACTTATGTTCCTCGTCTGTCACAGGTTCACAGTTGTCTTTTTACAAGTGCAATTTATATTATTAAGTTTGTATGGTGACAAAACACTATAAAAACAAAAATAAACTATGGATAACTTAGTACCAAATTCTGTTTGTCTTTCTTTGTTACTTTAGCTATTTGAAGCATTGTTTTAACAAAATGATACACCACTGTACAGCAAAGTTACTATAATAAAATTAAAACTTCCATTTACTTATCACGTCGATGCGATTCCGAAGAAGAATCCGCCCACAAACCCTACAGAGAAACAGCTGTTCTTCTTCACGAATTGCATCACTTGATCCACCAGCGATTGACTCTGACTAGCCGCTTCTTTGATCCTATCCCAGTTCACATTTATGTATCCAAATTCACTTGCGAAGTGTAAAAGTATGATACCCCCTCCTAATCCGAAAGCTGCTATTTTTCCTACTCTGATAACCGTTACGCCAGCAAACCAGCCACTAAATGTCCCGAAGACCAAGTTTCTGCTAGATCTATTAGTGGCTATGGTTTCCACGGCTCTGTCGAAGTATGTTTTGCTGTCTCGAGGCTTGATGTCTTCGTGTTTCGAAATGTCGCGTAGGTTTATGTCTGGGATAGGTCTCGCCATCCGAGGGCATACCTTTCTTGGAGGAAACTGTATTTTTGTAGTTTTCGTCGTGTTTGTTTGGTTTGTTGATATAGTTTTTGACAGATGGTAGAAGTCACAAAGACAACTGACGTGGAAGGGTGTTCAGAAAAGAGTTATTGTTACCTACTGTTGTTATCATCAATGTTTTTTCTACTATTTTTTGCTTATACAGGGTGGTTTTATGTTATCAGTGTGCGTTACTGCCCAAAGTTAACCTACACATCTTTCTAATAGCGATTATAAAGTAAATTTGAAATCACGTGGGCAAATGTACTTCTGTTTTGGCATTTATTGTTCGACCGTACAGTGCGACAAGTATCTTCTGACCAACGGATGACATTGACTTGCTCTGGCTACTCTTTGAATGCTAGTGCACCCCCACTAGCATTCAAAGGGTAGCCAGAGCAAGAAAATCTACCTTGATTCAGGGAATTTAGGAAGCTGTTTAACGAATATTTTTTACCCAAACATGGCAGTCAAAGAAAAGATTTCTTGGATGGAAATGTCTTCGAAGGCATTTTCTACCATAATCGGAAAATCTCTTGTAAGATTGGGGAGATTTCGTTACACTCGGTCTGGCAACCGCATTCTTGAATTTGAGTGTTAGTTTCGACTGTAACCGTTGGCCAGAAAATCCTTGACGCACTGTATATCATTGAATAACCTACATTCAAAGTTTCAAAGGTCTTCTCACTGCATCTTACCATAACCTTGACCATGTTGGGAACGAGATCACGATACGCTCGATAGCGAGAAAACGTATTTTGCCGGTGCTGACACGCTCTGTGCATGGCACGCGACGGTGTTGGTCGGTGACGGAACGGTCTAGTAGGAACAGTTTCATGGTTTTCAATACAAATATTATTTTTTGCCTGACACGTCCCCAGCACGGCCATGGTATGCTTCGGTGTAGCAGACAGAAACCCTAATTCTGTATTGTTATCATTTTGGCCTCTTCGCTGCGCCGGCGCTCGGCTTTAGCAAAGCCACCCAACAGATAACTTGTGCTTACTTACAGCCCAGTTAAAATATTCTAAGTGGCAAAATTTGTGGTTATTTTGACATCTACGAGTGACCACTGGTACTGCCGGCTAAACTTAAAATGGTCGTTGCTACTGCTGATCGAAGCTGCCACGAACCCTTCTGTAATGTCACACGTACACAAACGCGAACTACATGCTAGCTCAAGCGTGGGGGAGGGGATATAACATAAAATAAAAAGTCCGACCGGTCGCCCGGTCGCATGCACATTAATTTCATTGAATGTATTTCAATAAAATCATCGTTTTCCTTCCACTTGTTAGGTATTGTCCAACGTATCTAACTATTAATATAATATTTACACTGACACTCGCCGTTCTTAAATGCTGCGCTCGAATCAAAGAAACGTTTGGAAAACTAAAACATGAAAAATATTGAACACCTATTAGAAGCTAGAAATTAATAGTAACTATCTAAGTTAACGTATAAAGAGGTTTTTTTGTTATAAAATTTGGATTTTATACACATGTTCGAATATGCGGCCGACGGGCAATACTGCCGAGCGGGCACACTCCGCGCAACGCGTCAATCTACCCACGATAAATAAATCAATTGATTTTGCACTCTATTTCGTTACAGTTAAAGGTGACAATTCGTTGAGAGAATATGCCACTATGGGGGTAGGTTGACAAGTTGCTGACTAAACGACAGAAAATGATGTAGGACACAAATGCTGTTACCATAGACTATGTAAGTACACTCTTTATTTTTTTAGCAACATACAATTAGATGTTATTTATACGTCGTTTATCAATCAAAATACATTCAATACCAATTTATTTTATAATCATTACAAAAAAGCTTACAACTTTGTATTTTTATACACTAGATGTTTCTTGTAAAACGTATGGAATCAAAACTCATGTCATACATCATTTTCCATGCCTTTTACATATTTTTTTAGAGTGTATCCTCACTTTAAGCTTATCTAGGTGTCCCGTACCGGGCGGCCTATACTCACAATTTCGATTGACGAAACTATATTTATTCAAATTATTATACTCTCGTCAACCGAAATTGCATTCGACCTGATTATCGACAGCACTCTTCTTAGGCTAATTTTAAGTTCATTCTGCCATCTCAAGAAACAAAACGATACTATAATTTAGAAACTTTAAAAACATTTCTGTCAGGTAGTAAGAACATAAATCCATAGACAACTATGAAGGGATTATCACGACATAAAGACAAAAATTGTAAAAAAAAAAGCATGAGAGATCGCAGTACTTAATTTGGCATCTCTGAATTATTGCATCTTTTAGTGTCTTCATCAAAATTAAAGACAGAGTGAATATAAAATCATCTTAAAAAATACTGTAGATAATCAGTCTCATTATTGAATACACCTAAATTATATATTTTCATTAAATATCAGCGTCCTATCTACAAGTCTGCGCCAGGCAGATATCAATCCTCCACTTTGTTCGGTACGGTACGTAACGCTACGTTTTGGTGTTTGTTTGGAGTGCACCGACACAGTGCAAAGGGGATCAGTAACTAGAGTAATGATTGAAAATACTTTTCGAATTTACGACCGGTATGAGGTGAGGGTATGTGGTAGCATAAATCGTTGATGTAATTCGTTATCTAAGATAATTACGATCCTTTTCAAATAATATATTAAAATGGGTAATCATATCATACCTAGTTTGCTAACTGAATTGCCAAATTGACTTTTAACATGACATGCAATCAGAAAGAAAGTGTATTTTTTGTGTCAGCTGTCAATCATAAAAAGATTTTTTATTGACATTCACCACTTTGAGATTCGAGAACAATTAACCGATCATAAATCTGAATAGATTTGATAACTAACTCCTAAAATGCATATAATAAACATGATAAGTATAAATATTTTAACATGATTATACGGATTAATACTTACATAAATAACAGAAAAGAAAAACAATAACAAAACGCGTAAATACTAAAAATCGTTACTACATTCATAATAATTCGATTATAAGCGGAGAATTAACAAAGAATAGTTACTGAACCACCTTTGTACTGTGTTCACAAAACATAATAGAATAACGGTAGGAACATTACAGTCGATTTTTATATACGACGTGCCTCTCTGTCTAACTTACGGCGCCTGAGAGAGACAGAAACATCCGCTTCAATAGTGGATTATATTGAAAACCTTGGCTTATTAGTTAGACGGACTAAGCATTATATGTATTCTCAGTTAGTTGTCTACTTAAAATTATACTAATTTATTAAAATACAGTGATCAAAGCATACTGTTTATCATTTCAATTATACTCTGGCTAATTATTTTGCGTTTTTGTAAATAAGCCAAAGTTTCCGTAAATGTCAAAATACACAGCTGAACCCTGAGAAACAATCTCCTGCTGTCTCAATCAAATATTTGCTGTATAAAAAGGACGGCGATACTTCCAGTTTTGACAGCAACATGAATACAAACATAACGGCCATTTTGGCGTAGAGGGCGCCACTTCCAAACTAATCTATCAAAACTTATTAACTCTCACGAATATTCCTGTAATACCAATACTCACTACACATTTTATGATTGTATTCACATTTATAAAGATTGTTTACTCAGATTCAATCACATAGTCACACTTATAAACGCCATTCACCAAGCTGTCAGCACGGAAATTCGTTTCATTATATCCCTATTCTTATAAGGTTTCAGTCTTTACAGAATAAAGTTGCTTACAGTTGAATGTAGATGACGTTTGCAAGTGTGTTAGCTCAGAAGATATCGTCAAGATTGCTCGTGCAATAAAAAAGGTTTATATTAACAATAGTTTAAGTTCAGGCCGCGTTACCAACGTGTCAAAGTCTTAATTTCGTCATATATTTTTTTATTCATAAACGCTGTAAGCATTGCTTAATTTTTTTGCCATTTCCGGCAGAAATAATAATGATATTACTCGAGATATTTACTTTACAACGTTGATCAATAAAAAAAGGTTGGTTCTTATTTTAATTTTAAGGCTGTCTGTGAAGTTAGCGATAAGAAAAAGTCTTAATCGAAAAACGATAGATTAAAAAATTACAGTTTAAAAATATTGCTTTCCCATAGAAAGTTTTTAATGTCATTAGTTTTCTTGGAAAATTTAATTTCCAAATATTTATGAGGTAGTATCGTTGGTGATACTTTGCGTATATTTTTAACGCGATTTTATTTCAAGTTACAAAATAACTGACGTCGCAATTATTTAAAGGTCTATTTCATCACTCCTTATTTAGTTCCTGATAGCTTATATGCAAGATCTATCTGCCAAGTAAACTACCAAAAAAATGATAAAGAAGAATTGAGTCAGGCCTTAGGAGTTGGTGTGCAAATGGTTGTTTAAATACAATTGATATGACATTTAGATCTGATGGAACAAATTCACCAACTCCAGATATTTTGCGAACAAAATTGTAACATTATTGCACATTTTTAAGGACGCATTTAAAGATGTTACCTGGTCACAGACCAATCTCGGACCCACATCTATAAACTAATCTTTATGACATCTTATTCCTAAGATAATGGTGGGATCGGTTTATAGAAACGAGTCTTAAGAATGTCTATTTAATAATGTAATACTTATGAAGACATTCATATAATTACAAATATGTTTATGTGCTTTTTGTTGGTACTATGACTAGGTCATTATAGGATCGATTGACATATTAATACACTTAAGAACCTAAACTTTTACTTATTTTTATATCTACATACAAGATGCCATTTTTGGTGGGATATTATTACTGTTTACATTTAAATAGCCATTGCTTACGGGTTTTACTTTAATAAAAAATTATGGTGAGTAAAAATAAATTTTATTTACCTCGGTGCATTAATACGTCAATACAGGACATATCATGGT
This sequence comes from Pyrausta aurata, assembly GCA_963584085.1. Taxonomy (NCBI): domain Eukaryota; kingdom Metazoa; phylum Arthropoda; class Insecta; order Lepidoptera; family Crambidae; genus Pyrausta; species Pyrausta aurata. Next base: position 9,869,234 of record OY757274.1, read on the forward strand.
TGGTTCTCGCAACAGGGGCGTATCGAAAACCGTATCAACGCGACAGAAGGCTTAATATAAGGAGCGCGTGATTTTCAGCAAAGTTTTAAATTTCAGCCGAAATTAAATTTTTTTCGGCTAAGTTTTAAATTTCGGCCAAATAATTTTAAGTTTTCGGCCGAATCGTTTTAAATTTTCGGCCGAATCGATTTAAATTTTCGGCCGTGCTATTAAACGTTCGGACTGCGGCTAGACGTAGCCCGGCGCGGGCGGTCAGACGGGGAGCGAGTCACCTGTGGCGGGGGGCCGCTCGGCGGGCTGCGGCGGCGTCGACGCCGGCGTGGACGCTGCGGACAAAAACATTATTCTAATTAACTTGTGGTGTTACCACTTCTTCTTTTTGGCTCCAGTACCCAATAGAAACTAATAATCGACTTAAGACGTACGGCAGGAAATCGAATCCTGCGTTTTTCGCTAATCACCACATCAATGGCTTTGCCTAATGTCAATACCTTTCGGTCTTTCGGTCATTGTCAGAGCCAGTCGGTATTGATATTCTGAGTGGCCTAGGAGGTATAGGCGTTTGCATCTGCACAAGGTTTAATTCCCAGCCTC